>OW964829.1:20423891-20875002 GCA_943142095.1 Ophonus ardosiacus | reverse complement strand
CAATGTTCCGGCATTTACAAGATCCCTTGCCAATGTGGAAAGGTATACATTGGGCAAACTGGAAGAACGGTAGCTACTAGAATAAAGGAACATCAACGCCATATAAGACTAAATCAACCTGATAAATCAGCAGTAGCTGAACATGCCATTGAGAATTTACACGGAGTTGACTTTAAAAATACGAAAATTATAGCACATGACAATCAATGGATTAGAAGATTGATTAGAGAAGCAGTAAAAATCAAGAAGTCACCTGATACTGATAATATAAATTTAAACACGGGCTATGAACTCAATAAATCATGGTACCCTGTTATTCGACCTTAATATTCATGTGGCGAAGGAGGATTGTTGCATAACTATTATTGTGGTCCGGATGCGGTTATTCGCTACCGAAAATCGGTCACTCTAATATGTTATTTTATACAATACTTTAACATTTATATTGTTCTGATTATGCATTTTTTTCACATTTCTAGGCCACTTCTCAGCCAGTTTTTTGCGGACGGTTTTTTCCTCTGGCATACAGAGAAGTTGCATCCCCGCCGTCCAAGTCATTGCCCGGGTTTTGCATTTTCACAGAAAACAGTTTGTTGCTGTTTTCTCTTTTTGTGCCAAAAAATTGCATAATTTTTCTAAGTTACTTATGATTTGTATTATATGTTTTTCCATTAATCATTGTACCTTTGAATTGCTAGTTGTCTTGACTACATGTTTATTTTTATTATAATTTTTTACCTGAAGAAGACAGCACCTAGCTGTCGAAACGTTGTATTTTTTCGATAAATAATACAGAACTTATACCCAAATATTGTGTTATCTTAACTTTATTATACTTTTATTATTAATATCACCTAACACTGAAAAGTAATTTGGGTGAAAGATTGCGTATGATGATTATGATAAATATTATAGTTATATTTTGTTAAATAGTTCACAAATGTTGAGTCATATTTATGGTAGCAAAGAATTTACAATGCTTTGTTATTCTACTATTTCCATATCGTAGGAAAGAGAAAGTTTCTGTTTGTAAACATATATTTCAATACTATTCATAGTAAAATCCCTAATCTACCCTTAATAAACTGATTTTGTCTGTGGGTTTAAAATAGACAACAAAAGCAAGAGTGAGTATTTCAAGGAAATTCCCATCTGTATAGGGTTTTATGATTACCAGATGTATTTGAAGTAAAAGAAATAGGTTGACCGTTACCATTATGAAATTCCAAAAATATGTATTTAAGCACTGTTCCACCGTAAGTCGTAATTTTCTATCTCCGGGGTCTTGAGTTTTTTTTAATTATGCAAAATGAGTATGAACGGGTTTTAACAGTTTATTAGAAGGTTATTTCGTCATGTTACCGAAACTAATGTATAAACATAAACCTATAATGAATGAATGGAATAAATAAAATTTATAAAAGTAACATAAAAATTGCAGGGTTAAAACTCGAAAATAAAATTCTAAATATCAATAAACATTAAAAATTGTAAAAGATTTTTATTTGTCGTTATTAGAAAAATATTTATCTATGTATACGATTATACTTTTAATAAAAAATAATAAATTATGTTGATCGTTTACTGTCAAATATAAAATTCAATTAAATGTTGATGTCAATATTGTCATATTTTACCGTCTTATTTCATCTTTACACATAGTTATTCTTCAGTATTACCAGAATGAATTTATGTAAAACTAAACATGGTACAATGGTATTACAAAACATTTATATATCGATAAAGCGGATATATCGGCATTAATATCAATACCTTTATATTACTTAATATACTGTACAAATAAATGACATGAAATAAAACTATCATATTATTTGCGTGCGTAAATAATTTCGCGTATGAGCATTTGCAAAGCTTGAAAGCTTGAAAAAGCTTGAAAAGGCTTGAAAAAGCTTGATAAAGCTTGAAAATCAAACCAAGCCTAAAAATTGAAAAGCTTGAAATTTTCAAGCCAAGCCAAGCCTCGTGTCCATCAAGCCCAAGCCAAGCCAAGCCCAACATTAAAAAAAGCTTGAATTTTCAAGCCAAGCCAAGCTTTTTTATTTCAAGCCAAGTAGCTTGGCTTGGTGAATCCCTATTGTTAACCCTGTTTTTAAATATGCATGGTATTTCTGTGAACCCTGAAACCAAACGTATGTGTAAAATTTATTTTGCAATAAATATACCGTTTAAAAATAGAAAAATATCTGACAACTTTGGAAAAGAATTTTGACAAAAATGTTTTGTGGCCAGCACAATACCTCTCGCCATTTCCATATTAGGCTATTCAAGTATTGTACATATTTGATATTTCTAATACACACAAAAACACATATCTTCTTTATATATGTTTATATTTTTTAAATAGTTCAATACACTCTTATTCTTCTAAAGTTCGAGGTTCACGGCTAAAGTTTTCAGTAATGTGTCTGGGTTTTTGACATTCGGATAGAGATTTTCATATTCTTTATTTTTTTTAAGGAAACTATTATTTCCGGTTGTCAAGTCGTTACCAAAATCTAATCAGCTCTTCCCAGGAATGTCAGATTGAGGAAACTGTAGTTAATTTTTTTTAAAGTCTTATAGTATTTGAGAAACTGTGGTTTCAACATCCACACACACATATATATATACACACACACACACACACACACACACACACACACACACACACACACACACACACACACACACACACACACACACACACACACACACACACACACACACACACACACACACACACACATGGACATCATCGTAAAATGTTATAATCGGATTATAAGGACCTTAAAACTTGCGTATCCTCTAAAATCTGGATATGTGATTTTTTGCATGATTCCAATACCTCTTTCAACGGGAGGTAAAAAATTATTTTGCGTAACATGACTTTTTAAATTTGAATGCTAAAGGGGAGTTTATTAAAAAAAAAATTAGAATGATGTAAAAATTACAAATTAAAATGCAAATTATTAAAAATAAAACAAAAAAGACATAAATTACAAAAATTAAACATCAAAAAAAAAAAAAGAAAAATGCTCAGAAGACGAGATGTAAAAAACGCTCAGTTCCTTCAAAGATAGACGAACTTGATCAATTTATTAAGCACAATCAGGCAAGATAAATAAATCCAGGATGAAATTTGAAAAACGCCTAAATCCAGACGGGAAAAATTCAAGACGAATACCACCATTTTCATTGAGAGTAATTTTTAAAATTGTCCACTTTCATGTCTTTCAAGAAATAATGAAACAAGGTTAATAATCAAATATGTACAGAGAAGTTTTATATAAGGTAATATACTAACTATTTTAAGTTTTTATTTTGAATAATAATTGTAAATTTATTACAGGCCGAATGTCTAAATATAAATATCGTCTAAGGGAAAGGGTTCCTTTAAATACAAAGATAGACGAACTTGATCAATTTATTATGAAAGATTAGGCAAGAAAAATTCAGGATTAAATTTGAAAAACGATTAAAAAGATGATTCATGTACGCCATTCAGATAGGAAAAATTCAGGACGAAATATGGAAAATACCACCATTTTCATTTCTAGCAATTTTTAAAATTGTCCACTTTCATGTCGTTGAAGAAATATTGAAACAAACGTTAAAAATCAAATATGTTCACAAAAGTTTTATACAAGGTAATGTACTAATACTAACTGTATTAGGTTTTTAATATGAATAATAATTGTTATTTCATTACAGACCGAATATCTAAATATAAATTTCGTCTATGGGAAAGGGTTTCGCAGTACCCAAGACCTTTCCTTTAAAGACAAAGGTAGATCAACTTGATTAATTTATTATGCATAATCAGACAAAAAAAAAAATCAGTATAAAATTTGAAAAAAGACTAAAAAGTTGAGTCATGTAAGCCATCCAGACAGGAAAAATTCAGGATAAGATATCAAAAATACCACCATGTTCATTGACATAATTTTTTTAAAATGTCCACTTTCATATCTGTTAAGAAATATTGAAACAACGTTAAAAATCAAATATGTACAGAAAAGTTTTTTATTAGGTAATGTACTAACTCTATTAAGTTATTAATTTGAATAATAATTGTAAATTTATTACAGGCTATTTACCTAAATATAAATTTCGTCTTAGTGAAAGGATTTTGGAGTTACAAGACCTTTCCTTTTAAGACAAAGATAGACGAAATAGATTAATTTACTTTGCACACTTTATATTCAAAATGGTTTTTACTTAAACAAAGTTAATTAGCAGTGTTACTGATCGAAATTATATCAGATTTACGTGCAATAATAAGTAAGAATTATAGTGATACCTATATTTTAATCATTAGTTCTTACTATATGTTTTTACTTTTAAGGCTGTGATTCATTCAGCAATTAATCAATACTTTGACAGAAAAAGCAAGGAACACAATGGTTAAAAGTGAAATATGTATGCACTTTTCAAATATTTTTATAAAAAATTAATATATGCTTTTCTTTAACAGGAAAAATCAAACTCACAAAGGAAAGCAATGAATATATACACAGAAACAATATTTACAAATTGTCGACATTTTTAAAATTTGTTAGCCAAAAAATGATGCATGAATGCATGCATAATTCGTGATCCAAGGCGAAAGAAATGGTTGTACATTCCTTTGATTAGAAGAAAAGATCCAGGCTGGTATTCCCTGAATGAAAAAAGGGTGTATGTACCAACAAAGGTAATAATTCAGAATTTACAGATTAGCATATGTACAATATTACCGGTTCTTTAACTTTAGGTTTTAACAGCTATTTAAAAATGTTAACTAATCAAGTATGTTGACATATAACAAAAAATAGTTGTCAAATTTGAAGCATTTAGGTATAAAGTTTAACCAGCGGTTAAAAATTAACAATTGTTACAGAATAGGCCCCAATAATAGGTAAAAATTTTAATTATATCTTTATTTTGTTCATTAATTTTTAACATTTGTTTTTACTTGTAGAAGTAAAATATATTAAATTTTGCTACAACAGGGCAATTATTACAATATATATTTAAAAAAAAAATCAGATATGTGTACTTTTGGGAAAACAACAGAAGATTAACAGTAAAATTTGCAGAATTATTATTTGCATTTGTTGACATTAAATGGTTCTTCGTTTACACTGTTAGATATTTAGTCCGATATGTTGTGATAACCCGGAGAAAAATGTTCGTCTTCCAAATATGAGAATTGACTTGTGGCACAGTTAAGGTGAAAATTTATATTTGTATCAAATAAAATAAAAAATCTTGATATGACCATCTCAATATCTCCTGCCTCTTCAACTCCTTATATAAAAGTAAATGATTTAAAATATTATACACAGCTAAATTTTATTTTAATAATTTATTGCAATTATATCCTTAAAATTATTCCAATGCTGATTTGTTATTTGTTAATATTTGTTATCTTCTAATTCTATTTACTGTATTTTTTTTTCTTTTGTATGTGTCAACATTAATCTAACCTAATGTAACCATTTGCATAATGCATATCCTCCCATTTACTAATATATTTTTTCTTCTTCTTTTAATTCGTCAGACGGAGCAGCGGATTAGTCGGAATTTGGAAATACATTTTAATCCCGTCATTACAACATATTCTCCCAGAATTTGGATTGATATGGAGCTATACCTAATAGATGTGTCTAAAGCTCAAAATACAACAGTATGGTATCCCGTTTGATGCCCCATAGAGTGCTTTTTTATTACAGTTCGTAACGTCACATCTAAGTTTTGAAAGTACATTGTATAAAACTTTGATAAAATTATTGAACTTGGTACAATAGGGTAGTTGCGAAAAAAATAAATGTTATTTTTTCCTATTAATTATGAAAAATAAACTAATTCTAAACACACTAATGTAAAAATTATTAGAAAATATAAAACTTTTCATTCATAATTTCCATAAATAAAGTTCGCGGTGGAATTCTTGTGACGTAGACTTTTAATAATTATATAGTTCGACCAAGTCTGTATGACTCATACAATCTGGTAGTAATACTACGACAAAGCGAAAATGTTGAATTGTTTTAATTGTATCATACAAATATTTACAGTATAATTATAGAAGTAAAATAACAGATACAAAAGTATTATTTAACAGTACGTATATTTTATAATTATTTACTTGTATACCAGATATTTTCAAGATGCTTAATTCTTATATAGACTTCATAATTTTGTCACCAGGTGGCTGCACACTCCAGGGAATGTACATGTCATTTTTAGTGACATAACCTATGTTTTACGTGTTAAAATCATATTTTATTTTTCTTTTCTATATCAGCATATTTAAAACAAGGTAATGAAACTAATGAATTTGTGTGAAAATGAATAATTTCTTTTGAAATAGTGCTTCTCTCAAACATATAAATCGTTTCAGATAAAAATGGTAGTGTTGTGCACAGAGTGTACAACCGAGAGTGTACCGCTACGGCAAGAAAGACTGTGATTGGTATTAATAAAAAACGTCACCACGGGAAAATTTGAAATAAGAATTTTTTTTAAAAAAATTATATTTTGAAAAATATACAGTTGCCAGACATAAAATAAGTATTAAAGTGAATAACTTAAATAATTCTTTCAGAAAAAAAATAAATTGGAAAATGCGCAACTACCCTATTCTTTAACTTTTACATTCCGCAATAATATACAGTTTTATAAATTATTTTCAACTTTACTGTAATGTTTGCATTTCACATGTTGTTAAATATGGCATACATGAATATATAATGTATATTTTTTAATAAATATAAGTTTTATAATTGTGTATAAACATTAATAGAAAATTAGCTAAATATCAATAAGAAGGAAGTGTATTTATATTATTAATATATTATTGTTCAGTATTAAACAGAGTCACAGTAACTATCCCTGTACCGTTTTAAAATTTTATCCATTAATTTTTTCTTAAGTTCATATTCTTTTCAATTTCATTTAATCATCTGTTGTCTAGAAATGTCTTATAGTTTGTAAATTTTAAAATTTTCATTAACAAAATTCACCGAATATTTTTAAAAGTGTTTTAATTTTAAATTTCCCGCCTAAACTTATTTTGTTTCGGCTCTATGAATAATTACTATTGGTGATATTTGCAATAAACGTCATTGTTATATGATAGTTCTCTTTCTAATTAGCATAAATTTTCTGTTATTTGATTTTTGTATGAACAACATTTTAATTAAAATATAGGATACGTTCTAAAAGAACGTTTACTGAACAGACCCTTTCATGTTGACAGATAAATGATTTTTTTTGTCTAAAATTATTTGCTATAGGAAAATATCGCAATAGTAAATTTATAAATACTGAGTGTATACAGGTAAGCGCAATAGAAATGAAATATGAAGATAAGATTTGGAATTGAAAATTTTATTTCAGTTGATAAGGAATGGAAATATTTATATTAACCAGCAGACATTTTGGGTATTATTAAACGTTTCATTGAATTTAATAACTGTTATTTGATCATTCCATATATTTCTGATTTACAATTATTAATCTGTTTATTATAATAGGGATGTAAGGGTGAATTCGGCTCCGTCATCAACTATCTATACAATATGTCCGCGGATTGAGTTCCAAAGAGAAAAAACTTTTTTATTTTACAAAAAAATGTATTTTTGGGAAAAGTTTTTGCATATCCCGAAACGGCCAATTCAGTTTTAACCTTTTCAAATTTTCTTTTAGTTTGAGATAAAAATCGAAAATTGTTCGTTTTAGTTGAAAATAAATTTGCGTTGTCATGGTAATTGTTAACACAACCTCTATTTGAGATGTAAATATCTGGAAAATTTTGATTAAATTCTTCGACAACTCGACGGTTCGCTTTATTACCTTTGCCATAGCATTGAATTAGGTAAACTCGTTCGTCTTTTGACAACATTTTCAACGATTATGGTCGATTTTCCTAACTGACAGTTAATGAAAATAAATAAATAACGGCAATTACCATGACAACGCAAACTTCTTTTTTTGGGACTTAGAATAATTTTCAAATAAAACGAAAAATTTTCGATTTTTATCTGAAACTAAAGAAATTTAGAAAATGTTAAAACTGAATTGACCGTTTCGGTACATGCAAAAACTTTTATCAAGAATACATTTTGTCACAACTATGTCGTGTTCGGTGTCAAATGAGAGGCATCGTCAAGGACTGTCATGCAGATATGTCGAAAATTTGACATCTCGATCGGCTTTTGTTTTATGCTTAAAGTTGTCAGAAATATGTCGTGTTTGGTATCAAATGAGAGGTCTTGTTAAGGATTCTCAGGCACATGTGTCAAAAATATAAAGCTGATTGGCTTTTGTTTTTTGCATAAATATAAGTTGTTTGAGAATCTGAGAAGACTGAAAGCGATAGCACTTTGGGTTTAGATTGTTCCTAGACGGATAGGACATACGTAAAACTATTATAAAACACTATCGGCGGAGCCCTAGGGAACACTCGGCGTAGCCGAGTCTTCGCTAGTCTTTTATACTAACCAGCTAGGACCCCCAAAATTAATCACGACAATCGGGCAATTTTTGAACACCTCTACAGACTATACGCTTTGAAAATTTTTAATAAAAACTACTTTAAATTGTAGCAAATAGACGTATTTAATTACCTGAAAATAACATAAATTTCACTACAGGCCTTAGTTTTTCTGTAAAAAAATTTTTAATGTTCAAAATTCTTTGAGGAAAACAAAAACATGGATTGCTTTCTATTCTATTCAAGTCTACAAAATCAGACAATTTTGGGTCAAAATTGACATTGAGTAGGCCGGATTTTTTTAAAGAAGAAAATCTATATTTGACATATGTCATATTTGAAGTCATGTCTAATGGATAAATATACTTGTATTTAATTAATATAATTAAAAATTACTTATTTACATATTTTGTTACATATTATTAATAAATCATACGATTTTTGTATGTTTTTTATTACTATTTCAATAAAAAAAAATTAGGTGTACCTACATTTTGAAACAGATATCGGTAATTTAATTATAATGTTATAATATTTGTACCGTGCGGGCGCTTATCAGGCGTCACCTCACGGGCACTTATTGCTGGTGTGGAGAGTGCACCAGAGGAGGGATCACTTTTATGCCATTTAAAATTCAAAATATTTGACGTCGGTCAGAAGATACTCAGGCATAAGAAAGTACAATCCATTGTTATTATCAATGTTTTCATTATTTTAATCAAATATTGTTACACATTATTAGTATTTCATACGTTTTTATATGTATTTTATTGTTATTATTTTAATAAAATAAGTACCTACACCTGTCTTCATTAATTTCATATAAACTACGTTTTTTATAACAAAATTATCAAAATTTTCTTCATAAAATCATTTTCTAATTATTTTTTAACAAACTCCATCATATTATATCGTTTTAAACAACATTACACATTTTTCTAAGAATAAAATGTAAACCGTTATATACATATTCGTAAATATAATTTATATTAAGTTTTATACATCAATCCGGGCTATTTTTTACTCATCTATGACATAAAACCATTCTAATAATTTATAAATCAAGCATTTACGAGTTAAAAAACGCCCAACATCTTTTATACTAACCAGCTAGGACCCCCAAAATTAATCACGACAATCGGGAAATTTTTGAACACCTCTACAGACTATACGCTTTGAAATTTTTTAATAAAAACTACTTTAAATTGTAGCAAATAGACGTATTTAATTACCTGAAAATAACATAAATTTCACTACAGGCCTTAGTTTTTCTGTAAAAAAATTTTTAATGTTCAAAATTCTTTGAGGAAAACAAAAACATGGATTGCTTTCTATTCTATTCAAGTCTACAAAATCAGACAATTTTGGGTCAAAATTGACATTGAGTAGGCCGGATTTTTTTAAAGAAGAAAATCTATATTTGACATATGTCATATTTGAAGTCATGTCTAATGGATAAATATACTTGTATTTAATTAATATAATTAAAAATTACTTATTTACATATTTTGTTACATATTATTAATAAATCATACGATTTTTGTATGTTTTTTATTACTATTTCAATAAAAAAAAATTAGGTGTACCTACATTTTGAAACAGATATCGGTAATTTAATTATAATGTTATAATATTTGTACCGTGCGGGCGCTTATCAGGCGTCACCTCACGGGCACTTATTGCTGGTGTGGAGAGTGCACCAGAGGAGGGATCACTTTTATGCCATTTAAAATTCAAAATATTTGACGTCGGTCAGAAGATACTCAGGCATAAGAAAGTACAATCCATTGTTATTATCAATGTTTTCATTATTTTAATCAAATATTGTTACACATTATTAGTATTTCATACGTTTTTATATGTATTTTATTGTTATTATTTTAATAAAATCTTTTATACTAAACGGGTAGATTCACTATCTATATATATATATTTTCTTTAATCATCATGACGATCTGGGAAATTTTGCTCACCTGTACAGACTAAACGGTGCGAGTGATTTTAATGAAAATTTTTCTGGGATATAGAGAATAATTCAACTTGATTTCCTAGTAATAGGTAATTTTTCTGTACGGTGCATAGTTTTTGTGTTAAAAATTTTTAAAGGTCGTATTTTGGCTTTTTGAAACAATTTGAAATCAAAAATTTAGTTTTCATTGAAAAATTTAAGACGAAGAACGTTTCTTTGACATGTCAATCAGAACATTTAAATGGAATTATTTATGAAATGAGGACATTTTGAAAAAAGTTAAATTCATAAACATACATTATGGCAATGGGCGGTTATTCCATAGTAGTTTAAAAGGCCCTAAAACATTATATTTAAAAAATATAATTTTTGAAGTTTCATGTCCGTGATTCATGTGCATTTTCAAAGTGTTGCCACACATCCCATAAGAAACTAAGTAAAAAACAAATATTCCAATGTCAAGAATTTGACAGCTCGATCGGCTTTTGCTTTTTGCTTAAAGTTGTCAGAACCATGTCGTGTTTGGTATCAAATGAAAAGTAACGTCAATGGCTGTCATGCAAAAGTGTCAAAAATTTGACAGCTCGATCGGCTTTTGTTTTTTGTTTAAAGTTGTTAGAACGATGTCGTGTATGGTATCAAATGAGAGGTATCGACAAGGGCTGTCAGGCAGAAATGTCAAAAATTGAACAGCTCGATCGGCTTTTGTTTTTTGTTTAAAGTTGTCAGAACCATGTCGTGTTTGGTATCAAATGAAAGGTAACGTCAATGGCTGTCATGCAGATATGTCAAAAATTTGACAGCTCGATCGGCTTTTGTTTTTTTACTTAAAGTTGTCAGAATCATGTCGTGTTTGGTATCAAATGAAAGGTAACATCAAGGGCTGTCATGCAGATATGTCAAAAATTTGACAGCCCGAACGGTTTTTGTTTTTTGCTTAAAGTTGTCAGAACCATGTCGTGTTTGGTATCAAATGAGAGGTATCGTTAAGGGCTGCCATGCAGAAATGTCAAAAATTTGACAGCTCGAACGGTTTTTGTTTTTTGTTTAAAGTTGTCAGAACCATGTCGTGTTTGGTATCAAATGAGAGGGTTCACCAAGGGCTGCCATACAGAAATGTCAAAAATTTGACAGCTCGATCGACTTTTGTTTTTTTACTTAAAGTTGTCAGAACCATGTCGTGTTTGGTATCAAATGAAGAGTAACGTCAAGGGCTGTCATGCAGAAGTGTCAAAAATTTGACAACTCGATCGGTTTGAGTGAGTAGGTTGCGTGGGCATTTTGGGTGGGCAGGTTGGGTGGGCATTTTGGGTGGGCAGTTTGGGTGGGCAGGTTGGGTGG
The DNA here is from genome assembly GCA_943142095.1 of Ophonus ardosiacus. Classification (NCBI taxonomy): domain Eukaryota; kingdom Metazoa; phylum Arthropoda; class Insecta; order Coleoptera; family Carabidae; genus Ophonus; species Ophonus ardosiacus. The sequence goes on along the minus strand of OW964829.1, from coordinate 20,863,213 downwards.
GCAGGGTGCGTGGGCAGTTTGGGTGGGCAGGTTGCGTGTGCATTTTGGGTGGGCAGGTTGCGTGAGCAGTTTGGGTGGGCAGGTTGCGTGGGCTGTTTGAATGGGCGAGAAAAAATATTTTGAAAGACCCTTAGCGTTAGCACTTTGAGTTTAAATTGGTCCTAGACGGATTGAACGTACGAAAACCAATTAAAAAACACTATCGGCGGAGCCCTAGGGAATACTCGGCGTAGCCGAGTTTTCGCTAGTCTTTTATTCTAAACGGATAGATTCACTATCTATATATATTTCTATATTGAATTCATCACGACGATCGCGAAAATTTTATTCGCCTGTACAGACTAAACGGTGCGACTGATTTTAATGAAAATTTTTCCCAGATGTAGAGAATAACTGAACTTGATTTCCTGGTAATAGGTCTTTTTTCTGTACGGTGCACAGTTTTTGTGTAAAATATTTTTAAAGGTGCGATTTTGGATTTTTTAAACAATTTGAAATCAAAAATTTAGTCTTCTTTGAAAAATTTAAGACGAAGAACGTTTCTTTGACATGTCAATCAGAACATTTAAATGGAATTATTTATAATATAAGGACATTTTGAAAAAAGTTAAATTCATAAACATACATTATGGCAATGGGCGGTTATTCCATAATAGTTAAAAAGGCCTAAAACATTATAATGGGTGTTTCAAAATGAGAGCAAGATTTGAATTGGCCGGCATTTTATTTTAATCAAGGGTGCTGGACTAAAAAGTTGAGAACTGTCAAGTAGACGCATCGCGATTATTAATCATGGAACGCTACACGAACGAACAGCGGATTTTAATATTGAAAACTTATTTAAAATATGGTGAAAGTTTTGCGGAAACAGTTCGCAGAGTGCGTGCAATTTTTGATCGACAAAATGCACCAAATTGTTCGACAGAAGAGACTGATCGCGAAATTCGATCGAACTGGCTCGGTTGTGAACCAAAAATCATCAGGTCGTCCTCGATCAGGCCGGTCCATTGAAAATATTGCCTCAGTTTCTGCAAGTGTTGATGAAAATCCAAGCACATCGATTCGCCGCCGTTCGCAGCAACTGGCCATTTCGACAAGCAGTTTGCAGAAAATTTTAAAGAAAGATCTCCATCTGCATCCTGTCAACCAACCAACCACAATTCCTGAGCTGAAGGAAGAAATTCGAAGTGTCATTGGCGAAATTGGAGGAGCAATGTGCGAAAATGCAATCAACAACTTCTCTAAAAGAGTAAGAGTGTGCCAGCAGAGTCGTGGCGGCCATTTGTTGGAAGTTCTCTTCCACACATAATCGCCATATGTATACTTCATATTAAAATAAAAATATTTGCAATTTTCGAGTAAATTATGTGTTTTATTGAAAAATTAAATCTTGCGCTCATTTTGAAACACCCTTTATTTAAAAATTATAATTTTCGAAGGTTCATGTCCGTGATTCATGTGCATTTTCAATGTGTTGCCACACATCCCATAAGTAACTAAGTGAAAAAAAAATATTCCAATGTCAAGAATTTGAGAGCTCGATCCGCTTTTGTTTTTTGCTTAAAGTTGTCAGACGTGTTTGGTATCAAATGAAAGGCATCGAGAAGGGCTGCCATGCAGAAATGTCAAAAATTTGACAGCTCGATCGGCTTTTGTTTTTTGCTTAAAGTTGTCAGAACCATGTCGTGTTTGGTATCAAATGAAAGGTAACGTCAAGGGCTGTCATGCAGAAATGTCAAAAATTTGACAGCTCGATCGGCTTTTGTTTTTTGTTTAAAGTTGTTAGAACTATGTCGTGTTTGGTATCAAATCATAAGTAACGTCAAGGGCTGCCATGCAGAAATGTTAAAAATTTGACAGCTCGATCGCCTTTCGTTTTTTACTTAAAGTTGTTAGAACCATGTCGTGTTTGGTATCAAATGAGAGGGTTCGTCAAGGGCTGCCGTGCAGAAATGTCAAAAATTTGACAACTCGATTGGCTTTTGTTTTTTGCTTAAAGTTATCAGAACCATGTCAAGTTTGGTATCAAATGAAAGGTAACGTCAAGGGCTGCCCTGCAGAAATGTCAAAAATTTGACAACTCAATTGGCTTTTGTTTTTTGCTTAAAGTTGTCAGAACCATGTCGTGTTTGGTATCAAATGAGGGGTATCGTCAAGGGCTGTCATGCAGAAATGTCGGTTGCGTGGACATTTTGGATGGGCAGGTTGCGTGAGCAGTTTGGGTGGGCAGGTTGCGTAGGCAGGTTGCGTGGGTTGTTTGGATGGGCGGGAAAAAAATATTTTGAAAGACCCTTAGCGTTAGCACTTTGCGTTTAAATTGTTCCTAGACGGATTGAACGTACGTAAAACTATTAATAAACACTATCGGCAGAGCCCTAGGGTATACTCGGCGTAGCCGAGTTTACGCTAGTATTTATACTAATTCTGTGTGAAATAACCTGGAATATTTGAATTTTTTAGCTTGAATACTTGGAAAATCCTTGCTTTTTCTCATTATTTTATGTTTTTATTCGAACAACTATATATTTATACAAATTTAAAAAGTAAATGGAATTTGCTATTCAATAGTATAAAAATATTCATAATATTCACAGTTATATTATTATTATTGTTATTATTATTATTATTATTATTATTATTATTATTATTATTATTATCATTATTATTATTTTACGTACGTTTAATAATAATTCAAGCTGATGATTGAAATATTTTTTACAATACATCTTTCTGAGTTAATGAAAATTAATTAATTAAATATTCCATCTATTTCAATTCGATGTTTAATTATTACATTATTTATTTTATTTTAAATAATATTATTAGAATATGGTCAAATCAAAGCAAATATATAGGGATTTCAATTTAAATTAAATTTTGTTTGAATATTTTTCTGTAATACTTAAAATAATCGAATTATTAAAAAATGATCGATGAACCTCTTAATACGTACATTTTGTTTATTTATACATCAAAAGGACACGATTTTTACTTTTTTAGTGATTTTTTTATTAAAAATTTTAAGATGTTGTTAATATTATTTTAAAAAAATACAAAATATATAAATCATTTTACATTTCATGTGATTCAAATAATTGAAGAATTTCTTACTTTAATTAGTAAAATATGCAAAATGGTGAGACGATAGAAATCGTTGCTCATCAGGTATTAGAGTAGACGCAAAATCTCCTGGCATAGCGCACAAACCAAAATTCGTCATTGTAAGCAGGCGGGTGACTATTGAACAACTGAAAAACATTGACTAGTGTAATATCTCAATTGTCTTCCAGTGTTCATACGGTGCAGAGGTCTCTAGAGTTTATAGTCGGTTATATTGTCGAACTGGTGTATTTTTTTTCGAATTTTATATTTGATTATTTATTTAGTTAGATAAATAAATAAAATGGAATACGGTTCTGGCAGTGAGTGAGAAACATATCAAAACAGCACTCCGAAACTTTTACTCAAATTGGGGGGTATCGTGTCCGCTGCCCCGCTGGTTTGGTAATCAACCTGATAAAGTTAAAAAGAGAAGAATTAATACATAACTCAGTTAAAAATTTCAAGGTTAGTACAATTAATAAAGTGATTTACGGGCGCTGAGAGAATCATAACCTCTGAGAGGTCAGCTCGGGTGACGATCCTACCGCGGCGCACGTCGATCACAGCGCGTGAATCGACACAGAACAAAGCCGTACTCAGCCCAAAAGACCTTTGGCCAAACAAATCATGCCGAGTAAAGAGGGAAAAAGCAGCTGCGATAGCGACAGCTCTACAACCAAGGAACAAAAGAGGAAGAGACAACTACGATATTTTCCAAAGATCAAAAAAGGTTACAAGAACACCAACAAAAAGTAACACAAAAGAAAGATCTCAAGATATGGAGGAAATAAAGGGAATGTTCAAAGCAATGATGAAGGAATTAGAAGAAATAAAACAGGAACAAAAGCAGAACAGAGAGGAAATGGAAATAACTAAAGAAGAAAATATATATCTAAAAGAGAAAATAATAGAGAAATCGATAAGGAAGAATAATATTGTTATGAAAGGAAATTCCTTTCAAGGACACAATCTCATACAAGAAGTGGAAGAATTTGTTAAGGGCAACTTGGGAATCACAGTAAAGGTTAATGAAGCAAGGAAAATCGAAACCAAAACAAATAAACACATAACGATAGCCAAGATGACATCCTGGAAAGATATAGATATAATGGCGTCAAAAACAAACTAAAAGGCACCGATATCTACGTTGAAGATGACTATACTAAGGAAAAGAGAGACATACAAAATAAAATACAAATAATTGCACGTGAATAGAAAAAAAAGGAAGCTAGAATTAAAATAAAAATAGGCTATAAGAAATTAATGAAAGGAAATGAAATATGGGACTGGAAGGAAGAAGAAGCGAAACTTGTAAAAAGAGAATCCAAACCTTCACAGCCAAAAAACTAACTGAAAAACGCCCACAAACAGCTGAAAAAGACCCGGCAAAGAAAACGGAAATTGAAATGCAAAAAAGATACATTAATAAGAAAATGGATCAAACAATGAAGATGGCAACGTGGAACGCAAGAAAAACTTATAGTGAAGGAGCACTGAAACAACTAACAACTGAAATTAGCAGATACCAGATAAACATCGCATCAATTCAAGAAACTAAACAGAAAAAATCTGATGTGGCCAACACCTGACCTCCCGCCAATTCCATGTTTAAAATAGCAGTGAGCTATAAGTAAAGTATCATTACCGGTTAATCTTTTGTAAATAAAATCTAATTTGTTGTCCAATAAATAGAAAAGTCTGTAATACGAAATTTTGGATTGTTTTATTGTTTTTGATGATATTTTAATAGGCTTTAAGAAAAAATAGTCACACACGTACATTCTTATAAAAATCAGCATCATCTTCTAGGTGCTCTAAAACGCAACCTTTGTAAATTCTTCTCCGTACATGATCCATTTCGTAAATGTGTAGTAAATTAATATTAATTTATAGTGCTGCAAAAATAGCAATTAGCAAATTTAAATCAGATCATCCTGTTCATCTAACATTTATGTATGATGGAAAATATATTATTTTTACAAACCTTAATAAAATATTTTACTATTATAATCTCATTAACACAGTTTCATTATTAATTTTAACATAATTGCTACCTGTCAGTGACATTTGTTTAAATATGTCAAACCTGTCATTAAAATTATGATTTTGTTTGACGCATAGGCTAGGTGATACATGGAAATAAATTATATTATATATTCATATTTAAAGTTATTTAGAGTTATTTACTAAATGTTATTATCGTAGAATTGAAGATTAAACCATTATATTCCATTTTAATTAGTAAAAGTTGCTAAAAAATTATATTCAATGAATTTTTTACAAGAAAAACTGTTAAAAGCTTGTATAAATGATACTTCCGGTTATCCGATATACACTAAAAACTAATGAGCTCTTCCCATATTAGTATAGAATGGGTATACAAAATTTCAAATTTTTCTGATAGATAGTATTTGAGTAATCGTGTCCACATGATCAACACACACAGACACACACACACACACACACACACACACACACACACACACACACACACACATACATACCTACAGACATCATTGTAAAAATGTTAAAATCGGATTCTGGGGACATCAAAACGTGCTTATTATATAAAATCTCTATATGCTATTTTTAGCACGATCCCTATACCTCCCTTACCTAGGGTAGCGGGAGGTAAAAAATGGGAATCACAAAAGTGGTGTTACGTGCCTATTTGTCTTTTGTTATTTTGTGTATCTTTTCCTTATTCTGCTCTAATTTTCGTTCCTTTTTTTATACCTACAAACAAACTGTTAGCTACTTACCGTCTATTTATTCTAATTTCATACCTTAACCTTAATCTATTTCTTTAATGTATTTGTTGTTATCATTTTATTGTTATGTGAAGTTATTCTGTAGTGTCAGTTTGTTATTGTTTTAGTGACTTTTTATTCGTCTCTTATTATTCTTCTCTATAATAGTAAATTTTCCGTTTTTCGTTCTGCATGTATTTGTGTTGTGTTGTGCGCGCGTGTTCTTCGGCCGCAGTCTTATGTTTCCGACCTTCTTCGTGTCGTTCAACGTTCGTCTCTCTCCCTTTCTCGTTACTTCAACATCTTTCATTCTTCGTTATTCTTTCCTTCTCTCAGTTTTAAATGCATTTTGGCGCGATATCCGATCTTTTTCTTATCCTTTTCTTTCACATCTCTTTCTATGCGCAATGCACTTTGTCAATAATTAAAAAAATTGCAAAACCCAGCAAGGGGTAACGGGCAGATACGGGTATACTTTGGCAAACGTAAGTCATAGTTTTTTGGGCGTAATTTGTTGTAGTCGCGTGGAGATAAATTTTTGCGCATCGGATTTAATTTATCGATTCCCTTCTGGGGATAAAAGTTTATCGGCGATATTTTTTTTCGCGCGTGAGATTTTGGGATTCTTTCTCACTTGGAAAGCCCGTTATGGGGAGTTTACGCGCTACCGAGCGAACATCGCCTGGAGTTGAGACTTCCGGCTTGTGATCCTGAGTCCATCCTACTTCGTGCCACGAGAGCCTGTACATCTGGCCCCGCTGTCCACGTCCTCTGCGTTCCACTAGTCCGCCTGCGGGACACGTGCGAGAGACAAAGAAAACAGCTAAGTGTGTGACACAAGTGGGTGTGGCTGAGATTACATTTTTTTTTAAGTGCATTCGTAGAAACATTTTTTTTATTGCGTTTGGTCCTTCATCGTTGGACTGTTAATTCATCGTTAGAGTCTTCGGACTATATATATATATATATATATATATATATATATATATATATATATTTTGTTTGCTGCACAAAAATTTTGTTCTTGTGCGAACCAGCCTTCAGCTGGCCCTTTTTTTGGGTTTTTCTTTTGTAATTTATTTTTGTGTGAACGTGGATGTTTGTGGGTTGACGCCCTTAGTTTATTTTATTATCCTTGCTGTTCATCGTTATTTTTTTGTACACTTGCGCCTGCGCCGTATTTCACCACGGTTTTACGAGATTACTCCCGCCATTTTTTTTTTATGAATCGACTGGCCAGATCCGGTAGTTAGGGCCCTTGTAGTACCCAAGGTTTCTAGGGTTTAGTCCGTGAGCTTGCGGAAAATATAGTCGCCGGTGTCCGCGCTTCCACCCTGTCTTCGCCCCTTCCTATAATCCTCTCTCTCTCTCTCTCTCTCTTTTTTTTTGTTTGTTGGCGTCGCGAACATCCGTTGTCCTGCGTTTTATTTTATTATTGTTGTATAAATAGAAGCTTATGATCGTTACGTTAGTAACGAATAATAAATAATAAAGAATACTTTCAGAAATGATAAATGCTATATCATTCAATTTAATTTTAAAATAATACATTAATATAATACATGGTGACAGCGGAAATGCAAAATACTCATCACAGTCCTAGGTACCATAATATAAAATAATATAATGTCTACGGGAACGTCTTGGGAAACGCTCGACGCATTTAATTTTGCGAAAGCGCAAGAATGGCCTCGATGGATCCGAAGGTTCGATTTGTTTCGTGTAGCTTTTGGTCTTCACTGAGTTCAATACTTTTGAATACATCGTCGGCCTGTTTCCCCATGCAATAAACTAGAGCCGCAATTTGTTGCTTTTTTGGTTTGGTATCTAGACCAAAAGCTACACGAAACAAATCGAACCTTCGGATCCATCGTGGCCATTCTTGCGCTTTCGTTCGTCACGTAAAGCACCGTATATACTACGTTCTTTTTAACTATAAAATATTTCTCGAAGGCATTTACTACTGTATTGTATTTCTTTGCATAAGACGATGCAAAGAAATACAATACAGTAGTAAATGCCTTCGAGAAATATTTTATAGTTAAAAAGAACGTAGTATACGAACGGGTCATTTTTAATCAACGGTACCAAAGAGAGGGAGATACTATGGAGGAGTTTATTACAGCATTATATGGTCTTATTGAACATTGCGAATACGGTGCTTTACGTGACGAACTTTTACGTGATCGTATCATCGTCGGAATCCGAGATCGCAAGTTAGCAGAACGTATGCAGCTTACGGCCGACCTTAAATTAGAAACGGAAATAGTAATGGCAAAACAGAGCGAACAAGTTAAGTCTCAGTTACCACAGCTGCAGTCCGAAATGCAAAAACTCGATGTAAACCGGATTCAAACCAAAAAAAAACAGAAAGGCTGAATTTTGGCGTACAAAATGTCAAGAAGGAAGGAAATTCCAGTTTCAGAAATCGTTGAGACAAAATAAGAAGCCAAACGAATTAACGGACCATTGCGGACGATGCGGCGGCGATGAACACGCTGTACGTCAATGCCCGGCTCAAATGATAAAATGTCACTCCTGTCATAAAATCGGACATTTCATGAAAATGTGCCGAAATACAAAACGGAACGTCCATGAAGTCACTAACGAGGAAGAGGGCTATATTGGAACCATTTCGGCGAACAGACGGCAGGGTAGATGGCGAACTGTCGTTTACATAAGGAATACAAAGGTCAGTTTTAAAATTGATAGTGGAGCTGACATTACTTGTATTCCAGAACAAACGTACAAGGGTTATTTCTCTAAAGTTCATTTATGCCCGCCACCGATTCGACTCTACAACGCAAATCGCCAAACAATGGAAACTTTAGGAACCTTCTGGGAGAAGGTGCAATATAGAAATAAGTCAGTATTGACGCAAATATATGTCGTACGAAACCTGACGGACCCTCTACTAGACGGCAACACAAGCGAAGAATTTGGCATAATTAAGAGATGCAACGCCGTAAACGCAGCAAAAGACAATGCTAAAATGTCTTTTGATCCAATCAAGCTGTATTCTGATTTTTTTAAAGGACTTGGACGAATTCGAATACCCTACAAAATAAACTTGAAGGAAAACGCAGTACCATACGCACTCCGTCGCATCCCGATACCAATGTTGAAAGAAATAAAGGCAAATCTCGACAACATGATTCAACTTGGAGTCATCGAGCCAGTGAAGGAACCTACGGCCTAGTACTAGCACGAAAACCAAATGGGTCTATTCGTATGTGCGTTGACTACGTACACCTCAACAAATATGTTAAACGAGAACTTCACCCGATGCCAGTCACATACAATATATTAGGACGTCTTAGCAAAGCAAAATTCTTCTCTAAGATCGACGCGAATCATGGTTTTTGGCAGTGCGACAAAAAATCACAGTTGCTCACAACATTTATAACTCCATTTGGAAGGTTTAAGTATAAAAGACTTCCTTTTGGTATAACAGCGGCTCCTGAATTTTTCCAAAAAAGAATGATGCAGATATTAGATGGACTGGACGGAATGCAAGTTAATATAGACGACGTTCTTGTATACGGGGAAACGATTGAAGAGCATGATCAACGTTTACATTGTGTCTTGAAACGACTCCTGAAAAACACGGTAACTTTAAATGTCAACAAATGCACATTTGGCGCCACAAAAGTAGAATATCTCGGACATCTGATTGGAGAAGACGGAATCAGCGTCAACGACGACCGTGTGCGAGCGATTTTGAAGATGGACCGTCCAGATAATATTTCCAAACTCAGAAGTCTTCTGGGCTCAGTTAACTATATTTCTAAGTTTGTCCCTAATTTTGCAACAAAGGCCCATCCGCTTAATGAACTTTTGAGCGAGAAAATTAATTTATATGGGGAAAAGACCAAATCAAGGCTTTCGACGAGATTAAGAAAGATCTCGCATCAGCACCTATTTTGGCATGGTATGATCCAGCAAGAGAGACAGTCATTGCAGCTGACGCGTCATCATATGGCGTGGGCGCGGTTTTGAAACAGAAGCAAGATGATGGCAAGTTTCGACCCATAGCGTATGCTTCGAAAACACTGACAAAACATCAGCGCAACTGTCCTCAGATAGAAAAGGAGCGATACGCTCTCGTGTGGGCATGTGATCGCTTCAAAGATTTTATACTAGGACTCACAGTCACACTTGAGACCGATCACAAACCATTAGTGACGATATTCACATCCAAAGATCTCGATGACTTGACGTCGAAACTTCAGAGAATGCGACTACGTTTAACGCGTTACTCTTACAAAATGCGTCATGTACCAGGCCAAGAATTAGGAATCGCTGACATTTTGTCAAGACGGCCAGTCGACCAATCTGAAAACGACAACGATTTAGAAGAACAGATCAATGCGTACGTCCAGATGGTTACAACAAATTTACCAGCTTCAGAACGTCGAATTCAAGAGATTATCGAAAAACAGAGATCCGATGACTCATGCTTGAAGATTATCGAGTTCTGCAAGACCGAGTGGCCCGATCAGAACATGTTAGCAGCAGTATTGAAACCTTATTGGCAGTACAGATCTGAATTTTGCATCGAGCGAAAATAATTAATCAAAGGATCCCGAATCGTCATTCCGAACTCACTTCGCCGTAGCATTCTTGAAAAGATCCACGAAGGACATCAGGGCATCACGAAGTGCCGAGCACGTGCGAATACTTCAGTTTGGTGGCCAGGACTCTCAAATGACATTGAAACATATATAAAAAAAACTGTCCAAAATGTGCGATTGAGACAACAAACCGGCATGAGCCATTAATGCCATCCGAGTTCCCTTCACGACCTTGACAGAAGATTGCCATGGACTTATTTTTTCTTAACAATCGTTACTATCTTCTTGTTACAGATTATTACTCGAGATATCCCGAGATTGCGTTCTTGAGCAGCCTACGAGAAGTCGAAGTATTCAAACACCTCAAATCCATCTTCGCAAGACACGGTACACCAGAAGTAGTTTACAGCGACAATGGAACACACTTCGGGCCGCTATTAACATCAGAATTCACGAAGTTCAAAAGAGTATGGGAATTCGAGCACATAACATCAAGCCCGAAGTCCCGGCAGTCAAGATAGTCTAAAAGAGCCTAAAGAAAAGCGACGATGCATATAAAGCCATGCAAAGTTACCGAGCTACACCGATTTTCAACGGGTATTCGCCAGCCGAACTCTTAATGGGGAGGAAAATTCGTACGTCAATTCCGATTGCCGAAAAAGAATTGGAACCAAAATTACCGAACGTCAAAGAACTTCGTGCAAAAGAAGAACAACGACGTAACCAGCAGAAAACGAAATACGATCTTCGTCATGGAACCAAAGATCTGCCGATTATGAAAACAGGTGATAAATTCTGGATTACTGACATTAAACGACCTGGAACTGTTCTTAGCCGTATAAACGAACCAAGATCTTACATGGTAAATACAAATAAAAGAATTATAAGAAGAAATCGATTTAATCTAATTCCATTCCCGGATAACATTAACGAATCCGATAGAGACGAGTTACCCTTTGAATTACCACCAACACCAGTAGATCAGGAGATACCAGAAATGAACCGTACGAGAAACGGAAGAATTGTAAAACCTCCTGATAGATTAATACTTCAATTATTCATATTTTATTAATAACTTTTATTGTATAATTTGTTATTCCATGTAAACATCTAGGAGGGAGATGTATAAATAGAAGCGTATGATCGTTACGTTAGTAACGAATAATAAATAATAGAGTACTTTCAGAAATGATAAATGCCATATCATTAAATTTAATTTTAAAATAATACATTAATACATATAATACAATTGTATTATGTTCTGTATATTCTATGGCCATATTTTCTTTTCGGCAATATACACTAATTTAAATTAAATTTATATGTTGGTTTTATTTATACGAAGTACCCATTTTTTTCCATCTCAACCGTTTTTGCAGGCTTTTGTTTGCGTTGAACATTTTAGCTTTTTTTGTTTGTCCTTCACACTACCGTGGTCTAGAGGGTCAGGGCAGCTTGTCCGATCACGTGGCGCCCATTCATTCGAACCACCCCTTCTCCCTGAGAAGCCGGCAGCCTCATCCTGGTGAGGACATTTTATTACTCTACCATCGCGGTACGTAATAGTAGACAACTATATATTATTTAATAGTGCTGGAAAAGATCGAAACTTGGGAACGGGTTTTATTGTTAATAAACAATTGAAAGGAGCTGTAATAGAATTTAGATCCATTTCGGATAGACTATGTTATCTAAGAATAAGAACAAAATACAAGAAAATGAGCATCATAAATATACATGCACCTACCGAAGATAAAGATATAGAAGAGAAGACAAAATATTACGAAATGGTGGAAAAATTGTACCAGGAGATACCAAAGTGAAGAGCACATACTTCACTCGTAAAGTAACATGAATATCGCCAGATAGCGAAACATACAACCAAATAGACCATATACTGATAGAACTCATTTAGTAACAAATATCAGAAGTTACAGAGGAGCGGAGGCGAACACAGATCATGCCTTATTAAGAATGAATATTAAAATAAAAAAACCTAAATTTCACAGAACAAAAAAGCCACAACAGGGATTTAATCTTGATAATTTAAAGAGAGGATATAGAACAACAGTTTATTAAGAGAATAGAAGAATATAGAGAAGAAGGTCAAACAGAAACCACAATAGAAGAGAAATGGAATACACTACAAACAAAAATTAGGAAAACAGCAGAAGAAGTATTAAGGCCGAGGGAAACAAGCACCACGAAGATGAGATGGTTCGACGAGGAGTGTTCATTGGCCATAATCAAGGCAAGAGATGCAAGAATTAAGTATTTGAAAACAGGCTCCGAAATCGACAAAACAAATTATCAAATACAAAGAAGATCATAGAAGAGAATGTGCAGAATCAAAAAGAACAAATAAACGACATAGAAGATAGTCATAATAAGAAAGAAATAAGAAATTTCTACCAGAAAGTTAAAAAAGAAAAAGGAGGCTATAGACAAAAAAAACACTATACTGCCGAAACACAGAAGGAAATTTGATAGGAGACGAAGCGGACAAAAGAAAAAGGTGGACAAGCTATTTTAAAGAAGTACTAAACAACGAAGACGAAACAGAAAACATTGGATTCAGTATAGATGACGAGACAGAACCAACTGTCATACTTGAACCAAAACAAGAAGAAATTAATGAAATAATAAACAATATGAAAACAACAAGAGTCCCGGTGACAAGGAAGTAGCTGCAGAACTAATGAAACACGGAGGAGAAAAACTTAAACAAGATATTTACGACCTTATACTAACATGTTGGAAAGAAGAACAGTTACCAACAACGTGGAAAGAAGCTGTGCTATGCTCCATTTACAAAAAAAGGAGACAATACGAGATGCGAAAATTATCGCGGAATTGCCCTGCTAAATGTAACCTACAAGATCCTAGCTACATGGATCAATTCAAAGCTGAAGGAAGAAATGGACAATACCGTAGGCAAGTATCAGGCAGGCTTTCGTCAGAACCGATCTACGATTGATCAAAATTTTGTCCTGAAAGAATTACAAGCTACCCATTATGAAAAAGGACTAGATCTGCATCTACTCTTCATCGATTTTAAGCAGGCCTACGAGCCCTAACAACTATATGTTCGGACGACACTTTGTATTTTAAATATTAATCACCAACTTGTTGACAGTGTTCAAAATCTTTTCTAATCAAACAATTTATGAAGAATAAGGTTTAATGCAACTAGAAATATTACAAAAGTAAATTTTATTTAAAAAATTACTTATGTAGATAAATATTTTACAAAAAATTAATGTATTTGCCGAAAAATAAATATTCGGACGAAACTAATTTTGGTACTTTTGTTGAAGAGTTCATAAAATGTAACGTCACATTTCGCTTAAAAAACTGCATTAATCCTCTTTAGCATTGTATTAAATAAGGATTCGCAATATTGTGGTATGAATGAATTCCAAATATCTTGTAGTTTGGCCTTGATTGCTGGAATCGTTCATTGGGGGCAATTTCACAATGATTTTTTTATATCATGCCACAGTATTTTGATTACATTTAAATCGGGGCTGCTAGACAGCCAAGCCAAGACACGAATATAATGTCCCCCAAACCATTTTTTAGTTGATTTGGCTGTGTGGCAGGACGCTTCGTCCTGCTAAAAGAGGAAAAATTCATTTCGGAACTGTTCTGTTGCGTTGGCTGTAGGTTTCTTTCCAAAATACCTTCGTATTTTTCAGCATTTATGATAACATCAAAAAACTCAAGCCTGCTTAGACCTTTTCTGTATGCAACCCCAAATCATGACTCCCTGTGGAAATTTCACCGTGCGCTTAAGACAGTCTTTAGGAAATGCTTCAATTTTATTCTAATGACCCTTTTCCGACAATCCCTAACACAAACATCAAATTTTGATTCATCGCTGAAAATGACTTTGGCCCAGGTTTCTTTGGTCCAATTGACTTTAGATTTTGCCCAGAAGAGGTGTTTCTTCTTTTGGGCTTCAGTGAGCAATGTCTTTTCTTTTGCCTTAATTAAAATTTTAAAAAATTAAGTGTTCTCTTATGAATGTATTTTTCCATAAAAAATATTTACCTTGTCAAAACCATAGCAGGACTTGTGTAACCATTGTCGGCAACATTCCCTAGACACATTTAGTCCTGCTTCTTGATTCCACTGTGCCTGGATTTCTTGTAAAGTTACCATTCTATGATGCTTGCCGATTTTAGTGAGTTATCTGCGATTTCTTTCTCTCACAATTCTTGGGCGCCCAGAACTTTTGTCACGAATATCAATGTTTGAATTTCTTCGCATATTTTAAATATGTCCTCCACTGTAGATTTTGATAAATTGAGTTCACTTGCAACTTGTTTCATTGATTTACCCATTTTATATTGTCTAATTATTATTTCATGCACTTTTTTATGAGTTGCAACATCACGAGCCATCTTTGCATTGCTTTATTGTTGCAAATGTCACATGACACAATGTACTCATATACCGTCACAGTTTGTTACGTTTTTTTTTTTTTTCAAAGTTTGCTTATATTCAAGAATAAAATCAAAGCGTCCGAACATTTATTTGTCAGCAAATTTTTGCGAATAAAAAACAATTTAATTGTATTGCACGGAAATAAAATTATAAATTATTAAAAACGACGAAATATTGTTCAAAACATTAGTAGGTACTAACAAAGGTACAAAAGTGGGTTTTTTTTAATTTTATCAGTTCAGGCAAGAAATAATTTTTATCATTAAAATCATTGCGCGTCCGAACATATAGTTGTTAGGGCTCGTATAATCTACTAAGCAGAAACGAACTACTAAAGGCACTGGATGAACTAATGATCCTGAAGAAATTGATAAGAGTAATAAAAGTTACATTAAAAAACACAGTAGCAGAGTAAAAGTGAATAGCCAAAAATCAGATAGGTTTGAGGTTAAATCGGGCCTATGACAAGGAGATCCCATGTCGTCAACACTGTTTAACCTAGTCCACGAGGCAGTAATGAGAAGAAGTGGACTGAATAGAAGAGCATTAATATATGATAGGAAACATCAGTGTCTAGCGTTCGCTGACGACATCACAATTATTACAAAAACGAAGAATGAATTGCAACTAACAACGAAAAAGTTAATACAAGAAGCGGAACGAGTGGGACTAAAAGTCAGCAAAGAAAAAACAAAATACATGTGTATGAGCAAAAAAGAAAACAAGTTAGAAAGAGAACTAAAGGTAGAAACAAAGAACGGAGAAGAATACAGATTTGAGAAAGTGAACAGTTTTACTTATCTGGGGTCAAAGATTACGTCCAAAAGTGGAACTAAGGAAGAAATCAAAGAAAGATTAGCCAAAGGAAATAGAACAGTTGGAATGATGAACAAGGTACTGACAAGTAAAAACGTGTCCAAGAAGACAAAAAAGCATATGTACAAAACAATAATATTACCGACTGTACTATACGGTAGCGAAACATGGACAATGACCAAACTAGATGAGTCGACGCTGCAAATCTGGGAACGCAAAGTACTGCGGAAAATATACGGAGGAATCAAAGAAGAAAATATGTGGAGGAGAAGAACGAACAGAGAATTGGAAGAAATCTATGAAGAACCGAAAATCACAACACGAATTAAAATGCAGAGAATAAGGTGGTTAGGCCATATCGAAAAAATGACAGAAGAAAGAATGCCAAAGTGTATTATTAAGAGACAACAAGATGGAAAAAAGAAGATAGGCAGACCAAAAGGAAGATGGTTTGAAAAGGTAAAAAGGACCTAAATGCAATAGGACAGAGGAATTGGAAAGCCAAAGTCAACAACCGTGAAGAGTGGAGAAGAGTTGTTAACCAAGCCGAGGGCCTGCAAGGCCTGCCGAGCTAACATATATATATATATATATATATATATATATATATATATATATATATATATATATATATATATATATAGATAAATATAATAATATAATAATGAGTAAAAATGAATTCTGGAAAGTTGTTCACAGTCAAGGGCGACAAATTGTTCTTAATGTATTTCAAAACATAAAAAACAACAATAATGAAAAGTCAAACAAATATGTTATTCAAGAAACTGCTAAAGCAACTGGTGTGTCGGAACGAACAATTCACCGCAGAATTAGAGAAAACTAAAACAAAAAACAGGGTAAAAATTGTGAATTTTAAAATTTTGAGGCCTAAAATAATCGGAAATGTAATAATTTCGGCTTCTACTTCGGGTACTTCATTTAAGTCACCCAGGAAACACATTAAAAAAGTAGCAAACAAATCAACACTAAATAACTTTGAATGTGAAGTAATTAGAAATACAGTATACAATTGCTGCCAAATACAAAAAGAGGTCTTCAGCGTTGGCATTGTTTAATGTTTTTAAAGAAGAGAATAAGGAGATATTTTGCGGAAAATTATCCACGTTCAGAGGTACATTAAGAAATTTAGGCTTTAAATTGCAAAAAAACCGTAGATAATAGAAAAGTAATGTCAGCAAAATATGATATACGATTGAGAAGAATTGAATATTTGCGGAAAATAAAGAAATTTAGAGATGAAGGTTATAATATTGTTTATTCCGATGAAACATATATACATATATTTTGTTATAAAGGTTCTAACCGAATACATTATTTCTAATTCACTTCAGTCTGTCCGGCTTTTTAAATTTTTGTTTTTTATTTTTCACTCACAAATCCACAATTCTGTAAAAAATATGCGAATCTCTGCGAAGGTCACTCACCTGTACAGTAAGTCAATTTAACATGGTCAACACTTGTCACAAATGCAAAACAAATCTGAGCCGTCAGAATCCAGGGTTGGCTTGTGGGGGCCATGTCATCAACATTATCATTTTTCATGTGCGGATATTTCAACCACCGGCAGAAATTTCCTTGAATCAAACCCTAATCTCAACTGGCAATGTAATGATTGCAAATCATCCACTGCCCATCAACCAAAGCCTTCTACACCTGCATCTCCTTCTTTGAGTGATATTATGGATTCATTGACGGAATTAAGGCGGAGCGCGGAATTTTGTTCAAATAAAATAGATGATTTTCAGGCCAAAATAAACACCATAGTGCAAAAAGTGGGTATTATTGAAGAACTTCAAGAGCAATGTGAACAACTTCAAAGTAAAGTCGCTGACTTAGAGCAGCGATCACGTATTAACAATATAGAAATCGTCGGCGTCCCACAGAAAGCGAATAAAAACTTAGTTCAACTCATTAATAAATTAGGAAATATCCATTCCACTCAAATGGATTTCACAGAAAACAACAAAATTTACGTCAACGACCATTTAAGCCCAGATAATAAAATGCTACTTGCACGCGCAAAAAATACAGCATCGAATAATAATTTTAAATTCGTTTGGGTTAAAATGGCAAAAATCTATGTACGTAAAATTGAAACTTCCCCGATTATATTAATAAATAACGAAAAAGATTTAGATAAAATTAAATAAAAGGCTTCTTGAATTTATAATACTTGTTCACTCCTTATTTGTTAAAAATAGATAAATTTCTTAATATTTACTAATAGAACACTCGTGGAATAAAGACAAATCTCTTAAACTTATATAATACCATTGCCACTTGTCACTATGACGGGATTATAATTACTGAAACGTGGTTAAACGAAAGTGTCATAAACTCTTTGTAACTTAAACAAATATTTCGTATTCCATCGCGATAGAAAAGACATCAGTAAATCTCAAGGACGAGGTGTTTTATTTGTCGCAAATCAGTTAAATGCAATACCGCAGTCATCATGGAACTCCAGTACCAAAGATTTATGAGTAACCATCAGCCTACTTCACTTGTGTTGTGTTTATATCCCTCCATCTACAACAATGACTCCAGCCATCAATATTGTGTGATATAAACGTTCGACATTCTAACAACCTGTTCCTTATAGTCGGAGACTTTAACCTACCCTTATTAAAATGGACCCCTGTTCTAAACTATTATGAACCATCAGCTGATAGACGAACTGACGTACATACTAACTTAATTAACACCACGAACTTTTGTAACTATATGCAGTTCAATGGACATTCCAACACTAACAATAAAATTCTAGATCTAGTGCTGTGTAACATTAACTGCGAAGTAAACCTATGTGATTCCCCTCTGTCTAAAGTAGATACACATCATCCTCTGCTCGAAATAATAATAAACTTAAAACTGCGAAAAATAGGTCAAAATAGAGTGCCTTTTTTAATTTCAATAAATGCAACTACGAAGAACTTATACATAAACTTTCATCTATTAATTGGGGAACTAAACTATCTAGTTACGATGTTAATGTAAATACTAACACTTTTTATGATATCTTATATCAACTTATACAAGAACACGTACCACTCACTGAACTAAAAGACAATACCCATCCGGTATGGTTCTCAAAGCATTTATTTAAATTATTAAAAGAGAAAAATCGTGTTCATAAAAAGTGGAAGACAGTAGGGAGAATCTCTGATTACACTCGTTTTTTCGGAATTAAGGACACTGACCAAGGTCAAAGCGAAAGAAGACTTTAGAACATTTATTTATATATCTGGAACAAACATGTAGAATAATGCTAAATACTTCTGGACCTTTACCAAAACGTTAAGAAAAAAGAGCGGTATTCCAAATTCAATGAAATATCAGAATCGAGTTGCAACTACTGGTCAAGATATTTCTGACTTATTCGCAGATCACTTTAGTAATGTTTACCTTAAATCAAATGAACATCCTAATAATGCATTTGATTCTGTCATTTACTCAAACACCACCTTAAACATTGGGGTGTTACATATTGGTGAATATGGCATTTTACATCATATTAAAAATATTGATATATCCAAAGGGTGTAGACACGATTGCATCCCTAATAAATTCATAAAAACCTGTGCATATTATCTGATACCACCATTATATATTCTTTATAACCAATTCATAAATCTGGCGATATCCATGGTATACAGAATTATAGACCGCTATCCATTCTTTCAGCTTTTGGAAAGATTTTCGAAGCAATAGTGGTTGATAAAATGAAATCCACTGTAGAAAATATTATTATCCCACAACAGAATGGTTTCTGTTCTAAAAAATCAGTTCTAACTAACTTACTACCTTTCACTGAATATGTAAGCTCTAACATGGATAATAGAAGACAGGTAGACGTAATATACACAGATTTTACGAAGGCCTTCGATCGGGTTCATCATCCTACTTTGTTTAAGAAATTAAGTGCAGTTGGATTCCATAGTTCCTTATTTCGTTGGTTTCAGTCTTATATCAGTAACAGGTCACAAATAACTCATTGTAACGGGTACAGATCTCATGTATTTCCTACGTCATCAGGAGTTCCACAATTATCTCATTTAGGCCATATCCTGTCTAATATCTTCATAAACGATATTGGTAAATGTTTTCTATACTCTGAATTTGTTCTATACGCTGACGATCTAAAATTATATTCCATAATTACCAGTTTTGAAGACTGTTTGAAAATGGAGGATGATCTGAACCGGTTACAGAAATATTGTCATGACAATTATTTAACACTTAACGCTGATAAATGTTACGTCACAAACTTCACACGCAATCAAGATATAACTCAATTTAACTATAAAATTAACAATACTTCATTATCAAATCAAACCACCATAAGGGATCTTGGGATAAACTTCGATAATAAATTATTATTTAACTATTATATCGAAACCATTGTTAAGGAATCGTATAAAATTTGGGATTCATAATAAGGTCATGTTAACATTTTAACGAGCCAAAATCCCTTATTTGTGTTTTTAACTCTCTGGTTCGTTCAAAATTGAAATACATGTCACTTATTTGGAACCATCAATATAATGTTAACATTAGTTTAATTGAACATATTCAAAAACGATTTTTTAATTTCTTAAGTTATAAATTTGGACATCCTAATAAGAATTATATATTCCAATGTGAACATTTCCATATGACAAATTTAGAGAGTAGAAGAACTCTTTGCAATATAACGTTTCTTTACAAGACATAACAATATGCTTTACACCAATAATTTTATAAATAATTTTCATTTTCACGTCCCTAACAACATTACTCGCAATAATAACCTATTTTATTTATCATTTAGTCGCACGAATAACAATAAGAACTCACCCATAAATAGAGTAATGTCCACCTATAACTCTAAATTTAATCATATCTACTCAAGACGTAAACATGGTTTTATTCAAAATGCCCCTTTAATGTTCAAATCAGGTAATAAAACAGGGGGTTACCACAAAGATATGAAAGCCGAAAATTTTGGTAAGTGGTTGGAAAACAAACTAATATCTAAGTTGTAGATAATGCACGTATATCATAATGTATGCATTGAGAAAACCCCCACTTCATTTCCAAAAAAAATTAGTAATGCAACAATGGCTAACGCAAAGAAATATCTTCTTTGAGTTCAAGGAAACAAAACCAGAATTATATATTAAGATAAAGAATAATATGCCCCGCTCCAAACGTTATATAATTGATTCTATTATGGAGAAACATGGTCATGCTATATTGCGTCTTCCGCCTTATCATCCAGAACTCAATCCCATTGAAAAAGTTGGGCTTTAGTTAAAAATTATGTGGCTCAGAATAACGTCACATTTAAAATGAAAGACGTTGTTATTTTAACAGAAAATAAATTTAAATAAATTAATGTTGACGAATGGGTGAAAATTTGCGAACATGTCGAAAAAACAGAAGCGCAATATATACAAACGGAACATTTAATGGACGAAGTTGATGAACTTATTATCCAAGTTAATAATGATTCAGAAAGCGAAAATGACGATGAGGAGGAAGAAAATGTAGATTTAGAATGTGAACCGTTATTGTAAATATTTTATGTACCTTAGTAGCACATTATACGTAGACATACGTACATACATACGTACATACATACGTACATACATACGTACATACATACGTACATACATATGTACATACATACGTACGTACGTACATACATACATACGTACATACGTGCATACTTACATACGTACATACCTACATACATACGTACATACTTACATACATACGTACATACGTACATACTTACATACGTACATACTTACATACGTACATACATACATACGTATATACGTACTTACGTACATACGTACAGTGTGTCTGCTGTAAGCTGGCCACCATTGCTAACTTTCTTATTTGAAGAGATAGAAAGACGATTAAATGGACAAAGTTGGGCGATATTATAGGACAAATTTAACGGAGGAAAATACAAAACAATTGAACATCAAATACGCGACTTATTCAACAAAATAACATTTTTTTTTAATGGAATGCCATATTGAAAATGGTACCATTTAGAAGATTTTTATTATCTGAATATAAAAGTTCATTATCACTATGCCTCTAAAATTAAAAACAAAAGAGTTATTTCAAGTTGAAATTTAAATATTTTATTTCATATTTTAATACACATATATTATTATGGAAACAACAGTAACTAACATTAAACAAAGAACAATTGGCATTTTATTGATAGATGTTGTCAACAAAATGGAAAAATATACTAATGATGAATTAGTTGATATGCTTTTTTGCTTATGCAAAGTGCAATAAAAATTCTGTAGCCAGTGCGCAAAAGTATTTAGAACTATATCTTAATAGACCTTAACCCAATAGAACATATTTTAGGAAAATTGAAATCCGCTTAATGCTGTTCGACCCTAAACAAAAATCGTTTCTCGATTTTAAATATTCGCCGAGATCTATACAACCAGACCAGCACGGTCAACTCACTACAGACTTTTATTGTGCTGGAATTATTCACAAAAGGATCATAAATCATGAAATTTAGACCCTAATCTCTGCAGGTAAAACCGAAAGTTTTACTAATTTCCAAGCGGTCGGTCCTCAATATATATCTCCCAGCTTCCGAATATTGAACATACAAGTAATATATGTACAAACTATAAAATATGTGTAATTTAATGTATTATTGTTGTTGTTTTTTTAGCGTCTATTCATTGTATATAGCGTTCATACATTCTATATAGAAATAAGTACGAGTAGCGTTTAACTATTCTATGTAATGGTTATTATTTCTATATTCAGGAGCAAAATTTAATATGAAAGTTGAGCAAAGTAGATTGGTTATCGATGATATAGCATTCTTAGCTACTTCTCCAGATGGGTTTACTGGCAGTGACTCCACAGGATATGTTTGTCCAAAATATTAAACGCGATTATTTGTTTTGGCAAGAAAAAATGGAGGAGCAGCTATAGATATTTTATTTCGACGGAATTTTACCAGAATTAATTGATTCCAGATATGTACGCAACTTACCACCCCGCGTAGCTTATTAGTTTTTTACCTCCCGCTACCCTTGGTAAGAGAGGTATAGGGATCGTGCTAAAAATCTCATATCAAGATTTTAGTAAATGACCACGTTTTAAGGTCCCTAGAATCCATTTTTAACATTTTCACGATGATGTCTGTATGTGTGTATGTGTATGGATTTTGTCTTCGCTCTAACTTAAATACTATCATTCAGAAAATTCTGAAACCTTGTATTTCTATCCTATTCTAATATGGAAAGAAGCCATTAGATTTTGGTGTAAATTGGATAACCGGAAATGGCACTTTAACTGAAGCTCATAGTGGTTTTTCTTCAAAAAATACCATTAAATGCCATTTTTTCGAATTTTATTTCTTATGAAAATTAAAGATTATTGAATTTTCTACGGGAATACATTAACACTTTATCTATATATTTTACAGATAAATTTAAAAATAATTTTTTTATTAGTCGCGAAGCCTAAGATAAAAACTATTCCTTTGTTACACAGTTCATTTTTCAAATGAATGTAACTGTAACAGTAAATGTCACTGTCAGAAAACTTAACACTTCAAATTAATAATAGTGACATTTTAAAAAGAAAATAGTAAATAAAGCAATAGTTTTCTGCAATGGAACAGTTTGCAGCGTTAGTAAATACGTAGGTAGGTATGTATTTAAATTAATAAAAATTAAATAGCGGGAGGTTTTGTGTTGGCCACATCAGATTTTTTATTATTATGTACTATTTGTGGAAAAACAAATGATTATAAACTAATTTATAAAACCGGGGATTTGTTTATTGACAAATTACTTAAATACGTATATATGCTTTATTTATGATTTCAAATGTATTTTTATTATTTTATGTAACTTTATTTATAATTTATATATGTATGTGTGCATTTATTTATGATTTTAATCTTACTTTATTATTTTTACCTTCCGTCAAAAGGAAGGTATTGTTTTTGGTCAAAAAATTCGGTGGTGAGTTTTTAATGAATAAGCACGTTTTAGGGTCTCTACAATACGAATGTACTATTTTTAAGATGATGTCTGTATGTGTGTCCGTGTGTGTGTCTGTGTGTGTGTCTGTGTGTGTCCGTGTGTGTGTGACAAATTTTTCTCCGACGATAACTCCAAAACTACAATTCTAAAAATTATGATTCTTTCATATTCCTCTTCTTTACAACCATATGAAGAGCTGATTAGATTTTGGTTATAATTGGTCAACCGGAAGTACCCTTATTTGAAGTTCTTAACAGTTATTCTTGAAAAATCGCAGTTAAATATCATTTTCGACATTTTATGTGATTATCAATAGAAAGAATATCTTATTCTCTATACGGTTCGATTATACATTTGCCTTCATATTCAATAGATATAGAGTTATAAAGAGATTAAGAGAGATTAACTTTCGAAAATCAGTCAGCATTGCAAAAATTATGAAAACAACATATATTCTAAAAAATCTAAATGACAGATGTCAGTGGCAAGTGCAAAACCAAAGTGGAAAGTATATGATCTGAAAGTGATATAAGTGACAGAGTGTCCCTCGCCAGTGACTTGCATTTGCGGCCTCGCCTCAAGATAGGAACTTATAATGCCAGAAGTACGAGAAAGGCAAAAGAGAAGTTGGAAGGACTGTATAGCAGAAAATTTGAGAGAGGAAGAACTGTGTCACGAAGGTGCTTTGGACAGGAATGAATAGAAGGGAAGAGTAAGAAACAGCGACTTCTAATAAAATAGGGAAAAGTTGAAGCAGGAGGTAGTGTTAAGTGCAATACATAATGTACGTTCGTATTCGTATTAAAATTTTATTAGATTTTAGAATCTTTTCAAAGGAACTTTCAGTATGGATATGTAAAAAATAGTGTGTTCTTGTTACAATTATACAGGATATATAGAATCTTTTTCAAGGAACTTTTGGTATAGGATATGTACAAAATACATCGAATTGACGGAAGGTTTTGTGCTGGCCACAACAGATTTTTTTGTAACTGTATTGACAAATGTATGCATTCATTTATGATTTTAAACTTATTATTTGCGTAACTTTATTGACAAGAAATGATATATATGATTGTAAGTATTTATTTTCAAACAAAAATGTTACATTTTAATAATAGTTATAACACTGCACTTTCTTTCTGGCAATTATAAAATTTATTACTATTTTTACATGCGTACAACAATTGAGTCAAGCACTAAATTGATTATATTGTTGTCCAATTTCGCACCACATATATAAGAAATATATTTATTCATTTATTTATTGAATAATCATTTGTTTTATCTTGCATGTGATACTATTTCTTTGGCGATAATTTTTTGTAGTAGTTGTTTTGTACTCATAACAAAGCATATGGTACCACAAACAAGTTTAAATTCTTTATTAGATGACTTGAGCGATAATCGACTGAGGAATGGATGAGGGTTCCCGAAGGAAAAATAATCGGACAAGCAGCCTGTAGTGAAATTATTTATTTCAAGCCGATGTTTCGACTAAAACATTAATCTTCTTCATGGCAAGAAATTGTATAATAATATAAGTTTTTAGTCGCAACCATCCATGAGGAACAATTAAAATAATCACAGAATTGATCGTCGTATTTTATAAAAACATAAATAAATAACATTTAAAAAGACGAAAAGTCAAATTGTTAAAATATAAATAAGAGATAATTTTTTTATTATTATTTTATAAGAGTATACGTGTTAAAAAATTTTGTTAAACATTTTTTTTATATTCCTTGACTACAAATTTTATATTATCTCTTATTTATTTATTTATTTTTTAACAATTTGACTTTTCATCTTTTTAAATGTTATTTACTTATGTTTTTATAAAATACGACGATCAACTCTGTGATTATTTTAATTGTTCCTCATGGATGGTTGCGACTAAAAACTTATGTTATTAGACAATTTCTTGCCCTGAAGAAGACTAACGTTTTAGTCGAAACGTCGGCTTGAAATAAATAATTTCACTACAGACTGCTTGTCCGATTATTTTTCCTTCGGGAACCCTTATTCTTTGTTAGAATTTAATTTTTTTTTAGTATTAAATTACATATTGTAAACACAGAATTATTGTAAAAGCCAAATCTTTCTGTTCAGAATCAATAATAAAATTACATTTTCGTTTAGTTTACATAATTTTGCATGTTAAATACGAAGGGATAAGATTTCCATTTTATACCTGGGTGTCATTATGTTGAGAAATTACTACCTACTGTTTTTTAGACAACAGATAATTTATTAATTATGTATTGACGATCTTTGGGAATATTTAAGACAATGCTATCAGATGTCAAAGAGCAATTATTAATTAAATCATCGTAACGGAAAATATGAACATGTTTAACATGCAACTTATACAAGCTGTAATTTTTTTTATAATTACATATTTAAAATTTTACGCTTCACAGTTTGTTTATAAAGTATTCAGCAACATGCATATTTTTTTTAAATCTTACAAACTGCTCTGTGATGAGAAAAAAGTTGTTAAAGTTAGACAAAAATTGCAGTATTGAGTGACTAGGGTCGAACAGCGAAACCGCTAAATTACGTGAAGAAAAAAGAAAACGTGATCAAGTGACAGAAAACGAAGAAAATGTAGAAAATGTTTTGGCGTATACTAGCCCAGGCAAATTAGTCCAAAAAAAGGCCGTGCTTCCCGAAAAATATTACAAAGCTGGAAATGATTTTAATCCACTCTGAGCATCTCAAATAAGAGTTATATGAGTTTGCGACAGTTTCTCAGGTGAGCTTAACTTTTGGTAGCCGAAAAACCACGAAATTTTGGAACTTTTTTTAGTTTTTTGTTTATAACTCGAAAACGGTACAGCCTATAGAAAATTGTGTTCTTTCTAAAATTAAAGAGCACAAAATTTTGCGTCCAATAAGCTCTTTAAACGTCATAATTTGGTTGAGGGGTTAAGCCACAATCGATCGTCAAATATCGGCAATTTTTACCAACTTGGCTGAAAAGTGGGTTATGCTCATGTTCACACTCCTGTAACTCAAAAATGGCTACTTCATATTAAAAATTTCAAATAAAGTAAGTTAAAGAGTATCAATTGTTGCGTAAAGGAAGCTCCTAATTTTTATAATTCGCTCATTTCTACACTCAGATACACGAAAAAACCGAAAGTATACTTAGCCCTGAATTTACGCTAAGAGCTATTTTTGAAGTTAAACTACTATTGAACCTCGAAACCTCCACATTCGTCCAGCTTTTAAGGTAAATTCAGAAAGGTCTACTTTTCAGACGAATGAAATTATCATGCCCATATCAGCAAAAAAGTTTTTTTTAAGAAAAAGTACTTCAGTAACAAAAACGTTAATTAATCAGTACTGAGTTTTTCAATAGGTACTATTTCAATAAAATAATATCAAATTAGATTAAATTTAACAATCATATTATTGATGTACGTAATAACGATTATGCAACTTTAATTGATTAATAGGAAGTTATTGTAACTTCTAAAATGAAAGAACGTAAACATTAACCTTATGTAGAAAACACTTTATTTTAGAAATAAAGGACTTTCAATTTCAATGTTTACCGCATTTAATTCGTGTATTCACACTAACCTTAACGCTAAAAGCAACACAAACGAGGTTACATCCACACTTTTCACCGAAACATAACCTCAAAAGATACAGAACGTGTGACGTTAAACGCTCGCTATTCCATTGCACATAACGTGTCTCCTTATTCATATAACGTGAACCTTATTAGTACGCATGCGCACTCGGACTGTCACGTGACTTTAAAGTGGACGTTACTTTTGCGTTGAAGCTGCAATAACTCTCTAATAAATTTCCGAAAAACATCCCTATTACAATATTTTTTTTTGTTTCGATTTTCTTCTGCGTTTTGGAGAAAATGGTCTGTGGAAGGAAAAATCGATCTCTAGTTCTTCGTCTTCGACAAAAAAGGGATCCTGCTCAGTTTCTATGTCGATTTCTTCATCGTAAGGTGTAGCCTCAATTAACAATTTATCCTCAGTGAGGGAATTTCTGCATGTGTGTCCTTTGCGGTGGGCACATGTGGCGGAGTATTTGATGCTAGCTTTTCTGCAGGAATAAGCAGTTTGGCGTCCTTTTGTGCAGGTGCAGGATATGGTATTTAGCAGTACCGGGGGCGCTGGGGTTTGGGCTGTTGGAATTGGAACTAGACCTTATTTGGTGGCCTTCCATCCCCACTGCTGTGGATCAAGAATATTATTTTTCCATACCTGCACCTGTAAATGGACCCCCAGGGAGTGTTGGTAAGTAGCCGCTTCAGTAGGAGGCAAACATGTCAAACTGAAATTATTTTTTGATAGTACCCTTTGGAAGTCTTATTTCATTAAGCGATTTGTTGCTGCCATCCAAGAACAAGGACACGTTGAACTTTACTCCTGCCTCAGCAACCTGATCAGGTGTGGCGTCAAGATCCATAAAAACCGACACTGTATTTTGAAAGCTCACGTTCTTTTGAAATATGTTTACAAATTTCGTATTGCCCTGCCTGAAAATGCAGACGTGCTGTCGCAGCCACTGAAGGCATGTAAAAACAACAAATATTTTTAGCTCCTTCCGAGAGCTTAGAATCGCTGGGACTGTAAATACAGGTATCTTGTTTTCCTTTCCCAGGTTTAAAAGTAAATCATGGTAATTCAATATCGGCAGAAAAGAAAAAGAAAATTAAGATTTCAGAACTGTAAATCATAAGCACTCTGTTCTTCACAAAAGCTAGTATTTAATATTGTCGGATTCATTATTGTAATCAATATTCTTGAGCACCAAATACTGAACGAACATTAAAATTAATAAATACCACTAACTAGGCAACTAATCTTTAAATTCGAATAAATGGACGAGTGAGGATAATTTGGGGTTCTAAATCGTTTAACTTCAAAAATAGCTTTTAGCGTAAATTCAGCGCTACGACTACTTTCGGTTTTTTCGTGTATCTGTAAATTTGTTTATTCGTACACACTACTACTACTACTACTAAGCGGACGAATGTGGAGGTTTCGAGGTTCAATAGTAGTTTAACTTCAAAAATAGCTCAGCGTAAATTCAGCGCTACGTATACTTTCGGTTTTTTCGTGTATCTGAGTGTAGAAATGAGCGAATTATAAAAATTAGGAGCTTCCTTTACGCAACAATTGATACTCTACAAGTTACTTTATTTGACATTTTTAATATGAAGTAGCCATTTTTGAATTACAGGCGTGTGAACATAAGCATAACCCTTTTCAGCCAAGTTGGTAAAAAATGCCGATATTTGACGATCGATTGTGGCTAAACCCCTCAACCAAATTTGACGTTTAAGGAGCTTATTGGGCGCAAAATTTTATGCTCTTTACTTTTAGAAAGAACACAATTTTCTCTAGGCTGCACCGTTTTATAGTTATAAACAAAAAACTAAAAAAAGTTACAAAATTTCGTGGTTTTTCGGCTCTCAATAGTTAAGCTCACCGCAGAAACTGTCGCAAACTTATATAACTCTTATTTGAGATGCTCAGAGTGGATTAAAATCATTTCCAGCTTTATAATATTTTTCGGGAAGCAAAAGTCTAATTTGCCTGGGCTATACTTACTACAAAATGGAAAATACTGAAGAAGTTTCATTACGAGAAATTGAAACTAATACTAACGTTAATAAAGATTCGGTAAGAAAAATTTTGAAGAAAAATAAATTCAAACCATATAAATGTCGTAAAATTCATCATTTACAAGATCGTGATTTTGAAAGAAGGCTTGAATTTTGCCAGTGGATATTAAACGAGCATCGAAGGATTATAGAATAATGGCTTCTTTAACAGTAATATTCATTATCGGTGGAGTGATCAAAATAATTTTTGGACCCAACAGACAAGTTTTCAAGGTCATTTCGGTGTTAGCGTTTGGTTAGGTGTATTAGATACATATTTGATTGGCCTTTATTTTCTTGAAAGAAGTTTGACTCAAGAAGTATATTTACATTTTCTTCAAGATACTTTCGAGAACTATCTTGATAATATGCCATTAAATGTTGCACGAAATATGAAGTTCTTTCAACAGGATGGTGCTCCAGCACACAATGCGCTAGCAGTGAGGCACTATTTGAATGATAGATTCCCTCAAAAATAGATTGGCACATATGGCCCTGTTCCGTGGCCAGCACGGTCACCTGACCTTACGCCCCTAGATTTTTTTGTCTGGGGTTTTATTAAAGATAAAGTATATCAGAGACCAGTGAATACGGTTGATGAATTAAAAAACAGAATTACTGCTGCCTGTGCTTTAATATCGAAAGGATGTTGACTAACAGGCCTATTCTACTAAAAAATTATGTGTCGTTATGACTCGTTACCAGGTGATAAGTCGTTATGATAACGATTTTTGCCAAAACCCTATTCTGCTAATTTATTTATCGTTACGAATCTTTACTTATCGTTATTTCATATCGTTTAATAACGACAAGTTCACATGCATCGTTGAAGTAAAAAAAGTAAAAATGGCTGAAGAAGATATTTTGTTAATTATAGCTGAGCAAGAGATTCTGCAAAGATAAGTATTTATTCACTTCTGTACAATTTTATTAATTATACTTTTTAATATTAGACATTTTACTTATATTTCAGAAATGTATTTAAAAATTTAGATTCAGATAATATTATTTAATATATTGATATATAATACAATATACGAGCCCTGTCCCATAAGTGTTGGCCCAGTTGCATAAAATCATTGTAATGACTTATTTAAGCAAAAAATCAAAACACTTACTAATTTATTTCCATTGAATTATAACTTAATGCCTTAAATACTGGAAATAACTGATCTACACTAACTAATGCAATTGGATGCAGCTACTCGGGTTGAGCACAAGTATAAGAAATGCATTTTTTTTATGACTGGGCCAACACTTATGGGATAGGGCTCGTATATGCACTATGTATTTACAAATTATGTATTTATATAGGGATGCCAGATTATATAAGCGTGATACATCAGATCCACTGATAGTGTTGCCACAAGACCAAGACCAGTCTTGGTCTTGGTCTCGTCTCGTCTTGGTCTTGTCGAGACAAGACCATCATTTGGTCTCGACTAGAAAAGTCGAGACGAGACGAGACCAGCATCAAGTCTTGTCGAGAAAGTCTTGAAGTCTCGACAAGACTCTCGACTTCAGATAAAAGGAATTTTTTGAAAACATATATTCTAAAAGTGCTTCAAAAATTGAGAATATTGCTGTAAATACTGATCGAAAATTCATATAAATAAGAGAGATATTAATTTTTCAAATTTTGTAATTTTCTACTTTCATAGTTGTGTTCCAAAAACATTAATTTATGTAAATATGATGTATTCC
This sequence comes from Ophonus ardosiacus, assembly GCA_943142095.1. Lineage (NCBI taxonomy): Eukaryota > Metazoa > Arthropoda > Insecta > Coleoptera > Carabidae > Ophonus > Ophonus ardosiacus. Next base: position 20,832,123 of record OW964829.1, on the reverse strand, counting down.
TTATTCATCTAAATAATCCAAATGTAACTTTTAAATGAATTTACAATGTAGATGGGATGAAATGAAAGAAATATAAATTTAGAATTCTTATGTTATTTTAATACACCAATATTTTAATTAAATTAAAATCAACCTTTATTTTATAATATACATGTTTTATATGTATAAATATGTTGATTTTAATTTATTTTTTGATTAATTCTCAATTAAAATATTGGTACAACTGACTATATCTTGGAAAATATTTCCAATTTTCAAATAGCTCAAAAGTTACATTTGTGGTGCATTCTCCACGTTAGCAATGTACTTCAGTTTTATTTATTAAATTAATTTATTATAACAAAGTAAGTTCCCTTCAAATATACAGTATTTTTCATTTTTAAAGAATCTATTGTGATTCTTAGAATTTTACGGAAATGCAGACAAAGATTTTACGATCCTAGGGAAATTCCCGGTCTGTGTCCCTGTTTAAAACAACCATATTGTACTTGTTCAACGGACGTACTTCTTATTCGCCTAAATATTTCACTTCATTCAAACATATGAATACATAGTGCATATAGAAATAGGAATATATTAAATGCAAATAATGTAAACTATTAATACTAACAAATCAGTTATATAAATATTTTGTAAAGAAATAGTAAAAGTATAAAAAACGAAGATTTAATTCTTCTCAAACTTTGTATCCATAATTTATGTAAAAATACTTTTCCTGCGAATTAAAATAAAACATTTTCTAGTGTTATCATTAAATGCCAATAAAAAAATTATGGTATCGTATATAAACAAAAATTTGGAAAATATGTACTTCAAAAGATAAAAGTTTATGTATCTATTATGTGATGTATAATGAAAGTAAAACTTTATCTCAATAAAGTAAAATGTAAGGGACATTGTTAAAATATGTAGTTACAGGTATAACAATTTGGGAAATTTGGTATCAAACATTCTAAGAAATTGGTATTAAACATTTCTCGTAAAAACACGTGCAAAGTACAAGTACACTTTCCTCGCCCGGTGTCATTGGTCATAAAGGCCTTTGTTTTCTTTTCGGCGTATTTTAATCTAAGGTTCAGTTCAACTGGGTATTATAAAATACTGGAATTAGGGATATCCTTGTACTGGGATTATAATTCATAATTTTTTGTTCATTCGTATTTTCTTATTTTCAGCTTCGTTGATAAAATTGTTGCCAGAATATAATTAATAAAAATAAGCATAATGTAAAGATTAGAAAAGTTTGTAAGGAAGTGATATTTTTGGAAAAACTATTGCTTTGTCCCCCATCCCTTAAGTTTTATAGTCAGTATGATCATCATATAACGTTACCCCAAAACATAACTCAAGGTCAAACTTTTGAAATAAAACAGCGGTTCTCAACCTGTAGTGCACGTAACAGAGGATACGCAAAAGTCTAAGTTTTAATTATCTACTTATTTAATATATATTTAGAACAAAATAAAAAAAAAATAGCGAAAGAAGTTACTTTTTTGGGGATTTTTATCCATTTACTTACTGCTTCATTTAAACATATACATATCTATTTAACTATTGCTAATAATAGAAATGCATTCTGTAGTTAAGGAATTGAAATTATATATTTTATGTTTAGTAACGATAAACAACACTCGATATATACGTATATTTTCATATTAATTGTTTGAAGAGGTCAAGTATCAAGTTGATGATATTTATGGAAAACTTAATAATAAATATCTCAAATATTATTTGGAATTTTTTAATCGCGATTGTACTGCTGTTCTTAGAATTTTATGTACTATTAGATACGATTATTAAAAAAATTATTAATGGAGGTAAAGTCGAGAGTCTTGTCGAGACTCGAGACGAGACGAGACTGACATGAAGTCTCGTCTCGACAAGACCAAGACGAGACCACTCTAGTCGAGACCAAGTCAAGACCAAGACGAGACCGACCCCAAGTCTCGTCTCGTCTCGACTTCTGACAACACTATCCACTGATCTCTATACATATCTGGATAGCGGACGCAATGTTAAACCTTTGTGACTATTTGAACGCCGCCATGTTGGAGGATTTCAGCTCAATTTTAGTTGGGGATAGAAATCTTTGTAGCTACTTTAAAGTTAAAAGTTACGTGATCTTATAGGAAATTTTCCAACAAATTTAATGGTGTTATTCACAATGTTCTATCTCATTGCGAACATTTGAAAATTCATATTTTTTGAAAGAATCATCTCAATTAAATGTCTTCACAATTTTTAACTTTAACTTCTCATATCTTTGTAGTTATTGAAGGTGTACTGATTTTTTCAGATTATTATTTATTTATGTTTTGAGAATGTGCTTATGTAATAAAAATATCATATTTGTTTCTAAAATGATAAGAATAATAAAAACTAGCATTCGAACATATTAGTTTTGGATTTTGCAGCACAAGAAACACTAAGCGAGAAACTTTTCGTCCTTACGAGATAGACCCTAGTAAGGTTTCTATCTCAACTAATATTGAGCTGAAATCCTCCAACATGGCGGCATTCAAATAGTCACAAAACGCTGTATTTAACCTGGCCTCTGCACGCTATCCAGATATGAATAGAGACCAGTGATCAGATCCTTTTACCCGGTCCCACAGAATTTAAATGACTTGTAAGTCTTCTCCATATTTCTTCCAATTCTTCAGTGAACAATTTATAAGTTCTCAATGAACTATTATTTTCCAGTTCTTCAACATATATTTCATACTGACTTTGAGTTGTCCTCGAAGCCCTTTTCTTTATATCCATTGTCAAATTCAATTAAATAAACAAACAATGAATCGATATGTCAAATTTAAATTGAAAAACATATGAAAATTTGTTCTGTCAAAATATACATGAAGTTAGATATTATCGTTATAATCCTGATAACGATAATTTATAACGATATGATTAGTAGAATAGGTTTTTGGCATTTGTCGTTATTAAAGTCGTTTAACCAAATGCTTAGCGACAGTCGTTCAGTAACGATATCGTTATACATTTTTTTAGTAGAATAGGCCTGTAAAACAATGAAGTCTGTGATAAAAAGAGCACACATTTGTCATGAAAGAAATGGTCAACATTTTGAACAATTTTTTTAAGTTTACTAGTTAATAATTAATTTCGTTATTTGTTTTTGTTCTTTCCATAGCAACAATATTGTATTTGTATCAAAATATGAAATAAAATATTTAAATTTCAACCTGAAATAACTCTTTTGTTTTTAATTTTAGAGGCATAGTGATAATGAACTTTTATATTCAGATAATAAAAATCTTTTAAATGGTATCATTTTCAATATGGCATTCCATTTAAAAAAATGTTATTTTGTTCAATAAGTCGCGTATTTGATGTTCAATTGTTTTGTATTTTCCACCGTTAAATTTGTCGTACAATATCGCCCAACTTTGTCCATTTAATCGTCTTTTTATCTCTTCAAATAAGAAAGTTAGCAATGGTGGCTCGCTTACAGCAGACACACTGGACATACGTACATACATCACACATACTTTATTTAGTAAAAGTATCGATACATTTTCCGATATTTTATCCCCACTCCCCACTTTACTTATGATGTCTAATTGTTACTACAGAAATGGTATAATTCTCTAATATGATAACCTGCCCGAGTTTATCATGTGTGATTTTTATCTAAATCTGCACCTTTCAGATAAAAAATTGTATGTCCATTTTTACACATTTTGAAAAAATAAAAGTAGAATTAAATTGAAGATTTTCTAATATTCTACTTCTAATGTGAATTTGTTTAAAAACAGTAACACAACGATGGACATACAGTTATTTACCAATCTGGTTCAGATAACGGCCCAATTTCGAAGAATGGCTCTTTGGAAAAAACTATTCTTTGCCTCTATGAAAGTTTCAGTACGACTAATTTTCAAAATTTATCTTAGGAACTAGATATACGAGTTTTTAGTATAGTTTAATTTAAGTACTTGGTGCATGATAAAAAGCATTATCTCAATTTTCACGAAAATTTAATTTATTTTTTTTACTCTAAGGTACAGAAATATAACAACAACGACCTAACCTAACGCACAAAACTTTGTCCGAGTTTTCCAAGCGTAATTATTGTGTGAATATAACAACAATAACCTAACCTATTATAATGCACAAAACTCGGTCTGGGTTTTCCAAGAGTGACATTTATGCGTTAGGTTTGGTTATTGTTGTTATATTTAGAGAAATTTACTAGCCATCGCTTAGTCAAAGAATGTTTGACAATCTGACCGCGTTTCACTCATGTTTCATTAAAAGTCTAGTATTACAATCTGGCTCGACATAGGTCGGCGAAAGTCCCGCACCAAGAATATTTCGTTTATTTTGAAAAATACAAAAAAAGTTAATAAACAAAGTTTTACTAGACAAAGGGGTCATAAAATGATTGTAGTAAGAATTTTGTATCACTGCCGGAAATGGGTGCAACTTTATATCTAGCATAGGGAATTGGTATTTTTATATTTTTTCAGACTGTACATAAAATTACCTTCACAACGATATCAGAATATGATATTATTTCAACCATTTCTAAATATGTATTAATAAACTTCCATACAAAATATAACACAGCAAGCTATGAAAACACTTTTATTACCTTAAAACAAAAGAAAACTGAGGATACCTCGCTCCATAAAGTTGGAGGGCTAATAAAATTTCTTTGATATTCTCCGAAAACCATATCAATCTTTTCTTTATTTCTGTACCGCATTATAACAAAAAATTATTGTCACTGAAAGTAACTAACAAAAGTAATTTTGAAATGGTCGAAGTAAAACTATAATATGTTGGTATCGTTGTAAAGGTAATTGTATGTATATTCTGAAAAATATATAGATTTCCAAAGCAAGATTTAAAGTTGTACTAATTACCTATAAAACCGGAAGTGATCCAAATTCTTACTACGATCATTTTATGAGCCCCTTTGTCTAGTTAAACTTTGTTTATTAACGTTGTATCTTTCTGTATAAAAACCTCAGCCTGACTACAACTGCTGTCATCACGAATCAGATGTTATAACTGAAGGCGACACCAAAATGCGGTCCGTTTGTTGGGATGCTATGCATAGCCCAAAAATAACCAAAAGGCGCATATTGAGTATGATGGGTTTCTATTATATTTTTAATTTCGTCAAAACCTGAATAAAATTTTCTCAGGTAAATTCCATATTAAAAAAAAATAATTAACTAATAATCTCAACTTTCCCAACTTACTTTCAAATGATAGATAAATGATAGTGCAAGTTATTTTTTTCCATCACCTACCTGATTTTTATTTTCTCAATAATTCTATTGTGGCTCCCGTCCACGTATGGACGTTAATGTAAACATACCCATATGATTTAACAGGTGTGTTAATATATGTCTGTTATACTTTGTTAGTAACTAATATAACATTTAAATTGCAAGATTACATACCAGACACGTAATTGCAAACTAATGTTGACTAAAATGCTCCTAATACATTAATAATTTCAGTAAAAACATTTATGTTGACGGTGAATTATTATCTCTTTATCCTTAATGACAAATAGTGGAACATCCCATATTCCCTAAAGCTAATGCAATATAAACCTTTTTCTGTTTTATTGATTATTAACTATATATCTTCGATTATCATTGTAACGAACATTGCGATCTCTACGGATTGGAAAGAAAATGACCAAAAATAAATGAAATTATCAAAAAATATCAAGCTCAAATTTATCATTAAATGAATTCTTATAATTAATTTGTAATTAATCACTCAATAAACATTCTGTTGTCTTTGAAGTACATATTACTTTATTTCACGTTATAGTCCAAAATTATTATCATAAACTATTTTACACAGTGTATTATAGGTAATGTTCTTTGAAACTTATCTTATTGTTAGTGTACCGCCAAATTTTGAAATTATTAAAGTATACCGCTACAAAAATAAAAAGGTTGAGAATCACTGTAATAAGGTCTCAATACAATAATTATCGTACATATTTTGTTGAGCCATAAACAAATACTCAATATATTCAATACATGAATAAAAAATGCAAGTTTAGGTGAATGGAATGTAGTGGTTGAGTTTGAGTATATAAAACATACAGACCGCCAGTATGAACAAGAGATTAAGGGTAGTTAGCGAGCATTTGATTAGCATTGTTTTATCTCTCAATCGTTTATGGATTATTTTATAGAAAAGTACTTCAAATAAAAGTTAAAGAAATATGAATTGCACACATCTTTTATTTGAAGCATTTTTCTCTAAAATGAATAAAAATAAATAAATATATCATCGCGGCATATTATTATTAATAATAATAATAATAATAATAATAATAACTTTATTCACCAGAGTCAACGGCGGGGTTCAGCCAAAGGCTGATCTTTCACCCAACCAGTACATGTTAATTACAAAAATAACAAAAAAATTTAACATTGTTTTATCTCTCAGACTTCACGCCCAGCGACCACATATAAAGCACAAACGTCGAGTTATGTATCAAACGTTTGTGCTTCGTTTGTGCTCTAAGGATATATGAGTCAAAATACAGCGAACCCAATTATACAATATGGACAATTTAAAAGTGGTCGCTAACTTCACGCCCAGCGACCACAAATAAAGTACAAAAGTTATATGTAAAACGTTTGTGCTTCTAGAATATATTATTAGCTTTCCCAATAAAACATAAGGTGGATACAAAAATGATAATATGGTCGCCCATTTCATGCTTAGAAAGTGATAAATATAAAGCACTAGACTTTAGGGGATATAACTAAAGAAAAAACCCCTTCAACTTAACAATAATTTTAAAAACTATATATATATATATATATATATATATATATATATATATATATATATATATATATATATATATATATATATTCCGCGAACTAAGTTCTCATCATCAGTAGAAACTATAAAGTAAAAACAGAGAAGTTAAGAATACTCAGCATCTAAACTATGCCAGAGGTCAAAACAGCTCTGCTGAGTAATCTTAACTTCTCTGTTTTTACTTTGTAGTTTCTACTGGTGATGAGAACTTAGTTCTCGAAATAAGTATATAGTTTTTAAAATTATTGTTAAGGTTAAGGGGTTTTTTCTTTATTTATAATTTTACCTTAAGACTCAATTTTAGTTTTTAATAATTTAGGGGATATAATTTGGAAAATTTAGAGCTGTACTTTTTTGTTCAAGGATGAGTTCCAGGTCAAATACCTATAGGTATACATTCTTTTTACGTACCGTCACCTTAACATAAGGAGTTATTCTCTTTGGTCAAAAAATTCGATGGTGAGTTTTTATGAATGAGCTCATATTGGGGTCCCTAGTACACTAATTTACTATTTTCTTGATAACCTATCTCTCTCTCTCTCTCTCTCTCTCTCTCTCTCTCTCTCTCTCTCTCTCTCTCTCTGTGTGTGTGTGTGTGTGTGTGTGTGTGTGTGTTTGTGTGTACGCGCACGCGCGTATATGTGGCCATTCGTTTATTTCATTTTATCCTTTATTTTCATTGGATACAGAATTAAAAAAATTATAAAGAAATTAAATTTCATAAATCAGTCAGTTATGCTTTAACCTGAGAAACAGCTTTTATATTAAGATAATTCGTGGATAATTCTGACTAACAGATGTCAGTGTCAAGTGCAATTTACATAATATTTATTAAAATTTTACTGGAAATATAGAATCTTTTAAAAGAAATTTTCTGCATGAAATTTGTACAACATGAATGGAGTGTCTGGTCGTGAATTTGGGGAACCAATCAGCAATGTGTGCCGATGAGGTGACGCCTCGTAAACGCCCGTCCGGTACAAATAATGCCGAAATCTGTGTACAAAGCAGATTGGCTCACTCAGCATAGAGGAATGTGTTATTTATTTATTTACGTAGAACTGACGGAGGGTAATGTGCTAGCCACATCAGATTATTCCATATACACATTTGAATAATAGAAGTACCGAAAGAAGTTAAGGGAAGTTCAAAATTTTAATTTCACCATTTTATATAGGTATATATATATATATATATACAGTGTGTCCCATTTAGAAGTGCCACCATTGGGATCTCGAGAACTATAAGAGATACAATGTCGGTTAAATGGAACTTTTTGTGCGCCTTTGGAAGGCCATCTCAGATTTGCTTTTGTTTTTCCAAAAATTCTCATAGGGCACTAGATAATGACAAAAAACTGAATATTGTTGATTTTTTCTTTCTCAAATAACTTCTAAACTATTAGTAATTGAGAAAAACGTTTCAAATATAAAAGATAGATATTTTTATTAACTAACCAGTGGCGTACGAAATAAATTTTTATATCCGTAAATTTTCGAGATATAACACAAACTTATATTTTTTTAAATGGAACCCATATCTGATTTTAGTCTCAAAAAAATCAATATTTTTTTCTCTTTTCAATGATGTAAGGGTTATTATGTTTTATTTTTGTTTCGCTCCTAAAATTTAATTTTTCTCTTTATTTTCCTGAATTTTCTTATTATTTCCCAAAAAAACATTATTATTTTTATTAATTATACTGTATTTGATCAAAATAATTTGTTTTATGCCTTTATTACTTAATATTTTTATTCTAGACTCATAATTACAAATTACACTATGATGAGCCAAGGGCGACCTGATACAAAATATTATAAAAATTAATTTGATACGAATTTTGAGCAAAATTTTCCAACGAAATAAATTATTTAAATACAAGGAGTATTTCCAAATAGAAATCTACCAATATTTTCAAAATAATTGTAAATTTAATACAAAATAAAGAAAAAATAATAATTTTGAAGACAAAACAAATATAAAACATAATAACCCTTACATCGTTGAAAAGAGAAAAAAATATTTATTTTTTTGAGACTAAAATCAGATATGGGTTCCATTTAAAAAAATATAAGTTTGTGTTATATCTCAAAAATTTACGGATATAAAAATTTATTCCGTACGCCACTGGTTAGTTAATAAAAATATCTATCTTTTATATTTGAAACTTTTTTCTCAATTATTAATAGTTTAGAAGTTATTTGAAAAAGAAAAAATCAACAATATTCAGTTTTTCGTCATTATCTAGTGCCCTATGAGAATTTTTGGAAAAATAAAAGCACATCTGAGATGGCCTCCCAAAGGCGCATAAAAAGTTCCATTTAACCAACATCATATCTCTTATAGTTCTCGAGATCCCAATGGTGGCACCTCTAAATGGGACACACTGTATATATATATACAGGGTGTCTCTTAAATAGGGGGACATGGTTTAACCACAGATTCTTGAGGCTAAAATAAGACGATTTAACCAAACTTGCTTCTACCGGAAAGTGTACCATTTAGCTAGAAATCTGCTTCAAAGTTCTTCGAAAAAAAATTAATTTTGCTTATAATAATCGGACGCTTTATTCGATTTGGATGAAATTTGGTATGACAGTTTATATGGTTATAAGTCATCTTTTAAGGTGATACTTGTTATTATTAGTTAACCACTAGTGTATGAAACTTAGGTCTCCCAACATAAATTAGATCGTAACTTTTTAATGGCAATGCCGAAAACGTGAATTTATTTTTCTTCAGAAAGATACATTCAATAGTAAACTTTTGTCTCTCTGTATAATTTGTGATATCTGTTACGGTTCAGACAAAAAAAAAATAAAACCTGAGTGACTGCATCATGAATTTTTGTAAATAAATTTAATCTAGCAGTCTATCCAAATGTCAAACAAGTAATTTTTAATGACAGTAACGAGTTGTCAATCTTCACAACTTGTTTAGGAGTTAGCTGAGATATGTAATCGTCTTATTTATAATAATGGTAGTAAAATACTATTAGGCCGAACAAACGGATGTTACTAATTTTAAAATATTGCGAAGAAAATTTTTGACAACCCGTAAAACAATTGTTACTGTCATTAAAAATTACTTGTTTGACATTTGGATAGACTGCTAGATTAAATTTATTTAAAAAATTTAGCAGTGCAGACACTCAGATTTTATTTTTTTCTGTGTGAACCGTAACAGATATCACAAATTACACAGAGAGACAAAAGTTTACTATTGAATGTATCTTTTTGAAGAAAAATAATTTCACGTTTTCGGCATTGCCATTAAAAAGTTACGGTCTAATTAATGTTGGGAGACCTAAGTTTCATACACTAGTGGTTCACTAATAATAACAAGTATCACCTTAAAAGATGACTTATATCCATATAAACTGTCATACCAAATTTCATCCAAATCGAACAAAGCGACCGATTATTATAAGCAAAATTAATTTTTTTTTTGAAGAACTTTGAAGCAGATTTCTGGCTAAATGGTACACTTTCCGGTAGAAGCAAGTTTGGTTAAATCGTCTTATTTTAGCCTCTGGAATCTGTGTTTAAGCCATGTCCCCCTATTTAAGAGACACCCTGTATATATATGTATATGTATATACCGTGAGTATTTTTTAACGTGAAACATTAGGTTTGTCATATCCATAGTTACGATTCGACTTTTGATTGACAGCAATGTATTTGCGTGTCCCACTTAAAATGAAACATAGGGAACGAATATGACAGATGTATTATAATTTAAATATTGTAAGAAATTTACCCAAGTCAGAAAACCACTCAAGAGCACTAAACATATTTAGGGCACAAGGTGCACACAATATTTTTTCTACAACTAAATTTAATTTTTAGAAAACAGGTATAATTATTTAAACAAAATTAACCTCTAATGACATCATGTCAATATGACAGATAACCGCCAAAAGTTACGTCTTGACATTTGATTGACAGCTATGTATTTACCTGTCTCATTTATAACATAGGGAATGAATTTGACAGAAGTATTATATTTAAGTATTGTCAGAAAATCACTCGGGAACAAAGTGCACACAATATTTTTTCTACAACCAAATTTAATTTAGAAAACAGGTAGAATTATTTAAACAAAACGTCCACTGACGTCTTGTCAAATGTCAAATTCGTTCCCTATGTTTCATTTTAAATGGGACGGGCAAATACATTGCTGTTAATCAAATGTCAAGTCGTAACCATGGATAACAAATCCAATGTTTCACGTTAAAAAATACTCACGGTATATATATATATATATATATATATATATATATATATATATATATATATATATATATATATATATATCAACTGAGAGTATAAATAAAACTAAGGCTATTGATGAAAACCCGGTGAGAATTTTTTTATTAATAACCGAGTTATAGTCCCCCAAAGTTATTATTATTATAGTGGTTCCTGCAAACATTATTTTTATTAGAAATTACAAGTTTCATTTATTAGAAAAATCAATAGCATATGCAATTTTAACCACAGATTGTGGTTTTTGCGAATTAAACGATTTACCTGTAATTATAAAATATATTGATAAAGAGTTCATTCTAAGAGGAATAATAAATTTTATTACAAGTGCTGATAAAACTGCATTAGGTCACTATATGAGGTGACTATATCATCATCCCAACAAGTTCACCCTCATTTGTTGTTATTTACAATTAAAAAAAAAAAAACCTGGTAATATGATTTTGAAATGATTTTGCAGCTCAATCGAATTAAGGAAAATTAGTAAAAAATAATGAGAGTATATGCTTAATAATGAATATTAATAAGGAAATAAAATCATATAATTGAAATACTTCGGAAATAAGGGTTTTTTTTTGTTGTAGCTGCATGACACTTCTATGAATCCTATATATAATGTTTTGATTGGCAACGGGACGACCGCCCATACATGCACAACAAATAGATTGTTAGGGTCTTACTACCAATGGAAGATAATAATTTCAAATTTTAAAGGTGGGGCCAACAGTCACGCTGGAATTTCCAAACTGTTTTTATTTCAACATAAATTTATTCCAATAAACTTAATAATTTTAATACACTTGCAAATACAAAGTACTAGCTGGCCCGCCCCTGCTTCGCACGGGTAAAACTAGAATAACGATTAGCTACACGTGTACCAGTAATTTTTCACATTTATTTCGGTGACATGCGCTGCATAGGGAGCCGGCAACCTGTCTCGCATCGTACATGTAACAGGCTCCGCCCACAGCCCACCCGATTCCCGCACCTCACCTAACGGCACCCTTTTCTAAACATGTCTCGGGTACTTTTACTTAGGTACATATGATGCAAGCTATCTCTCCAACAAATATCGAAAATCTGCAAACGGTTAAAACTTAACTATAGATACAAAGATAAAAAAAATAATTGAAATCATCCCATATTGTACCGCCTTGAGGGATTATTTTTCAAAAACGCTAAACACTCTTTATTTCTTACCAAAAGCATAAATAAGAATTTTTATATCCCTAACTTGGGAACTGATGGGTTCTCCATACAAACTTTCATCCCCTATTTCACGCCTTCAAGTTTTATTTTCGCGACAAAAGGTAGCCTATGTCCATCTGCAGGTCCAATCTATCTCTATACCAAAATTCATTAAAATTGTTTCAGCACTTTAGGCGTGAAAATGTAACAGACAGTCAGACAGACAGAGTTACTTTCGCATTTATTATATTAGTATAGATGTAGACTACAGTGTGTATTCATTTTTTTTTTTTGTAAATATAATTTAAAAAATTATATTTTTCAAGAACATTTAGGTCGACGAAAAAAAAAACAGTTTGATGTAAGAACTCATACATGTGACGTCACATCAATTTTTTCAAACTTTGGGAGACTATAACTCGGTTATTAATAAAAAATGTAATGAAACGATGACCACATACACGCGCGTGCGCGTAGGCACAAACACACACACACACACACACACACACACACACACACACACACACACACACACACACACACACAGAGAGAGAGAGAGAGAGAGAGAGAGAGAGAAATATTATGTAAATTGCAGTTTGACGTTTAATTTCTTTATATTTTTTACTTCCTTGTACGAAGTAAAGGAAGTATTGTAATCGCGAAAAATTTCGGTTTCCAGATTTCAACGGAAATATCCATTTTGAGCATCCCTGAATCCATTTTGACTAATTTCGGCGTGACGTCTGTACGTACGTATGTACGTATCTCGCATAACTGAAAAACGGGAAGCCGTAGAAAGTTAAAATTTTGTATTTAGGACTGTTATAACATCTAGTTGTGCACCTCCCTTTTTGGTCATTACATAACTTTCGGAAGTGGTACTTTACTTGAAGCCTATAATAGATATTAATGAAAAATTATATTAAAATATAACCCAAAACTTTTCAAATTTGGTATATAAGACTCTTATATCAATGGGAATAATATATTAGATTTTAGTTAAAATGGTCTAACCGGAAGTGGTACTTTACTTGAAGCCTATAATAGATTTTAATGAAAAACTATATTAAAATATAATCCAAAACTTTTCAAATTTGGTATATAAGACTCTTATATCAATGGGAATAATATATTAGATTTTAGTTAAAATGGTCTAACCGGAAGTGGTACTTTACTTGAAGCCTATAATAGATTTTAATGAAAAACTATTTTAAAATATAAACCAAAACTTCTCAAATTTGGTATTTTATACTTTTATATTAATAGAAATAACATAATAGATTTTGGTTAAAATAGTCTAACCGGAAGTGATACTTTACATGAAGCTGTTATCAGTTTTTCTTTTAAAAAAATGGTGTTATTTTGAATTTAACAATAAATGCTTTTAGAAAATTGAATTCTCCGTCGAAAATATCAAGTATGATTAAATTAGCTCTTTGTATAAGCGAGATATGTAAATTTTACAAATATGTACTTTTTGGTTTCTGTAATTAAGTTTGCTATGAATTAAGACAAAAAATAACAAAAAAATAAAGAATTTAATGTCAATGTCAAATTATGTCCAATACGTGCAATTTAATGATTGGGTCTGTAATAATACATATTTTAATTATTAATAAAATATGTATAGTGTAACGCTAGGCGTACAAGGAAGTCATGTGTTGTCCACATCAGATTTTTTTATTCTGTATCCATTGAAAATAAAGGATAAAATGAAATGAAACGATGACCACATACACGCGCGTGCGCGTATACACAACCACACAGACACACATACACACACACACACACACACACACACACACACACACACACAAACACACACACACACAGAGAGAGAGAGAGAGAGAGAGAGAGAGAGAGAGAGAGAGAGAGAGAGAGAAATAGATTATCAAAAAAATAGTAAATTCGTGTACTAGGGACCCCGCTATAAGCTCATTCATAAAAACTCACCATCGAATTTTTTGACCAAAGAGAATAACTCCTTATGTTAAGGTGACGGTAGGTAAAAAGAATGTATACCTATAGGTATTTGACCTGGAACTCATCCTTGTACAAATAGGTGCAGCTCTAAATTTTCCAAATTATATCCCCTAAATTATTAAAAACTAAAATGGAGTCTTAAGGTAAAATTATAACTAAAAAAAAACCCTTAACCTTAACCTTTAACTACTCGCGCTGATGTATTTTGTATACCACTCGGACTAAAATAACCAGAGCACGAAGCACAATACAGAAGGAGAGGGCGGTTGAACCTCAAATGTGGCTATGAAAATGTGCCGAGACAGAGACAGGCGATGCTAGAGAGAGACAACATATAGAGCCTATCTACATCACTGAAATGTTAGGAGTATTATGGAATAAAAATAAAATATATACATAAATAATATATTTATTTAAAATAAAAACTATATAAACTAAGGTATATATTTACATTTTAATAATTATTGATAAAAATTTTACAAAACTAACTACATACATAATAATTTTGAATTTTTTCTAAGATCCTTACATTTAGATTTTATATTTTTTTGTTGCATATGATAATATTGTCGTATTCGCATGATAATAAATTCGTGAACAATATACGAGAATACCAATGTTTTGTGTTCAGTACAAGGGTAAAAGTAAAGTTATAATTTTCCATTATGCTCAAGATTGTTTCATGATATACTTGATCTGAGTCTATAAATTTTAATAAATTATTTTCTGCAAATACACAAAAATTAAAAATATTTGTATTTGGATGTGTTAAAAAACCCCTATTTTTAAAATCTGTCATTTTAGCTTCAGGAGGATAATTATTTTCATTTTTAAGAGCATCTGTGCATAATTTACAATTTGTTCTTTTTAATAATTTGTAGACAAGGAATCCTGTGATATAATATAATACACAATTCGCAGTCTCCGGCTTGTAATAACTGTGATCATTATATTCTATATAGATTTCTTTATCTTCAGAAGCAAGTTCATCTAGTTTTTGCTTTATCTGATCAATGTAATATTGTTTATTTTTATTACAAGTCTTAAATATATTCTGAAACTCCTGTAAACTTACAATACTTAGATTATCACTATTATCATTGTAGGTGGGTGAACAATTTCCATATTTTGGAGGTTTAATAATTTTATAAATACTCAACATCCTATACAGCTGTAAAAATGTAATAAATGTGGGATGATCATTGGCCCCTCCTGCTTGACGAATGGTCCCAAAAAACCTCTGCCAACTTAACAACAAAATTAGCATATAATAAAATTGATACATTGACATCCAGTTCCAAAATAATAATAATAAATTATTGCAACTAATTTATTAAATTAAAATTTTATGATCGCATGATATCTTTATCCTCGTTCATAAAATTTTTATTTACCTACTTTGGAATGATCTGATGTGTATCTAGCTAACTTTGTCTGTTGCCAAAGGGTTACAATAAATTTAAATAAAGTTTATAATAACAAATTCCTCAACTCAGTGGCGTAACTAGGAAAATCCAGAGGCGGGTTTTTTCTCAGGAAAAAGGCGCCATGATAAAATCGTAACTTATTTAAAGTAAAATATAAAAAAATCAACAACAGTTTAATAACCTTCGTATGAAAAATAAAATTGTTTTTACAAAAAATGTAAAAAATAATTGGTATAATATAATTAAAAGTTTAACCTACGAGTTTGAGTTTCTTAAATTCATCCAAAACCAGGGTTACTCGTTATTCTTTTTACAAACTTCCGAATTGTCTGAATTATTACTGGTAAAAAAAATATTTACCTATTTTAAGAACACCATTTGTACTCTCTTTTAATGCATTTGCTTCTTTTCTCTACCATTCGGACATCTTTTTCTCAGTTGAACTCATTATTAAAATGATATTTTGAATTTAATAAAACAGCACAGAAGATAGTACACAGTTAGGGTGTGATTAGGATTGTCAACTTTATAAAATTACAGAAATGGACATTTTTCGGTCATCTTTTTCTGAATTGTGTATGATTTAAAAATTACGAGAAAAAATGCGCCGCAGGCGATTTTTTGAAAATTTTCAAGGTCAAACGTGTTTTAATGCAAGATAATATAGAGTTTCTTTACAATAAAGCAAATTTATCAATAATTCAAAAATTCTATCGTTATTTCATTACATTATTTGCATTTACAACTTGTGTCTTGTCAATGTGGCGCTGTGAAAAAGAAAATAGTATTCAACAAATAAAACTAATTAAACTTACTATTTAATATATTTATGATAAAATTAATAGGTATGTTAAATATTAAAAATATTAGGATGAAAAGGATTGCAGATTGTACTAATATTTTTTTGTTTATAAGATCAAATTTAAAAAAAAAAAACATAATGATTTTAATTAAATTATTGAAAAAGGCGCCTATGTCTTGAAAATCTTCACAGGGGGGTGAGCGCACCCACCTAACCCCCCCTTAGTTACGCTACTGCCTCAACTCATTCTTACCTCTAGTACATCTTGATTAATTTTTGCTGTTAATACGTATCTGAAATAGCAAGAATTTAACAGATATGAGCATAATTCTATGGTGGAAATTAATGTAACGCGAAATCCTTCACTTGTAGATTTTGTTAAAAATTTATTAGCTTCAATAATACCTTGCTGTACCAATTTTTCCCATTCATTTAACCAGGTTAGAAAATCTGTCAGTACCTTAAATTATAAAAATAATTTGTCTCCTGTAGTTCAAAGTAACAAATGTGTAATATTACCTGAAAGTCGTTACTATTTTTTCTAATACCTTCAATGAACGTTTTTCTATTGAGTACATCAAACACATCATTTAATTTCTGAGTTACCGCAATAGTACCCTCAGAACCTTGGAATAAATTTGGATTCTGTTCATTATAAAATTTTAAAGCGGCCACCATAGAATTACTAAAAATCTAACATTTTGTATTAATAAATTTCTCGTAAAATGTATGATTTTTTTCTATATACCTGTGTCGCGTACTTCACTCGCATCTTTTGCATATTTGATGGAGAAATATGGTTTGATGTTATTTTTGGACACACTTTTAGTGATCCAGGTAAATTCATGTCACTTTTATAAACGTTTTCGTAAAATTTCCAAGATATAGTGCCAGAAGGGGTCTGCAACATATAAAATTTTAATAAAACCAAATATGTAATACGTTTTAAAAATTATTACCTCTAAATTATGCGTTAACATTCTATTTCTAAAACATTTCATTAAATGAGGCGTATCAGAAGAAAAATATAGAAATCTGCTGTCATCTGATGGATGCAAAATTTTATTTACTGTGTTGTTTAAGTCCCCCGACACACCAAACTCATTCCACATTTTCCTATTACTAGAAGCTCCATCACAAATAATGCCAACTATTATAGCTCCTGCATTTTCCAACTTTCTAATAATTTCAATAATTTATAAAGCCAATATACTGCCTTTAGTAGGACCTTTT
The DNA here is from genome assembly GCA_943142095.1 of Ophonus ardosiacus. Taxonomy (NCBI): domain Eukaryota; kingdom Metazoa; phylum Arthropoda; class Insecta; order Coleoptera; family Carabidae; genus Ophonus; species Ophonus ardosiacus. Next base: position 20,814,391 of record OW964829.1, on the reverse strand, counting down.
GAAGCACATACACAAACGGGTTGTGAATAATTATCAGCAAGAGATGAGAACATAAAGACCAGTGCGTAGTCTGCTTTGTCAGATACAGCTGATTTTTTATTATTGTTCCCAAAGTCCTGTAATCCTTGTAATTTCATACTTTGAACATTTAAATTTACTTCTGTCCTTACACACATTTCATCAAAAATTAGGAGTCCGTGCCGTTCAAAATGATTTTTTTCTTTTAATTTTAAACTAAAAGCTTTCATAAACTCTTCATCAATACCACACTTTAAATTTACTCTACTTAAATATCTCCTTATAGTTCGTGGACACGGTAGTGGTAAAATATTATTTTCCCTAAGAAATCTACACATATTAGGATTTTTTATATGTAAAAGCAAACATGTTAATAGCCATTCATGGTTATACCTTCTACCAGATTTGTTTTTATTTTTACAAAAACGTAAACACTGTATAATGAGAAGCTGTTGTTGTTTTGGTATGTCCAATTTTTTTAATTCGGTTTCCAAATTAGTAGTATCAACAATCTTCATCTTAACTTTAAAGCTGTTGATCACCGATTTCAAATTATTTATACTACTATTCAATCTTTTAATTCTTCTCTTTTGATTATTAATAATTAATTTTGAATATTTTTTATAGCAATTCTTACTTGCTAATTTTTTTGTTTTTCTTAAATCAGCTCTTTTTTTCTGTATCCGCAAATTTCTTGAAATCAACTGACAATATTCGCAACTTTCATTAAAATTTTGCACAAATCTGGAGCATTTTATATGTCTCCAAATATTAAAATTTTTATCAACATGTGCCGTTCTACTTTTCAATATTTCTTCTTGTGAATAAAGGTTCGTATTTGGTCCACCTCTACACAAGTACAGACTGTTAAATTTATTTAAAATTTTACTAAAATCATCCAAATTATCAATATTTGATTTTAAATCGTTATTTGGAGGTTCTATTATGTTGTCCAAAACAATATATTTTAAATTACAATCTTCATTTAGAACAATTTGTTTCTCAGGAATTGGACGTCCAACTTGCAGCATTACATATTTAGTAAAAAATAAAAACTTCTCAGTTCCATTTGTTATTTTGTTTTGCGCCCATAAATCTGGTACGTCTATTTGTGATTTCCAAATTAAATTGAATAATGAATCTTGCTCTCCAGAATTATTATTTTCAATAATACTTTGTTCCTCGTGTTCAGGTGTAATCATGGCACACTGATTCGAAATATCTAAAATAATGATAACTTGTTTGAATTGATAATTTTAATTGTAAGAAATACATACCTGTTACAACTTTCGGCTTTTTTGCAATTGATTCGGGAGAATTTGAAGGCAAATATTTATACCAGAGTGATTCTAGCGGCCAATTCTAGCGGCCACTTCTCCAGCATAACCTATTGTGAACAAACCATACCCAATGCATTGCCATGGCCACAGAGATATACCGGGAATAATTATTAAAGAAATTAACGAATAAATGATAATAAAATGCACATTAAAACCAGAGTGATTCTAGCGGCCAATTCTAGCGGCCACTTCTCCAGCATAACCTATTGTGAACAAACCATATCCATTGCATTGCCATGGCCACAGAGATATACCAGGAATAGTTATTAAAGAAATTAAAGAATAAATGACAATAAAATACACATTAAAAGAAAGCATTAATAAAAATAATACATATAAAAATTATCAGACGCTGGTAAGTGGTGAATATATTAATGTTGATGATACTAACCTCTTAAATTTTATAGGTTATGGCAGCAAATAATAAACAAATGTATTTATTCGCTATATATCGTAAGAGTGCCGCTTTAAAATTATTATAAATAAATTGTATGTATTATAACAAACATACTAATATATATTTTGTAATAGCACCACTCGTAGGGGATGTGTAAAAAATTAATAAAGTTTGCGTTACCTATCCTATGTGTATATATCTTTAGATATCTCCTATACAAGTTCGCGTGCCGCTTTGAAATAATTATAAATAAATAGTGTGTGTTGCAACAAAGTATTTAACATATATCTTAATATAGCGCCACCCGTAGGGGGCTGGTTAAAAATTCATAAAGTTAGTGCTGGTTCATATATGTGTAATCTTAAATATCTCTTAAATAAGTCCGCGTGCCGCTTTGAAATTATTATAAATAAATAGTATGTGTTACAACAAAGTATTTGACATATATCTTAATATAGCGCCACCCGTAGGTGGCGGGTAAAAAATTCATAAATTTTGTGTTGGTTCATATATGTGTAATCTCAAATATCACCTAAATAAGTCCGCGTGCCGCTTTGAAATTATTATAAATAAATAGTGTGTGTTATAACAAAGTATTAAATATATATCATAATATAGCACCCCCCGTTGGGGGTTGGTAAAAAATTCATAAAGTTTGCGTTACCTATCCTATGTGCATATATTTTTAGGTATCTCCTATATAAGTTCGCATGCCGCTGTGAAATTATTATAAATAAATAGTATGTGTTGTAACAAAGTATTAAATATTTATCTTAATATAGCACCCCTCGTAGAAGGGTACGAAAAAAATTCATAAAATGTAATCTGTCTTGCAATTCCAGGCACTTAGAAAAGTTCCATTTACACACGGGAAATATTCTGAAGGAAAATACAAATTAAATTATAATAACCATTTCTCTTCATAACATTAAATGAAGTTACGAGTAGCATGTATGGATATATGAATATATTATATTTATAGAAAAAATAACAATTTAGTTCTTACAAAACAAATCCCACAGGATCTAAATTTACAGAGTGTAAGTTTAGCTTTCAAAATGCGGCAACATTTAAATATGCACATACATATATTTTTTATATATCTCCTATATAAATCTGTATCACTTACGAATTATTAATAAATTACTCTTATTTTTTTTTGTTACAGTCACGGTAAGCGGGAGTGGGTACGAAAAAATTTATAACTTTCTTTTCATATCAATACGTCATGAACAAGAACAAAAAATCTAGAAAAGATTTATACTGATCTTCTTGTCTTGTTACACATTTGTGAGGAATAGAAACATGAACATTTTTTTTTTTTTATAAATGATCCGTTTATATCAATTCTTCCTATTTTAATGGGGTAGGGTCAGAGTGTACGAAAATTCAAATATCACTTTATTCATATATCAACTTACAAAACATGGTAATGGATAAAAATCGAAAAATTTAACATTGCCTTATTCAAATAACTGCTTATGCATTTTTTGAATTGTCAAATCTCAAAATATATTACAATGATCTTATACAATTCTCGACTTGTGCAAATCTCTACTACTATGAAGTCAGCGCGCATTGATCTATTCGTTCCTGGTTTGTTCACTACTGCTTTATATCGGCACTGTTTAGTGATATTTAATTTTATAATTATATTTAAATTTGAATTACAAATATATGAAAATGTAATGTATTTATTGTGACAATTCAAAAATAATCAAATACATATTTTATATATACCAAATAAATTTATCTATTTGCAAATGATGTACATATATTATTTTTGATATAAATTTAGGACATGTTTTATTCTTTAATAATAATAGTCTAATTTCTAATATTAATGATACTGAAGATATAATATGAAAACAATAACCATTTTATAATAATTATAGAAAGAAGGCCATAAAAAGGTTGACTGTGAAACATACAAACCATACAAAAGATGAAATGTATGAGAAAAATAAAATTGCTTTTAGAATAAAATAAATATATTTATTATTTTATACTTATAGTTATTGAATTGGTTTGTTTAAACATTTATCTACCGTACGTAGTAATACAGACAGATAATACGATTGTAATTAATATTCACACTATTTTACTGTTTTTACATTTTTCTTCAGGGTGTTAATAAATGTGTTACATATTTATAAGGTACGTGGGGATACAAAATAGACTAAATAAAAATAAAATGGAATTGGCGACGTGTACTGACAACAGATTGAAAATTCTTTCCTATTTTTTCCACACCTGCTCTTTTCCTAAAATGCAAAATGGGGTTGACAAATGAAGACAAGTATTTATTGTAAAACTCAGGTCCGGTGTTATTAACGTCCATTTAAAATTTAATTCCAAAGTAAATTTAATTAAATGTAACTCAATTTTTTGACAGTGATGCGATGATTTTAATGACAACAATGTGAAAACTGATTCATTTTATTAAATTTACTATGAACCTAAAATTAAATCGATGGTTATAATACTGGCCCAAAATTGATTACTTATGATGGAATGATTATAGTTTTATATTAATGATTTTAATTTAATACAAACGATATTTCTGACAACATAAGATAATCTACAAGTTAGTTTAACAAATTATTGTAAATTTTACCTTATTATAAGCTTTTGAATATAAATAAATAAAATAAATATCAAATTAACTTCTTCTGTGATGAGCTAAAAGAAAACTCAAATCTTATATATAAAAAATCTGTTGTGGCCAGCACAAGACCTTCCGTCAATTCCATGTATTTTGTACAAATCCCATACCAAAAGGTCCTTGGAACAGATTCTAGATAATATCATGTAAAATCGAACACGAACACATATTATTTTTTACAAATTCCATACCAAAAGTTCATTTAAAAAGGTTCTATAAATCCAATAAAATTATAACATAAACTACACTAAGTAATGTCCTTCCATCTTCTCTTTGGCCTTTCTCTGCGTGTCACTTGCGAGCAACACTATGACATACCAATTTTAGATCCTATATACTTGCACTTGCAACTGACATCTGTCAATTAAATTTTTTTGAATAATTATGTCAGCTGTTTCCATGATAAATAACAAAGCTGACTAATTTTTGAAAATTAATTTCTTTATAATGCTTTAACTCTACATCTATTGAATATGAAGGAAAATGAATAATCAAACCATATAGAGAAGAGTATTTTCTTTAATAAATATAATAACAAAATGTCAAAAAATAATATTTAACTGCGTTTTTTTAAGAAAAACTGTTAAAAACTTCAAATAAGGGTACTTCCGGTGGATCAATTATAACCAAAATCTAATCAACTCTTCATATGGATGTACAGAAGAGGAATCCGAAAGAATTATAATTTTTAGAATTGTAGTATTGGAGTTATCGTCGGAGAAAAATTTGTCACACACGGACACACACACACACACACACACACACACACACACACACACATACAGACATCATCTTAAAAATAGTAAATTTGTATTCTAGAGACTCTAAAACGTGCTTATTCATTAAAAACTCACCAACGATTTTTTTGACCAAAGACAATACCTTCCTTACCTAAATGTGACGGAAGGTAAAAATGCTGCTTTAGAAGAATTAATAACTTAAAGTATTGATATTAAACGTTTAGCTACGTACATAAAATTTTACACAATTCTTCTTGAAAGTGAACAGTTGAAAGTGAAGATTTTTTAAAAAACACTTAGTTCTAGTTGCACATTTACAAGTTTGATGGCTTCGTGTGGCTTTATGAAGGACCGTACAAATTTTTTGCATTAGGATTATCGACCCAAAATTAATCAAAGAATCGTTCTACCTGAAGTTTTTCATCCAATTTCAGAACACCTGTATATGTACAGGTGGAACAACTTCGAGTTCCGTATATGAAAAACTTTCTTATTATGCATGCACCCTAAAGAAAATTGATGTAGGTCTTTATAGGCCAGCTTTTTGAGACAACTTTATTGGGTCTTTTGTTTTTGAGCTACAGGCTACAATTTGTTTTTCGTTTATTTTGAAAATACCTCATATTTCGCTTATTATAAGAGATACAGAAAAATTGTTTAGATAATTTTTACATAGATTTTTACGTAGAATAACGTGGTGATTTTTTCAAAACTTAATAATTCTTGAGATATAACACAACATCGTTGAAAAGCTTATAAAATAAGTAAAAAAGATGAGCTTATTTTCAACATTATGTTCCCATTTAAAAAATATTGTTTGTGTTGTTATATCTCAAGAATTATGAAGTTTTGAAAAACTCTACTTACACCACGTTATTCTACGTAAAAAACTGTATAAAAATTATCTAAATAATTTTTCTGTATCTCTCATAGTAAGCGAAATATGAGGTATTTTCAAAATAAGCGAAAAATAAGTTTTATTCTGTAGCTGAAAAACAAAAGATGATCAAAAATTCCCGTGATGTCTATTAAAATTGTCTTAAAAAGTTGGCCCATAAAGACCTACATCAATTTTCTGTAGGGTGCATAATAAGAAAGTTTTTCATATACGGAACTCGAATTTGTTCCAGCCTGTACAGTGGTGGACAGAAAAGATAGGACAGTATTTTTTTCTAATGTAAACTGTCTCCACTTATTTAAAATGTTAACGGCATTTTTTTATTAATATTACAGCGCTGGGCAATTTGTCTGATCGGTATTCCTTCTTTCACTCTAACAATTACCGAACACTTCACAATATCGTAAATTGGTTGCTTTTTTATTTCGATTCGATACCTTAATTTTTGATAAATCAAAGTGACAAATGTCATAATTGAAAAGCCAAATTCAATCAACTAAATCTTACAGAAGAAAGTTTACTTGATTTTTCTACTTGTCCAATTTTTTCTGTCCACCACTGTACATATTTAGACTTGTAAGATAGTTTTGTCCATAATACGACTATAAGTGTGCGTTATTTCAAGAATTGAGCGTAAATCAATTACCAGATATCTATTTATAAAATATTTCATTATTTGATTCGGACACCAAAAGTGTAAATTCATAATGGACTGGTACTGTCGAAACATCATTGAAGAACATGTTCTACCATATGTCGGCTTTATTGGGTATGATAGATTTGTATTAATGCAGGATAATGCTCGGGCACATGTAGCCGGAACAGTGCTCCAGTACCTTGAACAAGTCGGGATTGCGTCATTAGATTGGCCTCCATTAAGTCCCGATTTAAACCCGATTGAGCGCCTATGGGACATTCTCAAACGCCGTATACGAGCTCGAAATCCAGCCCCTAATTCAATTGAAGCATTACGAATCGCAGCTCACGAAGAATTGAATAGAATTTCCCAAGAAATCGTTCAACATCTTCTGCGAAGCATGTCCAGAAGAATGCAAGCTGCAACTAGAGTTAGAGGAGGAAATACCAGTTACTAATTTATCTCCATGTTAGCTAAAAAAAATTGTTATGTTGTCGTTATTGTATCTCTTTTCAATTAAATGTTCTAACTAAAATCACCCTCTTGTATTTAATCATCCACAAATCTGTTCTAATGTTATCATATGTAAGGAAAACGGTATTAATATACGTAGGATAATTCAAAATAATACAGTTGGCAATAAAAAGTGCATAAATGCTACAGAAAGATTTAAAAAAATATGCAATATTTTTGTCTGTGAAATTATATACAATTCTTTACATTAATAATCCAATAGGGTTTCCAATGAGAATTATTATTCGGCCCGCCATATCTTTTAAAATTTCGTATACAGTCAGCATCTCAAAAAGAATCGTGGCCCCCTTCTCTGTACTTATACATATATAAATAAATTTATAAAGTTTTACGGGCTAGATGGTATTTGAAAAAAACTGTTTTCACGGCTATGTCACGGTTTCGCGTGTTCACGCGGTAGTTGACGATTAACGTTTTTCCTCTTTATACTACTTGCTTCAAAAATAAGCTACTCTATTTTGTTAGGAAAATTAAAATAAATAAAACTTTCCATGAATTTATTAAATCACTTATTAATATTTACATTAACATTGATATTGAAGCAAAAGTAGGAAATTTATTACCTATCATTTTGATTTTATATTCCGTCTGCTAGTGTCATTAGTAAAAAAATGTTAAATTTAACATTTAGATACAGAATACACCCCATAATCTCACTTCATCAAATTCAACTTCGCCAATTTTATTACACTCTGTTAAGATTCGCGCAAAAAAACTCTCATTTGAATACTTTTTACAATATTTATTTTATTTAATATGGATTCATCAATATAGCCTTTCGTAACAGTGGACGATTTCCATCCACCGAAGCGTTTGATGGTCTTAATGTTATCACCCGCATTTGCCGATAAAACTCGTTACCTACGTCGGCGAGCCACTCCAATTATTAGTATAACCTACAAAGATTCAAAATAAGTACCAAATCACATAAAACAAGGGAACTTATTACCTTCATTGAGTGCTTTCTTCAAAAATTGCTCTATATGTTCTGTTTTAAGGACTTGCCTTTTTTCAGGTATAAAAATAACATTTGGAATGATAAAGAAGAAGAGAAGATAAAGAATTCCTGTGCTAAGCTTTTCAATAGGAAACTTGCAAGAACACGCGTTCTTCTGCAATAAATGAAGATATCCAATAGGATTCCACTGTAAACATAGTATCCCAATGTCACCTGTAATATCCAACGTAATTTTTTTGTGTATAATGACATTTAAACAGCTTTGTTCAACAAAGAAGACTGACCTGAAACAAACAATAATTCTTTTCGTAATATTTATCTTTTAATCAAAGTAGATATTTTGATTTGATTGTAAAGTAAGGTTATAAAATGTAATTCATGTAATTTATCTACCTGTGTGAAAATAGCAACGGCAACGGTCAAAAGAGTGCAGCAACGAGTAAATGAAAGCGCACCGTTACATAAAGTCGTGCGCTATACCAATGAACCAGCAACGGAAAGTAGTATTGATAACATATAAATTAAAATTATAAACAAAATTTAGCTGATTATTTGTATATGTACAGTAATACGTAAGCAATAATACAAAGCCATTCTAATTAGGTTTCATGCCGAAAGGGGATATGAAAACAAATTTATATGTTGATGATAGTTGAAATCTAATAATTATACTGTAAATTTCATATAACAAACTAAATATAAGGTGTATCAACACAGAAATTGGTAATTGTGTTCAGTACTACGTAAGAATAATAAAAAGCCACCCTTATAGGGTAACATGTCGGAAAGGAGGGGGGGGGGGGGCAGTTGATAATGAAATTATTTATTGAAAGTAGATAAAATCTGATAATTATAAAATAAATTTGATTTAACTAATGAAAAATTAGGTGAACCAACACAAAAATCTGTACTACACATGTACATATATTTTTAATTTTAAATTTGCACTTCAAAGCATTTGTACCCAATTCATAATTTCACTGGCTATTAAGAAGGGTACCCCAGTCACTTGATCCTATAAACCGTCGGGAGTGAGTTATAAATTTTTAATCCTAAACTTGCATTATGCTTACATAAAAAAAAATCTTACTTCATCGCATTTGTATCCAATACATATTTTCACTGGCTATTAAGGAAGGTACCCCAGTATTGCATACGCAACCACTTGGTGCTACAAGCCGTCGGGGGTGAGTTATAAATTTTTAATCATAAACTTGCATTATGCGTTCACAAAAAAATTCTCACTTCATCGCATTTGTATCCAATTCATATTTTCACTGGCTATTAAGGAAGGTACCCCAGTATTGCATACGCAACCACTTGGTGCTACAAGCCGTCGGGGGTGAGTTATAATTTTTTAATCATAAACTTGCATTATGCTTACATAAAAAAAAATCTTACTTCATCGCATTTGTATCCAATTCATATTTTCACTGGCTATTAAGGAAGGTACCCCAGTATTGCATACGCAACCACTTGGTGCTACAAGCCGTCGGGGGTGAGTTATAAATTTTTAATCATAAACTTGCATTATGCGTTCACAAAAAAATTCTCACTTCATCGCATTTGTATCCAATTCATATTTTCACTGGCTATTAAGGAAGGTACCCCAGTATTGCATACGCAACCACTTGGTGCTACAAGCCGTCGGGGGTGAGTTATAAATTTTTAATCATAAACTTGCATTATGCTTACATAAAAAAAAATCTTACTTCATCGCATTTGTATCCAATACATATTTTCACTGGCTATTAAGGAAGGTACCCCAGTATTGCATACGCAACCACTTGGTGCTACAAGCCATCGGGGGTGAGTTATAAATTTTTAATCATAAACTTGCATTATGCGTTCACAAAAAAATTCTCACTTCATCGCATTTGTATCCAATTCATATTTTCACTGGCTATTAAGGAAGGTACCCCAGTATTGCATACGCAACCACTTGGTGCTACAAGCCGTCGGGGGTGAGTTATAAATTTTTAATCATAAACTTGCATTATGCTTACATAAAAAAAAATCTTACTTCATCGCATTTGTATCCAATTCATATTTTCACTGGCTATTAAGGAAGGTACCCCAGTATTGCATACGCAACCACTTGGTGCTACAAGCCGTCGGGGGTGAGTTATAAATTTTTAATCATAAACTTGCATTATGCGTTCACAAAAAAATTCTCACTTCATCGCATTTGTATCCAATTCATATTTTCACTGGCTATTAAGGAAGGTACCCCAGTATTGCATACGCAACCACTTGGTGCTACAAGCCGTCGGGGGTGAGTTATAAATTTTTAATCATAAACTTGCATTATGCTTACATAAAAAAAAATCTTACTTCATCGCATTTGTATCCAATTCATATTTTCACTGGCTATTAAGGAAGGTACCCCAGTATTGCATACGCAACCACTTGGTGCTACAAGCCGTCGGGGGTGAGTTATAAATTTTTAATCATAAACTTGCATTATGCTTACATAAAAAAAAAATCTTACTTCATCGCATTTGTATCCAATTCATATTTTCACTGGCTATTAAGGAAGGTACCCCAGTATTGCATACGCAACCACTTGGTGCTACAAGCCGTCGGGGGTGAGTTATAATTTTTTAATCATAAACTTGCATTATGCGTTCACAAAAAAATTCTCACTTCATCGCATATGTATCCAATTCATATTTTCACTGGCTATTAAGGAAGGTACCCCAGTATTGCATACGCAACCACTTGGTGCTACAAGCCGTCGGGGGTGAGTTATAAATTTTTAATCATAAACTTGCATCATGCTTACATAAAAAAAAATCTTACTTCATCGCATTTGTATCCAATTCATATTTTCACTGGCTATTAAGGAAGGTACCCCAGTATTGCATACGCAACCACTTGGTGCTACAAGCCGTCGGGGGTGAGTTATAAATTTTTAATCATAAACTTGCATTATGCGTTCACAAAAAAATTCTCACTTCATCGCATTTGTATCCAATTCATATTTTCACTGGCTATTAAGGAAGGTACCCCAGTATTGCATACGCAACCACTTGGTGCTACAAGCCGTCGGGGGTGAGTTATAAATTTTTAATCATAAACTTGCATTATGCTTACATAAAAAAAAATCTTACTTCATCGCATTTGTATCCAATACATATTTTCACTGGCTATTAAGGAAGGTACCCCAGTATTGCATACGCAACCACTTGGTGCTACAAGCCGTCGGGGGTGAGTTATAAATTTTTAATCATAAACTTGCATTATGCTTACATAAAAAAAAATCTTACTTCATCGCATTTGTATCCAATTCATATTTTCACTGGCTATTAAGGAAGGTACCCCAGTATTGCATACGCAACCACTTGGTGCTACAAGCCGTCGGGGGTGAGTTATAATTTTTTAATCATAAACTTGCATTATGCTTACATAAAAAAAAATCTTACTTCATCGCATTTGTATCCAATTCATATTTTCACTGGCTATTAAGGAAGGTACCCCAGTATTGCATACGCAACCACTTGGTGCTACAAGCCGTCGGGGGTGAGTTATAAATTTTTAATCATAAACTTGCATTATGCGTTCACAAAAAAATTCTCACTTCATCGCATTTGTATCCAATTCATATTTTCACTGGCTATTAAGGAAGGTACCCCAGTATTGCATACGCAACCACTTGGTGCTACAAGCCGTCGGGGGTGAGTTATAAATTTTTAATCATAAACTTGCATTATGCTTACATAAAAAAAAATCTTACTTCATCGCATTTGTATCCAATTCATATTTTCACTGGCTATTAAGGAAGGTACCCCAGTATTGCATACGCAACCACTTGGTGCTACAAGCCGTCGGGGGTGAGTTATAAATTTTTAATCATAAACTTGCATTATGCTTACATAAAAAAAAATCTTACTTCATCGCATTTGTATCCAATTCATATTTTCACTGGCTATTAAGGAAGGTACCCCAGTATTGCATACGCAACCACTTGGTGCTACAAGCCGTCGGGGGTGAGTTATAAATTTTTAATCATAAACTTGCATTATGCGTTCACAAAAAAATTCTCACTTCATCGCATTTGTATCCAATTCATATTTTCACTGGCTATTAAGGAAGGTACCCCAGTATTGCATACGCAACCACTTGGTGCTACAAGCCGTCGGGGGTGAGTTATAAATTTTTAATCATAAACTTGCATTATGCTTACATAAAAAAAAATCTTACTTCATCGCATTTGTATCCAATTCATATTTTCACTGGCTATTAAGGAAGGTACCCCAGTATTGCATACGCAACCACTTGGTGCTACAAGCCGTCGGGGGTGAGTTATAAATTTTTAATCATAAACTTGCATTATGCTTACATAAAAAAAAATCTTACTTCATCGCATTTGTATCCAATTCATATTTTCACTGGCTATTAAGGAAGGTACCCCAGTATTGCATACGCAACCACTTGGTGCTACAAGCCGTCGGGGGTGAGTTATAAATTTTTAGTCATAAACTTGCATTATGCGTGCATAAAAAAATTCTTACTTCATCGCATTTGTATTCTATTCATATTTTCTCTTGCTATTAAGAAGAGTACCCCAGTAATTCAAACGCAACCACTTGGTGTTGGGGGTGAATTACAAGTTTTTAATACTAAATTTGCATTATGCGTACATATGAAAAAAATTCTTTATTATTTCAATCCATTATACGACGATTTCATGCAAATGCAGTGTTACCTTATAATAATTAGTGTACAATAATATAATTTGGGTAGGTGTACGATGTATAATAGTAAGTTTGTACGTGAATTGACAAAAATATGTTCAAAAGGAACGAGGAAGATTGGAATAAAACATAATTTTGAGTGTTCCTTGCAATAAATTCAATGTTCGTAGGTTAGCAACATTATTTGTTAAGTCCCATTCAGATAGAGCTTAGTGCAGTTGTGGCGTAGTTGTATTGTAGTACAGAAAAATTGTATAGGGAAAGTAAACGCAAGCGTTCACATTCAGACTTTTGTGGTAGTGCATTTGTATTGCAGTGCAGAAGCTTGCAAGGTTCAAACTTCTGCACTGCACTACCAATTCTGCGGAGCAACGACTAATCTGAACGTGGCATATTATTTAAATCTGTAGGTAAAGTAGAAATCCGAAATGTCACTACTGTATATGTGATTTTTTTTTCAATTGTTGAGCTTACCATTGCTAATAAATTGTCAAACAACTTAATGACCTTCTTGTATATACAAGAACATTTCGTTTAACAGGTTATGATAGTCACTTTGTGAATATTTTTTTTTTATATATTGGACGAACCCAGTAGCGACGATGTTTTGTTATTATTTTCAATAATAGTACTGCTGTACATGCTGTTAAATAAGTCATTTTGGCACAAGAAACAGTGAAATTTAATATACTGAATATATGTTTAGGTTATAACACAAATTCAGTAGGCGTGTCTAGTTTGTATTGCAAATACAACTGCACTAATTTTCTATGTGTATAATACTTTCGCACTACCAAACTGCACTAAGCTCTATCTGAATGGGGCTTTAGACTGATGGTTACATAAACATAACCTATAAAAATAAATATACCTTTCTTTTTCATAAATTTTTGATTTAAAATAAAATTTAATATGCACTTCGGCACTGCAGTTCCTTTTTATCACTCATATAGTTTATTTTCCCCGGCCCTGAGGGCCTTGGCAGATAAATTCCATCTTCGTGATAAAAAATACAATTTCAGTGCCTTGATACATAAACGACTAATTTCTTAAATAATATTGTAGTTTTAAAGAAATTTACATAATGTTTTAGTGTAAAGCTGGTTTTTGAACATGCAGGAACACGCCGTCATATTACACGATCGCGTGGAGTGCGTGCAATTTCGTTCTCTCTATCCATCGGATACAGATGTCTTTTGATTGGGGTAGGGAGTAGGTTTGCGTCGACGTTGTTATGACGGGCCCGGAGCGCGGATGCGCGGAACCTCCTACAACCTGCAATATGCAAGTAGAGCGCATCCCGTCCCCGTCATTCGTATTCGTATTCGTCATTACTTGTTTAGCGTTTGTTTAAGCTGGTTGTTTGCTGGAAGTTATCTGCATTTGTCTTTGGTTTTCTCGATATTTCTTTATTTTGTTTTCGTATTCATTTTTTCTTTGGTTTTATAAGTATTTCTTTGTGTTGATTTCGTATTCGTACTGCTGTATTTCTAATTCAGAATTTCATCTTTTTTCAGTATTTTTCTCGTCACTTTTATAAGTGTGCGATACTGATAAGTATTTCATTAATATATCTTCATTTGGGCAACACAATTTACTTGTGTGGTCCAATAGCTTTCCTCTGTGTTATAGTTCGAGAGTTCTAGTTACATTTTCATACTGCCGCATTTTTATTTCTCAATTTTGAAATTCATATCTCATTTCTTTTAGTGTGAATAAATGTGTAATTGTTTTCATACATTATTTCATTCATTATAATTATTATTTTCTGCATTGTGGATCTATTTCCACGGTCAGCACCATTTTTGTTTTCATATAGTAGATACTATTGTTCATTAATATTTTATATTTTACAATTTGTTTTGTAGACCGTGATATACATTATTATATCATTAGTTTAATTAGTGTAGATTTAATTTTTTGTATATATATAAATACATATATTTTTCTTTTGTTTGAATTTTGTTTTTTTCTTTAGCGGGTAATTTTCGTATACTTACATTATTAACCGTTGTTTCTCAAATCCTATTTATCAGTTCTATACAGAGTGTTTTTTTTTTCTTCATGCAGACACATTCTAATTCTAGTTTGTGTTATTGAATTACCAAGCATATATTTTTCTTTTAATGTGTCTTTTTGTTCTATATTTACGTAGTGCTGTATTATAGAATATTTTTCCGATAATCTCTTATTCAGCATTTTTTTTTTTTTTGGCTATTTTAATAATTTTGTGTTCTTACTTTCAATCACAGTTAAATTTTCGTTTATCTTTTTTTTATATTAATTTTAGCTTGTAGCAGTCTATTTGTATATATTTATATCTACCTTTTTTGTTTAATTTTAATATTTTTTATCGTTATATTAAAATCTGAATTTTGTTTCTTTGTCTGATATCTTTAAGTTTGGTATTTTTACTTCTCATAAAAGTACATTTAGCTGAGTAGTCAGTAATTATCGTTTTGTTCTAGTTTTCTTTCATATAATATTTATTCTCTTTTTCCATTGCTGTTTTTGTGTTGAGGTAAATAGTTGTCGATTATTTCTTTGTTTTGTAAACCTGTCTATATAGGGTACTATTAAAATATTTTTTCATTTATCTTTTATTTTGTATTTATAACTGTTTTTTTCTTTTTTATTATTTTTATTCGTAATTATTTATAAGGATTTTTGCGATTTTTTCCTTAATTTTGCCTTTCTTTTTGTGGGTAACTTTTATTCTGAATTTGGTTTCTTTTTTTTCCTATAACATATTTAGTAAAAAATGGCTAAAAAAGATAATTTATCACAAATAGTCGATTTTTTTAAAAACAAATCTGTCGATAAATCGAAACAATATTTTGAGAATTTAAGTACTAAGGACGATATTATAATATCGGCTACACAATATATATATCACAAAACTGGACGTAGGGAAAAAAACCGTTTGCTTCAGATTGTAAAAAGAAAAGCGGAGTATATCAGTAATTCGTTATGCGGCGGAAAAGTTATCAGAAACGAAACATTTCATAATAATCCAAAAAAAATTGACATTTTATTGAAAACCATAAAAATTAACAATATTTCTGTAAACAGTTTACTCACAAGCTCATATAAATTTTCTTCTTCAATATATGGTACTCTTTGCGAACACTTATGTATTAAAAATAACGAAAATAATCGTTTAAAATTATATGTCATGTGTAAAAGAAATTTTAAGAATGAAATACATAATACTTCTTCTACAGAAAACACCACTGAAGATTATCCTCTCGTTTCTTTTTCCGCTAAAGTACCAAATTTTACCGATAGTTCTCCAATGCCGTTTATTACTTCTACTCCAATAAATAGTACTCAGCTTTTTTCAGCATCGATAGTAGTTACACCCCACAAATTAGCAGCAGTGAAAAGAACCCTATTTGAATCTCCCGTAGATGACGAATGTATGACAAAATTAGAAATTACACCCTTAAAGACAAAATCAGAAAATGTATCATCTCCGTTCCAAATTACACCCCAAAATATGCAGTCGAATGTCTTTAATAAATCTGATGTGTCCAGTGATAGCATTTTTATACCAGATACAATAACAAAAATCTACAAAACCAGCAATAAATTTAAAGGAGTAGTATTACCGAATAACTCGAAAAATATAGAAAAACCCAAGGATGTAAATTATTCTTGTTGTAAATATAAAGAAGGTACATTTTCTTTAAATAAAAATGAATGGGAAGATATATGTAAAAATAACAAATTAATACCAGGGATTTACAATCTCGTATTAAAAGAAAAATTTAAATCGGTGAATAACACATGTGTGTTAAATTTTAAAAGTATGAGGTATGTGTCGTACGGCGTTATAATATACGGATACTGCAAACATGAAGGTTGCAAATTGTTTAAATTAAGCTTGCTTTTTAAAACAAAGAAAGTTATTGTGCATAGTTCCTCTTTAAATTATTACCATCAAAATAAAACAAGTAGATACGTAAAGGGCGTAGAAAGAAAAATGTTGCAAAAGACATTAAAATCAAAGAAACCGTCTCTAGTCCGGGAATCTGCAATTTTAAAATCTTCCCCCAATGTGATTGGTAGAGGTAATCTGCAGAATATTAAGTCTGATTGCGTATTCAGAAAAATAAGGTCAGAAGCTTTGGCAACTAATGATAGACATGACGATGATGTTATTGATTTAATTTTAATGCGTCGAGACGGAAACAGTGGTTATATCCAAAATGTAGCTGAACCTCTAAACGTACAAATTTATAGTACGGAACAATTAGATATTTTAAAGCATTTGTTTCATAAAAATGATTTACCTGTAATTCATTTAGATGCCACTGGATCAGTAGTGCGACCTACGAAAGACCTAAAGAAACGCATTTATTACTATGCAGGCGTCATTCGTATACAGTACAATGAAAGAGTATGTCCGTTACTCGAAATGATTAGCAGTAATCATGATGCAACTACCATAGGTGTTTGGCTAGCTAAATTCAAAGAATTTTCCATTAAAAATAAATGCAAATGGCCTTCATATTCTTTAGTTGTTACAGACTTTAGTTATGCAATTATCAATGCAGTTACATTATTTTGGAACCATTATCCCAATTTAAAAGCATATTTACAGTATTGTTTTAATTACCTTATGGGACACGTAGAAAAAAATACTTCTGTCATACCAGTTATAATTTGTTGTGCCCATTTTATTAAAATAGTATGTAACGACGTTAATAAATTGACTAAAGAACCTGCTATAAAAAGATTTATAAAGGAAATAGTAGCCCTTGCGTTTGGAATAGGAGATATTCACCTTTTCTTAAAATGGTTTAAACTTTTGTGTTGTGTTCTACTGAGTTTAAAGAAATGTGAACATTTCAAATACTGGCTTAATGAACTACTCAGTTTATGTGTCCCGTCCGTTACGCTTTCAGATATTGAAACTGAAAGTGAGCTTCTGTCAGATTTAGATATTGACGAAGATGCTGTAACATATAAAGCTAGTCTGTTTTATGTATCATGTTTAAAAATAAAGGAAGAATGTGGTTTATCAGTAAACAGTTGCAAATGCCTAAACTTAGAAATGAATGATTACTTTTCCCCCGATGTGTTGGAATTAATTTTAAAAAAATACATACCGTACGCGCCATTATGGACATCACTTATGTCAAAAGATGCAAACATGGAGAGGATGAGTAATGCGCCGGTGGAAAATTGGTTTGGGGTAGTGAAAAATCATATTATGTGCGGTGAAACCAAATTAAAGGCAAGTAGATTTATTCGAATGACAAGAAGTAGGGTACTAGCCTTGAAAAAAGAGGTACTTTTAAATATACCTAAAAAACGATGTGCCAAAAATAAAAAAGTAGTATGTGATCAAGTAGTATGCGCTGAAGAACAATGGAAGAAAAGAGAAAAAGTTTCACATACATACTTTGATATGGTATATTTAAAAGATTTAAAGTGTAACGTAATACCAAGTGAAAATCCCAAACTACCCTCTGAAAATATACCATCACTAGAACCAATTAATATAAAAGAAGACAAATTTGATAATTTAAAAGAAGTTTCCATTACTTCATTAAATGAAAATACAACCCCACCGTCGTTGATATCAGTGAGTCTTCCAGCACAACAAAATTTAAATGAAACATATCACATCCCATTCTTAGATTTATTTGAAAATGGTTTAGTGAAAGATGTTAACCATTATGTAGCTATTCCAGGTAGAAATTATACTGTGGCAATATATCACACTGTACCTCTTCTAGTAAAAGAAATGTTAATTTCTGACTATAATTCTTTATGTGGAAACAATTGGTTAACAAATTTTTCCATAGATATTTGTATAAATTTGTTTATAAAATTATATAAAAAGAATAGTGTAATAGAAATACCGGCTGAAATTTCAACAAATATATTAGTAAAAAAAAACCATCATTTTCACATAAAGTCTACGTCTGGGGTCATTATTATGCCTTTTATTATAAATAACAACCACTGGTGCGTTGTGATAGTAGATTTTACAGAAAATACCTTCATATTGTTAAATCCGCAGGGGACAACAAGAACTGAATGTGACAAATATTTTACTAATTTTTCTCAATATTTGCAATCTTTAAGAAAAATATCAAATTTAAATAATTTAAAAATAATACAAATTAGGCATCCTTTACAAACTGATAGCTACAATTGTGGTGTTTTCATTGTTAACTTCATTGAAAATTATATTCAAGATAAACAACTTGCCACTTTTAACCCCGATACTTATAGAACATATTTGAAGTCATTACTACTAGAACACTCAGATTCTATGACAGATATATGTTTATATTGTGGTCGGGAAAGTCCGAAAAAAGAAAAATGGGTGCAATGTAAATATTGTCACAGATGGGTGCATTATGCATGTGCGCCATCCAAAAAAAGGTACAGTTTACCTGATACCGTTTTCTATTGCTTTCTCTGCATGAAATATAAGAAGTAAATATGAAATATTGTACAAAGTAATTTACTTATTTATTTAATTAATAAAAGTAATTTATTTATTTAATATAAAACTATCCTAACATGGCATGTCCAACAAAAGGAAGGCATGAATATGTGCAAATTAAATTCTCGATTTAATAAGTGTTTAAAAAAAATTATTTATTTAATTACAATACAACAGCATAACTGCTCAAAGACTTATAATGAACTGAACAAGTCTATCTAATTCTACGGCCTATATAAACTGTTTCTTATCATACGTGTGGGTAGATCGGTAGATGGAAACTTTCCAAGGGAAGCTTGGTTTAGGTCTCTCTTACACAAACAGGATATGATTATTGTGAAATATCTACAGGTCCTTACATAATTCCTCCCTTCCAAAATTTTACAATCATTCTGGAATGTTATTTTATTGTTTCTAATTCTATATATCTTTGATTCTTACTTTTCAATTTCTTTTGCTTACATAGGCTTACAAACTTATTATATTTATAACATATCATGAATATTATAACAATAGTAATTATACAATACAATATATAAGAATGATGGTTATTATTTATTTGTAATTCTTGGATTTGTGGAACATTTTTCATATTTATATTTACTGGCGTTATATCTGTCCATTCGGTGTGATTTGTTATTTTTAGAGTATTAAAGGAATTAAAATATTCAAATTGTATTTCTTAATGTGATTGTTTGACAATTGATTTGAATTTGTTGTTCTTTAGGGCTTATAATCATTAAATCATTTGTATTCTCAATTTGTTCCCATGTGTTTTCTAATTTTATATTATGATATAAACAACCATCGTTCTTCTGGTCTTTTACAATATTCGTGATACATTTGGCTATACTAATATATCGACTATTACAATAATATATTATTATTTGTACATGTTAGAAAAATTGGAACTAGTAAGTATAAGTGCTATATTTATTTCTATCATCTACATAATAAATACTTTGTTTCTCATTGAGCTTAATGAGGGTATTATCTTTATACATAGGGATAGGAGTGAACTGAAATAAGGAATAAGTATTTTGTGTAAATGTAGGGATATTATTATGAAGTGTATTTGTTCATTGTCATTTCTACAATATGTTTCAATAATTTCATTGTTTTAGTCTATTTATTCGAATATTTTTTGTACCTATTTGATTTTTTACTTTTACTTTGCCTAATAATGGGTCGTATTCTTTTACTTTTATTTTTGTGAATAATGGTTTTTTAAATTTCGTTATTAGTCTAGGGTTTTCTTTAGCGAATACTTTGTCATTTATCTGTAAGGGATTATTATTTTCTTTATAACGTTGTTGTTTTTCTGTTTCAATTTTTGTTTTAATGATGTCAAATACTTTGGTTTGTTCTTCTTTATATTGTTGAATTAGTTCTTCTTTTATGAGTGGAACTGTTTTAAAAGGTATTTCGTTATTTTTTCCAAATAATATTTCGTTAGGGGTTAATTTTGTAATGGAGTGCTTTGTATTATTATAAGCTAATATTACTAGTTCCAATTTTTCTAACAATGTTTTATTATTAAATTTATTGTTATTTTCTATTAAACGTAGATGTTCTATGAGAGTGGAATGCAATCTTTCAATTGCGTTACTTTTTGGGTTATTTACGCAAGTAATATGACTTTCTATATTATGTATTCTGAGTAGGTCTTGTATGAGACTGCCTTTAAATTCGGGACCGGAATCCATTATAATTTTGTTTGGTATAGTAAATGTTTGGAAGTATTTTATTAATTGATTCAGGACACATCTTGAGGATTTATTTTCAAGGTAGTATATTTGTCCTTGTTTAGAA
Source organism: Ophonus ardosiacus (assembly GCA_943142095.1). Lineage (NCBI taxonomy): Eukaryota > Metazoa > Arthropoda > Insecta > Coleoptera > Carabidae > Ophonus > Ophonus ardosiacus. The sequence continues at coordinate 20,793,229 of OW964829.1, read as the reverse complement.
AACTGATCGTAGATCGTTAGGAAGTAATTTTCGTCTAGACATAGTAAATCCATATTTATTCTATCAAAAGGTTTAGAGGGTGTTGGGGTGAGATTATCAATTGCTGGTATTGGTTTCCTGTTGTACTTATTCAATTTGCAGTGATCGCAATTATTAACATATTCGGTAATGCTTTTTATCATATTCGGCCAAAAATATTTATCTTTTAATGCGGTTAATGTTGCTACTATCCCACGATAATTGGTCAACCCGCTGTGGAAATTGTGAATTATTTCTATTTGTTCATCCGCGTCTTCTATATCTGTTACTATTTTATTACAAGCGATTATTTTTATGGTATCATATTCAAAATAATTTTTTATGATTTTAGAAAGTATTAGGTCCAGATATTTTTATATTATTGCGTAATAAAGTAATTTTGGAATAATGTACTCTTTTAAGAATTTTGTGATCTCTTCTTCCAACATAAATTTATTGAATTTACAATGTATTCTTATTTTATTATGATCAAATAATCGTTTTATTTCAATTTCGGTGTTACCGTCGTGTGTTTCTAGTATTATTTGCTATGTTAAGTCTATCATTTATAAATTTTAATCCATTTACAAATATAAATTAATTTGTATATTTGTGTCTTCAAATATTTTTAAAATTTTATTAGAGACGTCTTCCCATTTTAATTTGTTTAATCCACATCCTAATTTTGGAATATTAATTTCGTGTAATTCATTTAATATCATATAGTCTCGTAATTCTTTAAGAGGTTTATCTAAGTTTTTAATGGTAGGTATATCATTAAATTTTTCTTTTATAATTAAATGAAATATTGTTTTATTATTAATATGTTGTATGATAATGTTCTTATTACTGTCTCTTTGGTTATTACAATATTCTTTACTTTGGAATGAATCATTTATATCTTTGGCTAATCCTTGTGTCATGTTAAAGTCTTTTGATATACAGTGTGCAAATATTTTTGTATTCGTTACGTCTCCTGTATGTTTTGTGATATGTGTTTCGTTTCTTTGTCGTGATAGGTTATCGGCGATGATATTCATTTTTCCTTGTAAATATTCTATTTCGAAATTATATTCATTTAATTCTATTTTCCAACGCATAAGTTTTTGATTCGGGTTTTTCATATTGAATAGCCATATAAGTGGTCTGTGGTCGGTTTTGATTAGGAATTTTCTACCGTATATGTAAGTTCGAAATTTTTTTATGGATTGTATTATCGCGAGTAATTCTTTTTCTATTGTACTATAATTTTGTCCAGCGTTACTTAATGTTTTTGAAAAATATGCTATTGGCATTTCTTTGTTATTTTCATTTTTTTAAAGTAGTACAGAGCCTATACAAAAATGTGAAGCATCAGTTGTGAGAATAAACATTTTATTGAAGTCGGGGTATTGTAATATTGGTGAACTGGTTAGGTTTCTTTACATTTATTAAAAAAATTTCTATATTGTCCATTGTATATATCAATAGTTTGGACATTTCGTAAACAACGTGTGAAGGGTTTTGTGAGTTTTGCAAAATCAGGAATGAATTTACGATACCATCCGATAATGCCAACGAATTGTTTAATTTCCTTTTTTGTTTTTGGAATGTTTAGATTTTTTATATTTTCGACTTTTGATGGGTCTGTTTTTATATTGTCTTGTGTAATAATATAACCAAGATATTTAGTCTGATTTTTTAAAAATTCGGATTTATCAATTTGTGCTTTAAGATTTGCTTTTCTAAGTTTTTCGAATACTAAAGTTATGTTTTTTAAATGCTCGTCTAATGTTGTTCCAAAAATAATTATATCATCGAGATATACTAAGCAAATTTTGTTTACTAAGTCACCTAATGCAATATTTATCATTCTTTGAAATGTGGCTGGTGCGTTTTTGAGTCCAAAAGGCATACGAATAAATTCATAATGACCAGATGTTGTCGAAAATGCAGTTTTTTCAATGTCGTCTTTCTTCTTTAATATTTGGTGGAAGCCAGAGTGTAAATCGAGAGTTGTAAAATATTTTGAGGGTCCTATATGGTCTAAAAGGGTATCTATATTAGGGATTGGAAATCTATCGTCTTTTGTTTTAGTATTTAGTTTTCGGTAATCAATAACTAGTCAAGCTTTGCGTTTGCCGGATGCATCTAATTTTTTTGGTACAATCCAAATAGGTGAATTCCAAGGAGAATGTGAAGGTTGAATTACATTTTCTTTTAATAATGTTTGAATGTGTTCCTCGATGTCTTTTCCGTATATTTGTGGGAGTCTAATGTTGAAATCTCTGTTTCAGCTAATTTCAACAAATTTATTAATTTTTTTTTAATTTTATCATTATACACTTTTTAATACATTGTATGTATGTATGTATATAAGCGATGATCATATATGGAAACAATTTTTTCATCTGATAATTGTAACATTTTTTATACCTTGCTGATGAGGATGAAATTATGAAAGAGGACACACACAACAGCCATGCCCTACCTGGGTCGGCTAAAATTTATTAATTTTCAATTTCTTTATTGTTTGGCTTTGTCATTGCTCGTATTTTATTTAATTTTGTGTTAATACTTATATTAGTACATTTGTTTTCGTTACGTTAAAATCGCTATTGTAGCAAATTTCAACATATTTTTTAATTTTCAATTTCTTCATTGTTTTGCTTGATGTCATTGCTCATATTTTACTTAATTTTGTACATTGTTTGTTTTTTTTTTTCGTTAAAATCGTTGTTTCATCTATATCCAACAAATTTATTAATTTTTTTATTGTTTGGCTTAATGACGTTGCTCATATTTTACTTAATTAAGGTGTTAACCTTTGTATTAGTACATTTTTTATTTGGTTGTTCAAATCGCTGTTTCAGAAAATTTCAGCAAATTTAATAATTTTCAATTTTGTATTAATCCTTGTATTAGTACATTTTTTTTTCGTTATGTTAAAATCGCTGTTTCAGCAAATTTCAACAATTTTAATCATTTTCAATTTCTTCATCGTTTGGCTTAATTCCATTGCTCATAATGTACTTAATTTTGTGTTATCCTTGTGTTAATACATTCCTTTTTTTTGAAATGTTAAAATCGCTCTTTCATCAACAATTTTTTTTTTTAATATCTTTATGGTTTGGCTTAATGTCATTGCTCATATTTTACTTAATTTTGTGTTAATCCTTTTATTAATACATTTTATTCGATATTTTAAAATCGCATCACATTTCAACAAATTTATTTTTTTTTTTAATATCTTTATGGTCTGGCTTCATGTCATTGTTCATATTTTACTTAATTTTTTGTTAATCTTTGTATTATCACATTTTATTTTTTTTCGTTGAGTTAAAATAGCTGTTTCATCAAATATCAACAAAATTGATTAATTTTCAATTTTTTTATTTTTTGGCTTGATGCCGTTGCTCATATTTTACTTAATTTTGTGTTAATTCTTATATTAGTATATTAGGCAGGTTTGATTTGCTTTTGTTAATGACAAAAACATACAGATTAGTAGAAAAAATATATTTCCATCAAACGAAGTTGAAAATTCATTCTTGCAACGGATGATTTATAGAAGGTCTCTTCAATCGATTCTACAGTTCCAATCTCATAAATAACAGCAGTCAGTTTAGATATAGTAGATTAAAAGGTATATTATTTACACATTCAAAATAATTTAGTTAATTAATTATCTATTTAACATACAGTACAGTTATTAAACTGGTTTTCATTACTTTTTCGAATTATTAACAATATATTGTGAAACGCGACGGAATATGGAGTGTATTATTATTATTATTTTTAATAATCTTTAATATTGTTTGTTTTCTCACGTATACAAAAACAAAACGCATATGCAGACCTCCTATGAAGCGATTAGAATAGTGTCGATGATATTTTGCAGGCCTTTTCAAGGGTGTCATAAATTACTACAGGCGTCTCGTGGCAATACAATGTCTGGGACAATCCCAACGTAAGGGTATCGCCAGGGTAGGCATGAGGTTAGCGTGGGAATGTTTACAGCTCAAATGAATATAAGAATTTACAGTAATATTTAGCATGTTTGACAATTAATAAACAACTAACATGACTGACTAACATTAACTAATTTATTTATAATAGTAACAGCACGAGAAATAATGTAAGAGTATAGTATTAACTAAAAAAGCATAAGTTTTCTTAAAAGCCGGCCCTGTCGTAGGAAATTGAAATATAAAAGAGTAAGTAAAAACCTCAACGATAAACAAAATGATTAAAGAAATGTTTTACAGGTTCATTTCGGATGTAAGTAAACATTTTGTATTTGTTTAATCATTGTTATATTGTATGAATAGCAACAATTTAGGTAAACCGAGAGTTAGATTAACACGTTCGCTGCTGCTGTCGCCCTAAGGCGACGCGCTAGATACTTACGTGTGCCGTCGTCGTCATCAGGCGACACAGCTACGCTACTATTTCAAAGCACACTAGTGTGGCTGGCGCTGTGGCAGAGTGTTGTTATGTTCGTAGGCACTTCAGAAAGGAATTTTCTACACGTTTTGGCCCCTGGCAAAATTAGCCCAAAATTACCGGCAGCGAACGTGTTAATATTAAAAGAAGCGGGAGTTAAAACCAGTGCTACAGCAGTCCATCTCTGTCCCACGCATCAGGCCGAGGTTTAAAGTCATCTTTGTCTGAGTAGGGGTAAAATTCACCACTACCTCGTGGCATCCTTGTCTTTTACTCAGAATACAGATGTTTATGTCTTTGTCTAATATATAGGGCATATGTGACTTTTTGAATGCATCTAATTAGCAAATCAACAGGCGAGAAATCCTTCCACAACCCTGCACCGGAGACCCAAGGTGGCTAGGTGGGATGAGTACGGACGAATTGGGATCAACAATTATAAGCTGTCTCCGTCCAACATATTATCTTCATATGCAGAAACTACCCTACTACGTCAGGACATCAGCAAATGAGATGCGAAGTATTAAGATGATTTCTTAGAAAGTTCTGTCTGTTGCAGTTTCACTTATGGACATCTAATCTTCTATCATTTCCACCACCCATTTCTAGGGGTGGCGCTTGTGTGTTTAAAACTGGGCGCCCAGCGCTCGAAAAGGCATCTTGGTTTCGACCAGGATCACTCTCTGGTATTAATACTAGTGTATAATATAAATATATTACCAGAGAGTTGCTCAGCCTCTATGGTCCATATACTGATATTAATAAATACCTGGAGGCTGTGGTATTGGTGTTACACCTATATATTGCTGTCAGTTGTTGGCTAAGCCTTCAGCTGCAGTACTGGGATAATTTTTGAACGCATTACGCGGTCAGTAGGTGAAAGGATAACAGGGAACTGCACGCTCCACTCAGTGGTCCAGTTGCAATTTTCCAACCTCGTTGCTTACTACCCGCACGGTTGCGTCGTTGATAACAGGGAACTGCACGCTCCTCTTGGTCCAGTTGCAATTTTCCAACAACGGCGTATTCCGTTAAACTATACACATATTTTTTGAACGCATTGCGCGGTCAGTGGGTGAAAGGATAACAGGGAACTGCACGCTCCACCCCGTGGTCCAGTTGCAATTTTCCAACCTCGTTACTTACTCACCGCACGGTTGCGTCGTTGATAACAGGGAACTGCACGCTCCTCTTGGTCCAGTTGCAATTTTCCAACAACGGCGTATTCCGTCAACTATACACATATATATCTTATATTATCCCAGTTACTAATTATTGTAACACCATGCCATCAATGAGCATACTTAATAGCAGACAGCTTTTGCTTCTGAGAACTTATATACACACTGGTCAAACGGCTAAGAAAGGGATATATTCGGACATCTTGTATGTCTGCGTTTAGCCATATGTTCGACCCATCATCCACCTGGGGGATCCATCCACGGCCGTAACCACGGCTGACCAAGGCCAGCGGCCAAGGCACCGCTGCACCAGTGACCGACCCCGGCCTGCCGCCGTACGCCCGGCGGTTGCGAGACGTTGCCTGCGCTGCGCCCGGTGCCGCTACGCGTTCGAGCCCGCTGCCAGCCACGGCCCTGCTCAGGGCATACTCCCGGCATCCCAGGCCTCAGTAACAAACATTATTCTTGTATATAAACATTTGAGCTTTTCATGTCACTTGATGAATAAACGTTGTTTATTGTTGAATCTGTGTTTTTTTGCTTGTATTATTCCTTACACTACCACGACTTCAAATCAAAGAATTCTGGGCACTATTTATTTATTTACATAACACAACGTAGGGTAATTGACGATCACGATCTATATGTACGAGGGGGTGGTAAAACACTGCCGCGTTACAATTGCTATTGCATAGCACGAAATGGATGAGATAATTATCCTTTGCCGTTGAAGTTTTACAGAAGTTACAATAAACATACCTACATAATATTGTTAAATAGAAAACAAAAAAGTACAGCTGTTTCTAATGATTTTAAGTTAGTTTTTAATATCTGTGTTTTAATTCCTAGGTGGTCTTGATGTTCCTTTAGAAAAAGTTACCAAAATATGGGCAACAGTGGAAAAAATAATTAAGAAGAATGTTGACACACACTTTGACAGAGTTTTAATGAAAAACGTATTTCCATCCCTTGAAAACCGCATGTACGACTCAGCTATGGGAAAAGAGCTTCACATCAAAAGATTAATATTAAATAACTTCCAAAATTGGATCTGGGTTGATAACAAAATAAATAATTGTTTTGTTTTTTACCTAACATTTTTAAAATGATGTGTGTGTGTGTGTGTGTATATGTTTAACTATGGATTCCTTAATCTGACATTCCTGGAAAGAGCTGGAAAGGTTTTGGTAACAATTGAACAACCGGAAGTAGTAGTTTCTGAGAAAAATAATTCTAAATATAATTTTTTGGAAATTTTTGTTATTAAATATTGAAGAACATAAATTTCTCCATCTGATACACTTAAAATTTTTATTATACCTTGTATAGATTTAGAGATAAAGACACCATAATATATAGAGTAATTTAATCGCAGAGGCTGAGGCACTACGGAAATCACTTGACAAATTCAAATGTTTATAACATAGTTTTTAAATGACACATGTCAGTGTCAAAAATCAACAGTTTTAGTGACATTCTGATAGCTTTTTCTGGGAAGTATATCTAATCTTTCTTATTGTTTTATTAATTATATATTTGAAATTATAGGTAAAATGCATATATCCATCAGAAATACCGCCAATCTGGTTAATGAATTGGAAGAATCTCTCGCATTTAGAAACTTCCTCATACAATGAAAAATAGATATAATTAGAATTATATGTGCGCAGAAGACATGTTAAATACAACAAAAAACAATATTTGGGTAAAGTTCTGTAATATTTTGTTATAAAACGACGGTTCGAAAGGGAAGTGCAATATAATACTTATATAGCCTAATATGGAAATGGCGAGAGGTCTTGTGCTGGCCACAACAGATTTTTTTTATAAAATGTTACAATATTTTGTATTCATATTATTTCATTCATTATTAATAAACTGGGTTTATATTATACGCTCGTTATTTAATTGTTGGTCACAACATTTACAATAATTAATATCAACAATAATTTTTTGTAATTGTAAAATAAGATTCTATAGCATTAACAAGGACTATACAGAGCATACTAAAGGTGTATTAATTATAAAGAATGACTAAAGCTGATATTGTTAAAAATCAATAAAAAATAATTTTATAAGAAAATAAAAATATACTTTAGATCATGATGATTTTTGTTATTATATTTCTTAATTTATTATAACATATACGTTTTATTTATAACAATTCGTAAGCGACACTTATTTATATAGGGGATATAAAAAAAATATATGTATGTGCATATTTAAATGTTGCCGCATTTTGAAAGCTAAACTTACACTCTGTAAATTTAGATCCTGTGGGATTTGTTTTGTAAGAACTAAATTGTTATTTTTTCTATAAATATAATATATTCATATATCCATACATGCTACTCGTAACTTCATTTAATGTTATGAAGAGAAATGGTTATTATAATTTAATTTGTATTTTCATTCAGAATATTTCCCGTGTGTAAATGGAACTTTTCTAAGTGCCTGAAATTGCAAGACAGATTACATTTTATGAATTTTTTTCGTACCCTTCTACGAGGGGTACTATATTAAGATATATATTTAATACTTTGTTACAACACATACTATTTATTTATAATAATTTCACAGCGGCATGCGAACTTATATAGGAGATATCTAAAAATATATGCACATAGGGTAGATAACGCAAACTTTATGAATTTTTTACCACCCCCCTGGGGGGGGGGGGGTGCTATATTAAGATATATGTTAAATACTTTGTTGTAATACACACTATTTATTTATAATAATTTCAAAGCGGCACGCGGACTTATTTAGGAGATATTTGAGATTACATATATTTGAACCAACACAAATTTTATGAATTTTTTACCCGCCACCTACGGGGGGTGCTATATTAAGATATATGTTAAATACTTTGTTGTAACACACAGTATTTATTTATAATAATTTCATAGCGGCACCCGGACTTATTTAGGAGATATTTGAAATTACAAATACGAAGTACTACACAATTTTTATGATTTTTTTTCGTACCCTCCTACGGGGGGCGCTATATTAAGATATATATTAAATACTTTGTTGTAACACACACTATTTATTTATGATAATTTCAAAGCGGCACGCGGACTTATTCAGGAGATATTTGAGATTACACATAGGAAGGACTACACAATTTTTATGATTTTTTTTCGTACTCTCCTACGGGGGGCGCTATATTAAGATATATGTTAAATACTTTGTTATAACACATACAATTTATTTATAATAATTTTAAAGCGGCACGCGGGCTTATATAGGAGATATCTAAAAATATATGCACATAGGATAGGTAACGTGTATTTTATGAATTTTTTACCAACCCCCTACGGGGGGTGCTATATTATGATATATATTTAATACTTTGTTATAACACAAACTATTTATTTATAATAATTTCAAAGCGGCACGCGGACTTATTTAGGAGATATTTGAGATTACACATATATGAACCAACACAAATTTTATGAATTTTTTACCCGTCCCCTACGGGTGGCGCTATATTAAGATATATGTCAAATACTTTGTTGTAACACATACTATTTATTTATAATAATTTCAAAGCGGCACGCGGATTTATTTAAGAGATATTTAAGATTACACATATATGAACCAGCACTAACTTTATGAATTCTTAACCAGCCCCCTACGGGTGGCGCTATATTAAGATATATGTTAAATACTTTGTTGTAACACACACTATTTATTTATAATAATTTTAAAGCGGCACGCGAACTTATATAGGAGATATCTAAAAATATATACACATAGGATAGGTAACGCAAACTTTATTAATTTTTTACACATCCCCTACGGGTGGTGGTATTACAAAATATATATTAATATATTTGTTATAATACATACAATTTATTTATAATAATTTTAAAGCGGCACTCTTACGATATATAGCGAATAAATACATTTGTTTATTAATTGCAGCCATAACCTATAAAATTTAAGAGGTTAGTATCATCAACATTAATATATTCATCACTTACCAGCGTCTGATAATTTTTATATGTATTATTTTTATTAATGCTTTGTTTTAATGTGCATTTTATTATCATTTATTCGTTAATTTCTTTAATAATTATTCCTGGTATATCTCTTTGGCCATGGCAATGCAATGGGTATGGTTTGTTCACAATAGGTTATGCTGGAAAAGTGGCCGCTAGAATTGGCCGCTAGAATCACTCTGGTTTGTGACACCACTATATCCTTGTTGCATGTAGCATGATACTTTCGAAATCATTTTGGCCATTTGCTGGGTTGATTTCCTGAAGATTATATTAAAGCGAATTAAGCAGCAACAAAGACACGTTTAACATTGCAATTTTAAATTTTAGTATCAGAGAAGTGAGGTTAATCACACCACACAAATACCATGTAAATTAAAAAACTGTAAGCTTACCGTTGTCACTGTAAATATATCTATTTTTGAAAATCATATAAATTTTATTATATTTATTTATCCTTTCATGATTGTAATGCAAAATATTGGATGCCTGTATATTACATATTCCTTTCTCAATTGTATTACGATACTTTTCCTGAAATAAGTAATGTATTAAATGCTAAATATTTATAAATACAAATATTAATTGAAATTCAGAATGATAAATTTAATCACTTACCTACACCAACAGAAGGTTTATTGAATTTATATAACAGGTTGTTGTTAACTGATATTCTTTTATTTTATGTATTATATTCATATACCTATTAGAAAATATACCGCTGACTCAATCTTCTCAGCATGATCGACATCAGAGTACAGAGATATATATTTCTATCTCACCTTGTCCCCTAATTCAATTTGCGCATGCTCGAAGTCTGATTATTCTATTGGTTAAAAACCTTGAATTCTAATGAAAAACCGCGAATCTTTGAATGTAATTTTATTCGTAACAAATATTATATGTAGGTATTTGAAATTAAATTCGTAAAACATTTTACGACATATTTATTTTATAAATTTTCTATTTCGTTTATTAAAATAAAACTTTTTTATAAAATTTAAATTAGAATTAACAAAATACATTTAAATACATTAAAATGATTTCCATTTGTATTAATTTAAACATTTCAACAAAGAATAACAAAATTTTTGCTTGAATTTCATTTATTAAATAGTTAGTTCAAAATAAATAAAGTTCTAATTAATGGGTTATGCAAATATTAGTTAAAAAAAAGTAGCTTGAAAATAAAAATTAAAATAACGAAAAAGTAAACATACAAGGAACGGTAAAGAAAGATGGGTCAGAATACAGATGTCATTAATATTGTATTTTTTGTGGATTACGAATTACAGTAATAATTATAATTTTACAAATACATTACATTTTTTATTGTTTTTTAAATATAACAAGCCTATTATATTTATTTCTTATGTAATCGTGTTTCTGGGAAAACATTTTTGTCTTATGGAAAATTCTAATTTTAAAAAATATTTCAATCACATGTTTAAGCAATTGAGATTTGTGATTGTCAATGAAATCTTGGTCCTTAAGGTGATCTATAAAAAAAAACAAACATCAATACAATATGGTTTAATAATACTTACGAATGCAAAGTAACTGCTAGGCTTTTTGCACTGCATAAATAACACTTCCGAATAGCCATTTGTCTTTCACACATGAACACGAACAAAACTGAACCAAACACGTGGACAAACTGGCAAAGAAATTTTCTTCAACTTCAAGTTACCGCCAGCCAGATCTACCGCTGTCACACATAGCCAATAGAAATGAGGTGTCCGAGCATGCGCACATTTAAAAAGGGTGCAAAACGAGACAGAACTATCAATATTGCTGTCGCTCTTTGCTAATCATGCCCACCACTCATTGTCAGAATACAAGCATTAGCGGTATATTTTCTAATAGGTATATGATTATATTAATTATTGTCAAAGCGAAGTGTTTATATCAATTATCATTAATAATTCATTTTTTTTAATTATTATTTTATACTGTTGAAAATAATATAAAATTAAAAGTTACTAGTCAGATATCAAAATGAAATCTTGGTGAACAAACGAACGAACCATCAGCCATCTTTGTCGAATGGTGCATAAGTCAAGATTTGAGCATTTCGATACGCGCCAACTTCATGCGGTGTCGAGAAATGCATAAGTCGTGATTTGAAGAAGTCTATGTAACTTCATAGGCTAGATTTGCGGAGTCGAAACATGCATAAGTCGTGATTTGAAGAAGGCTATGTAAAAGTATTCGTATGTTTCATGCAATCCCAATAAAATATTTATGTTGCTTTTAAAACAATTAAAAAAATACAATAACACCACTAGATCTTTAAAAAAAAAAATCAAAATATCACAATTACAATTATACAGGTGTTTCAAAACATTTGTCGTAAAATAAAGGTGGGATTGGTTGGCTAATTATAAAATAAAAAGTTCCTATTAACATGGTTCCGCAAACGCACCGTTTTCGAGATACAGGGTGTAAAAAAAATTATTATGAAAAGCATGAAAAAAAGTAGCAACATGATCACAGAACTTTTATTTTACAAAACTAAGCAATAACATAAAAAACAAGAAAAATCACAAAAATTGTTGAAAATGACCTCCTCCTACAATAATTTTAATGTCAGAACAAACACATGAACGCAGACGACTACATCAAAAACAAATGTTTTTATCACCAACAAAACATGTTGCTACTTTTTTTCATGTTTTCCATCATAAAATGCCGTATTTTTCTAAAACGGTTTACGTTAGAGCTTTTGACTAGGAGTATCTTTTTTGTGTACAAAATATTGGTGGTTCACAATGTGCTTTCAGAATGCCAATTTCCCAAGTGTCATAGAAATTAGGGCCATAAAAACCTCACGCAACCCTAAAATCTCCGTCAATGGCACATGAAAAAAATTGAATAAGCGCTTAAAAAGTTGCTAATATTAATGCTAAGATGTGTACAAAAGCTGAGTTTTGTATCTCAAACGGTTCCTGAGATATCGTCAAAAAATAAAAAAAAATATTTCTTTTTATAAAGGTGCGTTTGCGGAACCATGTTAATGGGAACTTTTTTTTACAAATATTATTTGTCTGAGATGAGGTAACTTAAATAATAAACGAAAAATACATTATAAACAGTGTTGTAACGTGTTAGGGTTCTCACGTCGGGATGTGTTTTAAGGGCTGTTAAATTATTAAGTGTATCTTGTATTACCTATTAGTTTATTAATGTTGAAATAATACAATTATGAATATTGAATATCGACTATTGCTTAACTATTGCTGTCTACTGACTAACTTGACTATACAAGTAACTTCTTACTACTTCTTCTCCAACTCACTGTACGGTAACGGAGCAGAAAAACCCTTTTGCATCTCTCCCACTACATTATTTGATTACATAGTGCAAGGATCGCACTTTCTATACAAAGACTTGAAATATATAGTTCATTCCTATTTACATTAGAATATATAGTTCAATCCGGTTTACAACATTCCTCCCCCCTTAAAAGATTTGACTATAAGGAAAATTTTACATTTTAGATGATCTCCTTCCACAAATTTTGGAAGTACTTGTAGGCCTAAAGGTTGTTCTTGCTTCGCTACTTTCAGAGGATACATTTTCAGTTGTCAGATCTACAGGTTGTGGACGAGTAGTAAAATGAACCAAAGGACCAGAAGTTCTTTCTCTTCTTTCAGAGTTAAAATTTTGACTTATTTTAATACAAACACCTGCACAACATCCACAAGCTGTTTTTCCGAAACATCGTTTACAACAACAATTTATACAATACAATATTACACATATACCTATAACACAAACTATGAATGAATAGTAACTATGTGAAGTATCCCTATTTATATTTTTCTCTGTTTGTTCAGGTAATTCATTTATTTGGGATAATTTATGACTGGCTAAATTCAAATCTTCTAAATTAGTATGAATGGACTTAAAATTTGGATTCAAATTAATATTACTCAAATTTATATGTTTCTGTGTTAATTCTTCACAGCAATCTAATTTAATATCTAAAGGTGGGGCAAAACCCATTATAATTTCCGAAGAATATACTTTTCTGGCCATAAGGATTACATTTTTGGAATAAGCTTTACAACTCTCATTTAATCCTAATCTACCAGTACCGGATATTTTTAAATCATAAATTTCTTTATTATCTTTACATGATATGGTTAAACTTTCTTTTTCTGGTAGTACATAGATCCAAGAGTTTGAATTTAATATATGTGTCCAAATGCTAAACTCTAATTGTATTATTCTCTTGTCACAACTTTCTGGCAATTTCGGACTAAGCTGAAATACTTTTACTTCACATATTTCATGTTGATGCGACAAATAGATAGCTTGTGTTTGTTTACAAACATAATAAACATTATTATATGTCTTACACATCAAGAAATCTATCTCTGAAATTAGAAAATAATTCTGTTTTATTTTATCTATAGCTAAATACTTAGCGCTAGGCTGAATAAATATGAATTTTTGTTGACTTAACATTACAGGTAATGGATACATTTGATAAATATCATAGCGATTAATATCTATTAAAGGTATATTGATTACATAAACTAGATAATTGTTCTTATAATACACTACCACATTCACTGTTTTTAACAAAGTATGGACTGTTTTAATTGATAATGGTACCACGAAATCTGTGTTTGATGGCAAGTATGATACAATGTTTTGCAACTCAGTCACCAACCTAGACGGTGTAATTATGGATGGATGTAACTGACCTTTCTCAGCGAACAACAATGCATTTATTAAAGAATTTATCTTATCTTCATACTGCTCTATTAACAAAGTGAATATAGATATGTGCTCCTCAAGCTGCGTGTGAAACTGGACCGTATTCAGAATTTTTGTTTCATTGGTAATAAATAATTTAAGAGATCTTAAACTGTCACCTAAAATTTTCTCATTATAATCCAAATTAGATATTGTTGTATTAAAATTTTGTATTGTTGATCGTACTACAGTGGACTGTTCTTTTATTAGCTTAACTAAATCATGTTCATTTTTACTGAATTCTTCAATTTTTAAATTATAATAGTCGGCATCATCTTCGTCAAGTGTGCCAAACAAGAATTTTGAAACTTTTCCTACTAAATCTATTAAACCTCTCTTTTTCCGGTAAGTCGTTTCATGACCTACGAAATCATAAATAATTTTATTTTTCTCATTTAAATCATAAGTCATTTTAGCTGCTATTTTCATAAAGTTATCGCATAACTGATCTGATTGTTTTAAATTTTGCTTGTTACAAATTCTCGAAGTCATTTCATAATAAGTTTGTAAACTTTCTGCATTTTTATAATGTTCCTTCATATCTAAATAAACAATTAACTTCCATTCATTATTATACAATTGTACCAATCCTAATTTTTGGAAATAAATACCAACTGAATTATCAAACGGAGTGGCTTCATACGGAGGAATCTGCTGACTCATAGCAATAACAGCGATTGCTATTATCCAAGAGATTATACCAATATAATGCATCCTGTAAAAATATTTAGATTTTAGAATATTGTACTTTTTTCATGGTACTTTTTTAATCTGTTTGCATGAACTCGAACTAATTTTCTATCTACTTTAATCGTATAATTTACGTTTGAATTTTGTGAAACTATTTTATAAGGACCATTCCATAAAGATTTTAGTTTTTTACTTCTCCCTGGTGTTATAGTTCGATTATCCAAAAGAACTTTTTCCCCTATTTTAAATTTTACTTTTGTAGATTTTTCATTGTGATTTTGACTAAATTTTTCCTTGCGATCTACTAAATGTTCACGAGCTAATTTTCTCAAAGTCTGTAATTTATATTTTATATCATCAATGTAATTATCGTACGTATATCGAGGTTCCGGTTCGCGCTCTAATGCTGATGGTATATTCGCTTCTTTAGCAAAAACTAAACTAAAGGGAGTAAAATTTGTTGCGGTATGAGGTGTTGTGTTGTAGGTAAGCATCCAAAATGGTAACCAGTAATCCCAATCTGACTGATCAGTCTTTACATAATGGCGCAAATACTCTGCTAATGTCCTGTGACTCCTCTCTAAACTACCATTGCTTTGCGGATGGAAACTTGTAGTTTTTATCTTTTTAATTTGGAATAGTTTACACATCCCTTCAAATAAATTACTTAGGAAATTTGTTCCTTGATCGGAAACAATAATTTCAGGTGCTCCGAAACGACAAATAAACTGCGTAACTAAAGCTTGAGCCACGGTACTAGCCTCTTGATTCGGTACAGGGTAGGCTTCGCTATATTTTGTCAAATCATCCTGAACTGTAAGTATATACTTGTTACCGTTTTCCGATAATGGTAAAGGTCCGACAATGGCTATAAATATCTTTTCAAAACAATTTCGTGACGTAGTGGTAATTTCTAATGGAGCCTTTTTTAACTTTGCTAATTTATTTTTTTGACAACTAGGACAATTTTTGATATATTCTTTGATGTCACGTTTCATATGTTTCCACCAATGCTTTATTTTTATTCGTTTATAAGTTCTATTGACACCTTCATGTCCTCCGGCTGGCTTATCATGATATTCAGATAATATTTGTTTCTTTTGCTCAGCATCATATTTAATATTATTGTGATATATTGAAATATCAATTTGCGAACCTTTAAAAATGTATCTAATCATCAGTCGAACTATTGTCCAATCTAATTTATTTATTCCACATGATAGAATCGGCATACTTAATTTATTCAAATTATTTCCTACACAATATGTCCTTAAGTTAATTAAACTTTGCCATAGATTTTCATATGTTTGATTATCGAAATACCTATCTTTAGTTATCAAATTTAATATTAGTCTATTATCTTCTGTCTGAAATGGAACGACTTCACACAAATTATAATTTTTATCATTGTCAAATGTAATTTTGTATGTTTCTTTTAAAAGTTTCGCTATACCTTTTCCTAATTTTAGATCACGAGAAACGCAATGTACAATAGCGTAATCTGGACTTGTATTTAATAAATTTCCTTCTATCTCTATAACATTCGAATTATGTATTAATTTTTTTTTGACTTCTTTAAATTCAGCAAAACTAATATTTGTTTCATTCTCGTTGCTTTTTTCTTCCGTACTAATGCTTATACGACTTAAAGCGTCGGCGTTACAATTATTTTTCCCCGCTTTATGTATAATTTTGTAATTATATTCTTCTAATTTTAATCTAAACCTCATTAATCTACTACCTGGGTCTTTTACATTAAAAAGCCAAACTAATGGTCGGTGATCCGTAACTATAGTGAATTCACGACCATACAAATAGTGTCGAAAATTTTTTGTAGCCCAACATATGGCTAATAACTCTTTCTCAGTGGTACTATAATTCTGTTCTGCTTTATTTAAGGTTCTGCTAGCGTATGCTATTGGTAAATCACTTCCAATAACACCCTGCGAAAGTACAGCCCCTAAAGCTATATTACTCGCGTCTGTTGTCAGGACAAAGGGCTTTTCAAGATCAAGATACTGCAAGATTGGCGAACTAACTAGTACTGTTTTCAATTTATTAAAAGATTCTTCACACAAATCTGACCATTGAAATTTTGTCTTTCCTCAATAATAAAGTTAATGGTTTGGATATATCTGCAAATTTTGGAATAAAACGACGATAGTACCCTACTAATCCTAAAAATGATTTAATTTCCGTAACATTAGTTGGTCGAGGAAAATTTTGTACAGCATCAATTTTACTAGGATCTGCCTTAATACCTTGGTCCGTAATTACATGACCTAAATAATTTACTTCTTTGTGTAAAAATTGACATTTGTTCGGATTTAGTTTCAAATTATAGTGTCGTAATCTTTCAAGTACATCACTTAATTTTGAAGCGTGTTCTTCTAAATTTTTGGCATAAATTACAATATCATCGAGATATACAAAACATTTTAACCCTTGCAAACCACTTAATACAGTGTTCATTAAGCGCGGAAAGGTCGCTGGTGCTCCTTTTAAACCGAAAGGTAATTTTTTAAATTCGAAGTGTCCATAATCCGATGAAAAAGCAGTTTTTTCCATGTCTTCCGAATTCATGGGTATCTGATGATAACCACTTTGCAAATCTAAAGTTGTAAAGTATTTACTTTGACCCAACTGATCCAATATCTCAGAGATATTCGGCAACGGAAATGCATCACCGATTGTTTTATCATTAAGTTGACGAAAGTCAACAACAACCCGATATTTTTTTTCACCGTCAACTGATTTCTTGGGAACAACTAACAATGGAAAGTTATAAGGCGATTTGCTTGTCTGAATAATGTCTTGATGTAGCATTTCTCCTATCTGTTTATTTATCTCAGACTTTTGACTTACTGGCAGACGATAAGGACGAATGTTAATAGGGCCTGTGTCTTTCTTCAAAGGAATAGAGTGGCTTACTGCTGACGTACATCCTAACTTATCAGAGGGCAAAAAAAAGACATCACTGAATGACGCGCAAATGTCTAACAATGAATTGCGTTCTTCTTCATTTAAATGTTCTGTCGCGATATTTTCTTTCAAGGTTTTTATTCTATCTGCATCAAATTGTATTTTATGAAGTGAATTTTGAATTATTTCTGTTGGTTCTAGTTTAACTGTCGGAATTTCTACTTCTACATTATTTTCAGAAATATTAATAATTGTTACTGGATATTTACCTTTATCAGGTTTTGTTAAACAACTTCCTAATAATAAGTTTTCTGATAACTTAAAATTTTCACAAATTCCCTCATGTTTGTCATCTGTTTTAACCAATACTATTTTTTCACTACGAGCAGGAATTATTATTGTTTTCTTATCTGTGTTATCTATTAGATTCCATTCGAATCTGTCACAACGAAGTTTCTGATTTTTGTGGTCGATTGTAATTGCTAATTCACGCATAAACGAATTTCCTAATATTCCGTCACAATCTATCGGAAACGTATCTCTAACTACGTGAAATGGAATTATTATATTTTCATTTTCAAAATTTTCGTTTACCATACCTAAAGTTTGTACTGGATGTTCCGTTATTCCTCGAATTTTTATCACTTTATTTTCTAAGTTTACATTTTCACGAACGGCACTAATTTTTAATAAATTTACCTGTGCTCCAGTGTCAACAAGTAATCTAACTTTCTTATTTGTAATTCCTAATTCCAATTCTACATAACTGTTAATATTATTTACTTCAGTACTATTAGTTTTCAACGAATATTCCTCAGTACGACTCTGTTCTTCTATATTATTATCTGAATTTTTCATCCGAGTCTGATAGCGGCAGTCCCCGGTACTTATTTTACCAGAGACGCATTCGCGTTTTTTGAATTCGAATTTTGATTTTCTTTCACAACATTATTTTTCTTATTTTCATTCGCTTGTCGCTTATAACAATCAGCAATTCTATGTCCCTTTTTCTTACAATAAAAACATTCTATGTCACGATTATCTGAACTATTTTTTGAATTCATATTCGATTTTACGAATGGCATTGCTCTATAATTATTATTTTTAAATGAACTAAACGAATTCGAACTAGACGTACTGGCGTTATGATCTCGATATTTCTGAGAAAAACATTCCCTAGCTAAATGTCCCGGTTTACCACATTTATAACAAATTTTCTTTCTTTCTTCAGGAGGTATGGAAACCTTATAACCGAAGTATTTCATAGCTTGCGAATTACTTAACAATTCTCTCTCTTCATTTCTAGCTTCATCGATAGCGATTTCTAAATTTTGTGGATTTCTAGCTTTTACTTGTGTGCGTAATGGTTCTTGTAAATTTTGTTTAAATATATTTAATGCCTGATCACTTAATACCTGAATAATAATTTGGGACTCTTCTTCAGTTTTACCTACTGTAGAAGCATCAATCAGATTTGATAAGTATTTTTCTATTTTGTTTGCGTACAATCCAACATCCTCATTTTTGTTTTGGCGAGTACTATTTAATTCTAACTGCCAATGTGCTACAGATCTTTTTTCTGAATATACTTCTTCTAAATGATAGATAAAATTTTCAAATGTTGCAAAATTTCTATATTTTATCATATTACGTGCTTTGCCTGTTAATTTTGTCTGAATAATTTTGAATAATATACCTTTATCTACTTCTTTTACTGAGGACATAGCTAATTTACAATTATCAATAAATTCTGTTACTAATTCTCGTTTTGTTCCATCAAATTCTTTAATTAACCTTGCGGCGGTATCTAAACTAATGAATGAATTGCCAACATTTGTACCAGATGTGGAAGCACTTCCTACATCCACCATTTTCACAGATTTTTTTTTTTACACTACTTTTAAATTAACGAATGGGACTTACTTTTTACTATGGGGTACACTTCACACCACTGACGAATTGTAGACAGCAACGGACAGGAACTGAGATGAACGAACAGGAAACGAACGAACTGCAGACACCCTCGAACTGGACTGGAACTTGTAGAACTCGAACTGCAGGAAACTCACGAAACTGGACAGGAACTCGAACAGCAGGAACTCACGAAGAAACTGGACTGCTGATAATATTCGACGAATAAACAGGAACAGAACTGCAGACGATTCACGAATACGAACAAACGAACTACTAACTGCAGATATACGAACTCAGCTCTGTTGTTATGATACACACCCTTTTTATTAAACACTTTTTTAGTTGTTATATTATTAGTGAAGCACTTGTCGCCCCAGATTTGCGATGCAAAATTTACTTCACGAATTATTATTATTATTATTCCAATTTTATGGAATCCACTCGCTGCCACCAATTTAATGTTGTAACGTGTTAGGGTTCTCACGTCGGGATGTGTTTTAAGGGCTGTTAAATTATTAAGTGTATCTTGTATTACCTATTAGTTTATTAATGTTGAAATAATACAATTATGAATATTGAATATCGACTATTGCTTAACTATTGCTGTCTACTGACTAACTTGACTATACAAGTAACTTCTTACTACTTCTT
Source organism: Ophonus ardosiacus (assembly GCA_943142095.1). Lineage (NCBI taxonomy): Eukaryota > Metazoa > Arthropoda > Insecta > Coleoptera > Carabidae > Ophonus > Ophonus ardosiacus. The sequence continues at coordinate 20,772,654 of OW964829.1, read as the reverse complement.
CTCCAACTCACTGTACGGTAACGGAGCAGAAAAACCCTTTTGCATCTCTCCCACTACATTATTTGATTACATAGTGCAAGGATCGCACTTTCTATACAAAGACTTGAAATATATAGTTCATTCCTATTTACATTAGAATATATAGTTCAATCCGGTTTACAACAACAGCAATAAGAAAAAATATACAATACACAAAAATTCAAAGAAGCTTTCATTCAAAACTCATATTAAATAAATAAAGCAATATTTGGGTATGGTTCTGTATATTTTTATTTATAAAACGACGTTTCGACAGCGAAGTGCAGTCTTCATCAGGTAAAATAACATGTTGTCTGGTCTACATATTTATTTATTGTATTGTTATTATTTTATCTGACAACGACATCACTTCGCTAACGAACCGTCGTTTTATAAATAAAAATATACAAAACTATACCCAAATATTGCATTATTTATACAACTTATATTAGAAAATAAATAGTGATTAAAAAAAATATTTTCTATAATTTGCTTCTTCTCCTTTCCAGTAGCTGCAACCCTTTTGGCTATATTCGACATCGGTATAAGCGGTTCATAAAATCAAAAATATTCGCAATAATTTCAGGGCTTTGACTATGAAATGCGCGCCTAGTTAATTTACTTATCCTTCCATAATTTATACCTCGGTTTGTATTTTCGTCGATCTTAACAGCAGCAGAGTTAGGACGGTTAGGACAGAATAAGTTCTATTCCGTATTTTCACCCCCACCACAATCTATGAACCAATGCGCATCTTAACCCAACTGTCAGCTAAGAGTAGATGGTCTGTAATATCCCTACTTTCACAAGTTGGATTCGTTCGAACGAATTTTGCTTTCCACCGAGTTTTACATTTAATTTTGCTTCCATACAACCAGATGGCGCCATTAATGTGGTACCGAAGCTTAACATATACGTTTCTCATCTAGAGTAGTGTATATTATGGTTTTTAATCTTGTCTGTAGGGATAAAATTATCATAACTTCATTACACTTTTTTACCTATTTTTACAGAACATATGCTTGTTACATCGTTATATAGAAAAAATCTGTTGTGGCTAGCACAAGACCTCTCGCCATTTCAATTTTAGGCTATATAATTATTGTATTGCACTTCTCTATCGAACCGTCGTTTTATAACAAAAAATACAGAACTTTACCAAAATATTGTTTTTTATTGTGTTTAACTCTGCACACATGTAATTCTAATTATATCTATTTCTCATTGTATGAGGAAGTTCCTAAATGTCAGAGATTCTTCCAATTCATTAACCAGATTGGCGGTATTTCTGATGGATATATGCATTTCACCTACAATTTTAAATATTTAATTAATAAGACAATAAAAGATTAAATGTGCTATCCAGAAAAAGTTTTCAGAATGTCACTAAAACTGTTGATTTTTGACACTGATATCTGTCATATACAAACTATGTTATAGACATTTGGATTTGTCAACAGGTTTCCTTAGTTTATTTTATTATTATTATTCTATATATTACAGTGCCTTTATCTCTAAATCTATACAAGATATAATAAAAATTTTAATTGTATCAGATGTAGAGTTTTATGTTCTTCAATAATAGTAGTAACAGAAATTTTCAAAAAATAATATTTAGAAGATGTTTTTAAAGAAACTATTACTTCCGGTTATCCAGGAATGTCTTATAGTATTTGAGAAACCGTGGTTCCACACATCTTCACACACACACATACACACACACACATACACGTACGCGTATGTAATAAATAAATCATGATTTTTTTTTAAATCAATGATTTTTGATTTTTTTAAATAAATCATGATTTTTTCCAACCCTGGTATATGTATGTGTATGTGTATGTGTATGTGTGTGTGTGTATGTGTGTGTGTGAAGATGTGTGGAACCACGGTTTCTCAAATACTATAAGACATTCCTGGATAACCGGAAGTAATAGTTTCTTTAAAAACATCTTCTAAATATTATTTTTTGAAAATTTCTGTTACTACTATTATTGAAGAACATAAAACTCTACATCTGATACAATTAAAATTTTTATTATATCTTGTATAGATTTAGAGATAAAGGCACTGTAATATATAGAATAATAATAATAAAATAAACTAAGGAAACCTGTTGACAAATCCAAATGTCTATAACATAGTTTGTATATGACAGATATCAGTGTCAAAAATCAACAGTTTTAGTGACAATCTGAAAACTTTTTCTGGATAGCACATTTAATCTTTTATTGTCTTATTAATTAAATATTTAAAATTGTAGGTGAAATGCATATATCCATCAGAAATACCGCCAATCTGGTTAATGAATTGGAAGAATCTCTGACATTTAGGAACTTCCTCATACAATGAGAAATAGATATAATTAGAATTACATGTGTGCAGAGTTAAACACAATAAAAAACAATATTTTGGTAAAGTTCTGTATTTTTTGTTATAAAACGACGGTTCGATAGAGAAGTGCAATACAATAATTATATAGCCTAAAATTGAAATGGCGAGAGGTCTTGTGCTAGCCACAACAGATTTTTTCTATATAACGATGTAACAAGCATATGTTCTGTAAAAATAGGTAAAAAAGTGTAATGAAGTTATGATAATTTTATCCCTACAGACAAGATTAAAAACCATAATATACACTACTCTAGATGAGAAACGTATATTATGTTAAGCTTCGGTACCACATTAATGGCGCCATCTGGTTGTATGGAAGCAAAATTAAATGTAAAACTCGGTGGAAAGCAAAATTCGTCCGAACGAATCCAACTTGTGAAAGTAGGGATATTACAGACCATCTACTCTTAGCTGACAGTTGGGTTAAGATGCGCATTGGTTCATAGATTGTGGTGGGGGTGAAAATACGGAATAGAACTTATTCTGTCCTAACCGTCCTAACTCTGCTGCTGTTAAGATCGACGAAAATACAAACCGAGGTATAAATTATGGAAGGATAAGTAAATTAACTAGGCGCGCATTTCATAGTCAAAGCCCTGAAATTATTGCGAATATTTTTGATTTTATGAACCGCTTATACCGATGTCGAATATAGCCAAAAGGGTTGCAGCTACTGGAAAGGAGAAGAAGCAAATTATAGAAAATATTTTTTTTAATCACTATTTATTTTCTAATATAAGTTGTATAAATAATGCAATATTTGGGTATAGTTTTGTATATTTTTATTTATAAAACGACGGTTCGTTAGCGAAGTGATGTCGTTGTCAGATAAAATAATAACAATACAATAAATAAATATGTAGACCAGACAACATGTTATTTTACCTGATGAAGACTGCACTTCGCTGTCGAAACGTCGTTTTATAAATAAAAATATACAGAACCATACCCAAATATTGCTTTATTTATTTAATATGAGTTTTAAATGAAAGCTTCTTTGAATTTTTGTGTATTGTATATTTTTTCTTATTGCTGTTTATAATGTATTTTTCGTTTATTATTTAAGTTACCTCATCTCAGACAAATAATATTTGTAAAAAAAGTTCCCATTAACATGGTTCCGCAAACGCACCTTTATAAAAAAAAAAAAATTTTTTTTATTTTTTGACGATATCTCAGGAACCGTTTGAGATACAAAACTCAGCTTTTGTACACATCTTAGCATTAATATTAGCTACTTTTTAAGCGCTTATTCAATTTTTTTCATGTGCCATTGACGGAGATTTTAGGGTTGCGTGAGGTTTTTATGGCCCTAATTTCTATGACACTTGGGAAATTGGCATTCTGAAAGCACATTGTGAACCACCAATATTTTGTACACAAAAAAGATACTCCTAGTCAAAAGCTCTAACGTAAACCGTTTTAGAAAAATACGGCATTTTATGATGGAAAACATGAAAAAAAGTAGCAACATGTTTTGTTGGTGATAAAAACATTAGTTTTTGATGTAGTCGTCTGCGTTCATGTGTTTGTTCTGACATTAAAATTATTGTAGGAGGAGGTCATTTTCAACAATTTTTGTGATTTTTCTTGTTTTTTATGTTATTGCTTAGTTTTGTAAAATAAAAGTTCTGTGATCATGTTGCTACTTTTTTTCATGCTTTTCATAATAATTTTTTTTACACCCTGTATCTCGAAAACGGTGCGTTTGCGGAACCATGTTAATAGGAACGTTTTATCTTATAATTAGCCAACCAATCCCACCTTTATTTTCCGACACATGTTTTGAAACACCTGTGTAATTGTAATTGTTTTGTGCAAATAAATGCTTTTGGTTTTACTGATTTCGATTTTTGTTGTTTATTATTGCGAGTGATATTGTACAGTCAACATTTATAGGTTGGCTAGTACAACTTCTACTGCGCTGATACGTTTTTTCTCTAAACGCACATACTCTACCTACAATTAATATTGGAATTCGGTTTATTAATTATCCCTAATTTGAACAATTTGTAGTTGAAGCAATTTTTTCACAAAATGCTATCATTGCGTGGTATTTTATGAAAAATCTATTTCAACTACAAATCAATCTTATAAAGATTACATTAAATGAGTAAAAAATAATGTATTTTTAAAAAAACTATAATTTCATTTAAGAAAGATACCATACTATACTCGCCGTCAAATGATTATGGAATGATGTTCAACTTGTATCCCTTTCCGCACCCTATCCCTTGCCCAGCGTTGTTACCGCTTGTAACTTGACATGACCAGGAATGAACGCAAATGTCGTATAATACATTTAAAATTTTAAACTAATTAAAATTTTTAAAACATCATAAATAAAGAAAATATTATAACAAATAAGTAAGGTAAGACAGTAATACGTAATATAAAATATAAAAATTGTCTCTATGGAAAATTTATATTTTGACCAAATTTTCCACACATCAAGCTAAGGTCGCGTTTGCTAATCCGATAACCGGTGAAATCTAAATAAAAGGTAAGAATAATTGATTATTAGGTGAACAGTAGATCGGCCAACACAATATGCCTCTGCAGTCAAATCCAAAGTTTTCTTGTTATTTAATAAATTATAAATTTTTTTAGGATGTAACACCAATTTTTTGAAAATTGACAATAATTGTTTTTGCCTGCCCATTTAAATCAGTTTCCTAAACGTTTTTTATAAGAACCGGGGCTATTTAATTCATGAGTTTCACTCATTTTCTTTTCAAAAGTCTAAATATAATGCAATTTATAGGATTGGGAATATAAAAAGCGCACGCAAGTACTAACGAAAACGTCAGAATATAAAATGACATTGACAGATTACAGATATTTGTAGAGGTAGACACTTAAAAAATTTGGCACCAGTGTAGAAATCTCCAGCCCATAATTATTTGACGGCAAGTATAGGCAACAGTGTAGAAATCTCCAGCCCATAATTATTTGACGGCAAGTATAATAGCTTTCTTTACAATACAATAAAATTTTATTTTATCGTCGTGTATAAAATTATATATTTCTTTAGCAGATTTAAAGAAAAAGTAAGAAAATAAATTATTATTTTATTATTGAAGCACAGTGGTTGTTTTGCAAGAGATCTTTCTGTCAACTCCAACTTCCTTATAACTGCCACTGACACTGACAAAGTAGGGATTGCGTCATATCTTCTAAAATATGGCACATAGTTTATTAAGATCCCTTATGGAACGCCGTTTGACTTTTTATTCAACATGATATTCATATTTCTAATTGTTAATAGGAGGTCGACCCATATTTTTAAATATTTATATTTTAATATGTTTCATATATTTTTCATGTTTTAAATTTATCTCAAGCATTTTTTTTAATAGATAAAAATATCACTGGGATTCATTTAATTATCTTTTTAAAAACATATTTTTAATTTCCAATGCAAACTCAGTTTTATTTGAAATAAAAAATTTTGTATTTTTAATTCTCTGTCTCTCTCTCTTACTCATTGCGTTATATGGGAGAAATAGAAAGACACAGAGAATCAAAAATATGTATCAGTAAGTTTGTAACCATATCTATAATTCGAAACATATTTGAAATTCAAACATATTTTTAATTGAGCATTTAAAATTATGTTTCGAGTTCAGAAATGTATTTAATAATATGTTTCATTTAATTCTTAAACGATTTAAATGCAGTTTGCTATTTGAAAATATGTTTTAAAAAATTTAAACCATTTTCAATATAGTACTGTATAAAACATTTAATTTATTTTTGTAAAACGAAGTGATTTAAAAATATGTTAAGATTTCTAATGCTTCTCGAATCGCAAACATATATACTTACAATGGTTCAAAATAAATTCAACCATATTTTCAAATAATTACTTAAAAATTCATAAAGATTGTGTGGTCGTTCCTATAATTGTATTATTAAATATTTCCTAAATAAATCCGAGTGCCGGTTATCAAATTGAAACAATTAATATCTTTATTAAATTTTAATGTAAACATACTTTGTTATACATCGTTGAAAAGAGAAAAAAAGTTATATTTAATCATGTAAAAATCCAATATGGCGCCTATTTAAAATAAGATAGTTGCTATTAATATCTTGAAAACCGCCATCTTGAATTTTATACTGGAAACATTTTTAAGTTTGCCTTATTAAATAGTGTAACTTTTATATGAAACATTTTTTTAATATCTCTTATAATTACGGAGTTATTTGACACCCTTTGACGGGTATGCATAATTTGCAGAATAGGTCTGTTCTGCAGAATGAACAACATTTTGCAGAATGACAGTAAAATAATGAATTTATTCTTCACAAACAAAATTTTCATGTTATTTACTAACAGGTGATCTGAATATGCATTTTTTCATTTTCAACCCCTGGACAGATTACGTGATTAAGCAGTATTGACCAAAATATAAATATCAGAACAACCTAGAGTACCTGTTTACTTTCACATGTCCCTGCTAAATTAAATAATTATGAACATTTCTATTTCCAACCCCTAAATACGTTGTTCTGCAGAATTGACTCATTCTGCGGAATGACGGATATATAAATATTAGAACAACCTAAAGTAGCTGTTTACTATCACATGTCCCTGCTAAATTCAATAATTATAAAAATTTCCACTTTCAACCCCTGAATACGTCGTTCTGCAAAATTGACTCATTCTGTAGAATGACGGATATACAAATATTAAAACAACCTAAAGTAGCTTTTTACTATCACATGTCTCTGCAATATTAAATAATTATGAACATTTCTATTTCCAACCCCTAAATACGTTGTTCTGCAGAATTCACTCATTCTGCAGAATGACGGATATACAAATATTAGAACAACCTAAAGTAGCTATTTACTATCACATGTCCCTGCAAAATTTAATAATTATAAACATTTCCACTTTCAACCCCTAAATACGTGGTTCTGCAGAATTCACTCATTCTGCAGAATGACGGATATATTTACAAATATTAGAACAACCTAAAGTAGCTGTTTACTATGTCATGTCCCTGCAAAATTAAATAATTATGAATATTTCTACTTTTTACCCCTAAATACATTGTTCTGCAGAATTCACTCATTCTGCAGAATGACAGATATACAAATATTAGAACAACCTAAAGTAGCTGTTTACTATCACATGTCCCTGCAAAATTAAATAATTATTAATTCGTGGTTCTGCAGAATTCACACTGAAAGAAATTTTTACTTTATTTTCAAAATAGTATGTTTTTATTTCTAAAATCTGCAAAAATCAAAAGTTTTGCTATAGTTTTAAAAAAATTGCAGGTAAAATTAAAAACTTTCGGGAACATGTACTTTTGAAAAAAGATTTTAATTCAAAAAATTGGATAATTTCAAATTAAAATCTTTTTATAATCATTTCTAATATAAGTGATATTCACTTATAAATTTATTATTTTAAACTGAAAGTTTACTTTCAATTTGATAGTACACGTACTTAAAATAAATAATATTTTCATTAGTTTAAAAGTCATATACAATTATTTTAAAATATTTTACTTTATATTTAAACAGTAATTTTTTCTACGTCGCTGTTTTTATTTTAATTGTTTTACTTTTGATTCAAAAAATCAATATTTTGAATTACAAATTATGGCATTTGAAACGAATAAAAAATATTACATTTAAAAGCATTATTTTTGGTGTCAAATCATTTTACTTTTGTGCCAACATTGTAAATTTCAAATCAAAACTATATGCTTTTGACGTGTGCTGACTTGTTCAAACACGGTACGAGTCTCGTATTACGAGATGCGCATATTCTTTGTGTGTTTGGCTCATTATATTCGACGTGGACACGTGACTTAATTTTCTTATTTTAATGGATGACACCGAAATTAAGGAATTGCAATATCCAAATTCAAATTATTTGCTTTAATGAACATTTCCAGTGTTTTGAAACTGGATTTAACACTAATTGTATTTCCATAAAACCTATCAGTTTCTTTAAGCAAATATCCTTATAAAAAATCATAATTATCATAATTTACGTACATGTTAATAATGTTTATTTTTTTAATAATTTACAATAAAAATATGTAAAACAAGAAGTTCTACTTTTATTTTAAAAATTCAATATCATAATCCATACTCTGTCTGTCTGTCTGTCTTTCTGTCTGTCTGTCTGTCTGTCTGTCTGTCTGTTACGTTTTCACGCCTAAACCGCTGAACCAATTTTGATGAATTTTGGTATAGAGATAGATTGGACATTGGAGGACATAGGCTGCCTTTTGACGCGACAATAAAACTTGAAGGGGGTGAAATAGAGGATGAAAATTTGTATGGAGAATCCATAATTTCTCCCGTTGAACCAATTTTGATGAATTTTGGTATAGAGATAGATTAGACCTTAAGGAAGCACTTGAAGGGGATGAGTAGCGGTTCAATGTTTATATGGAAAACCCATTATTTCTCAAGTTAGGGATATACAAATTCTTATTTATGATTTTGGTAAGAAATAAAGAATGTTTTAGCGGTTTTGAAAAATAATTCTTCAAGGCGGTACAATAGGTGATGATTTCAATTATTATTTTTTTATCTTCGTATCTATAGTTAAGTTATAACCGTTAGCAGATATTTCGATATTTGTCGGAGAGATATCTTGCATCATATATACATAAGCAAAAGTACCCGAGACATGTTTAGAAAAGGGCCCTGTTAGGTGCGGTGTGAGGATCGGGAGGGCAGTGGTTGAAGCCTGTTACATGTACGATGCGAGGCAGGTTGCCGGCTCCCCATGCAGCGCATGTTTCCGAAGGAAAATGTGAAAAATTACTGGTACACGTTTAGATAATCGTTATTCCAGCTTTTCCCGTGCGAAGCCGGGACGGGTCAGCTAGTGTACCTATAAAAATATTATAAAAAAAATCCAAATTATTTTTGCTTTCTATTTAACAGTATATACTTTAGAAAAAAATATATACTATAGTTTTCAGAATATAGGAACATTGTACCAAAAAATATTAATAATCAAACCAAAAGAAAAAATATTCGATTCAAAAGTAACATAATTTTAAATCTAGCGTTTTTGACCTTTCACTTAAAAGTAAATAAATTAGTAACAAAAGAATTATAAATTCAAATCAAAAACTTTTATTTTTTTGTGAAATTTAATGGCTTTTGATTTAAAAACTGTGTTTTCAAATTGAATATAAAGTAATTAATGACATAATACATTTAATTTAATAGTAATGATTTTCGTTTGAAAGATCAAAAACAGAAGTAATTTCAAAACAAATAAAAATTTTGTTGGATCAAAGTTGAATGCAAAATATTTTGATTTTACCTGCAATTTTTTCATAATTAAAGCAAATTTTTTTTGAGTGCACTCATTCTGCAGAATGACGGATATACAAATATTAGAACAACCTAAAGTAGCTGTTTACTATTACATGTACCTGCAAAATTAGATAATTATAAACATTTCCACTTTCACACACACACACACAAACAAGAGCGCGCGCGCTCGCACGCACGCACGCACGGACACACACACGCGCGCGCCCACGCTCGCACCCGCGCACACACTCACACATACACACACACACACACACACACACGTGCTTATCCACTAAAATCTGGATATATGAAATTTAGCATGATTCCAATACCTCTCTTAGTGAGAGGTAAAATGATGAAAACTGATTATACGGATTTTAAAATGTGTTAATCGTATTTATTAAAATTTTAATTTTTGATTTTTAGCATCAGTGCAATATGTATAGTCAGAAAAATTGACTCTGTATGGAGTCCAGCAAAACTATAAATATCATAATTATGACAAAGCGGCATATCGCTTACTGTATGCTTTATAATATTAGATACAAAACAGGCCATTATTTGCGCCGCTCTATTCGAATGAAGACATGCATCTCCTGGTACTCCTACCTGCGTGCTCTGTATAGTAAAATAATCTTACTTTTCTTTTAACATGTATGCTATTTTTGTTTGATATAATTTTTGGAACTACAGTTTTCATTCTCATAAGAAATTATTTCAAACAAAAATAGCATTTTTAGATTTTGCGTTCATAATGAAGACATTACGATACGCAATTATGTATCGTAATGGCATTCATTTCGATACGCAATTTTTTGTTTTACAAGGTTGGTACTAGATGGCATTTAACCTTTTTTACATAATTTATATTTAGTTAATTGATTTTTTAGGAAGTAGATTATTTACAGTGGTCTGAGCTATATTACGTAGCTCATGCAGAGTGCAATTGATTTCATACACTAAATTCACTTAAATTTTTTACATTTTTTTAATTTGCAATGTACTTAAATTTGTTCGTAAATATGAAATGACATTAACTTTTAAATAATAATTAAATGTGGCCAATTCAGTGTTACCAAGTACAACATTTCACTTACAAATTTCCCTAAATTAACTCGGTTTAATATTAACAATTTTTTAAAAATATTTTTGTATAGAAGGCGCAAAATTATAAAAAATAGTATAAAGAACTCATTTTATAAGACTTTTTTTCGCACTTGTCAATTAGAAAACTCACCAAGTCTCGTTTACTAAATTTTGACGAGTGCAAAAAAAAACACTTATAAAACTTGTTTTTTAATATACTCTTATGTTAAAGGAACAGTAAGATTATTTTACTATGTTGTACTATACAGAACATGTGTTCATTTCAACAGAGCGACGCAAATAATAGCCCGTTGACACCCAATGTTATAATGCAAGCAGCGAGCGATATGCTGCTTTGTCATAATTACGATATTTATAGTTTTTTTGCTGGACCCGAAAATTTTTTTCTAACTATAGATGTAGCTCCTTTACCTTTGTTAGGCGGAAAGTCAACCGCCTGTAGTACACTGTGTATTCTCACTGTTCATGTAAGTGGCCGTGGCGCATATGTATGTAGAGAGGTGTATTGGTGTATAAAGTTCAGTTAGTTCAGTTGTTCAGTTAGTTCAGTGGTTCAGTTCTGTGTTCAGTAGTGGGTTTATGTAACGTGCATGTACATATTTATTTATACTTTAAAAAATATTTACTTTTTCGTATTGTATATTTTACTTTTCTTTTGTATAATATTTTTTTGACTTTCAAAGACAATTATAAACAAAGAACTCATTAAAGAACAGTTGTGTTAATTTTTTGGCACTTGAAATAATTTATAATGGATATTAATAAAGTTTATTGCCATTCTGACAATTGGTTGTCCGTAAGCGACTATTACAATCATATACCTATTAACTAATATATTCGTAATGCTCGTATCTTTCCCATAAGAGTAGCTGAAGGAAACACTGTGAAATGGAAATATCATTTCTGCATAAGTCTATCTCACACAAACGCCCAACTTCGAATTATGCGCAAGCTTGGAAACCTTGACTACTATTGGCTAACGCTGACGGCGTCGCTGGCTGGGCTGCGTTCCAAAATCCACAATATTTTCAAACGTAGATGCTCACGATTCTCAACATATGAAAGTAATTTGCCTTCTTGAAAAGAACACATGCTTTTTGTTGAAAATAAACATAAGTAAATACGTTGGCGTGTATTACGAGCATACTTTTATAATAAAAGCGCTTTTATGGAGCGTACTTTCACATTATATTAAGGAGAGTGCTCCTTAAAAGCGCTTTTATTACGGGCTTGACATTAATGTTGTAATTATAAGTAGTTTTGTTAGTTTTTTAAAATTATTTTTAATTTAGTTTCAATTTTTTACTTCAACAAAACTCTCATTCGTTCCAAAACAAAACACATCATACTCTACGCCAAAACTCGGTATTCTAGGTTTTGGAACGCTGCCCTGGTGATGCAGCGAGCACATGGTTTTACTTTGACGTATGATTTCATTTCTGTTTGTAGTTGCACTTCGAAAGCATTTGCTTTGTGTTTCATACAGTAATTTATTGTCACCTAAATAAATTAATCCTGACCAGATTGTATTCCTATTATTTTTACAGTACAACAAAGTAAATTATTTAATTCAAATTTAGCACTAGAATATGACAATGTTTTTTATTATTACTAATATTTATATTCAAGAATTTACATACAAAATAAATAGTAGGTACATTGTTTAATTTCTCAAATTTAAATTTAAAATTTCTCGCGCTAGCCGTTAATAAACAGAACTCTGTGATTCGCAAAAAGTGATCATGATTTTCTCGTTAGCCAATAGTAGTCAAGTTTCCAAGCTTGCGCATAATTCGCGGTTGGGCGTTTGTGTGAGATAGACTTATGCAGAAATGATATTTCCATTTCACAGTGTTTCCTTCAAGAAAAGCAAAGGATCCGCAATATATTAGTTAATAGGTATATGATTACAATATGTTACAAAATGCAGACATTACTAAATGCTGTTCTCATCCTCCAGTAAAACCAAAACCTGGAGAAATTTTTATAGTATATAGTAAACATCAGAAAGACTGGAAAGCTGACCAATATCGGTGGAGAAATTTGGGCGTCAAAAATTTGCCATCTCGTTCGGAACCTCAGCTTATTTGCCATTATTTTCATTCTATAATGAACAATAAATTTCAAAAAAGAGCATATATTGTATTTTCTAACAAAAAAGATAAATATGCTGATTTGACATTATTACACTACACTGGATGTTTGCAAGGTGTTAGACCCACGTCGCGTTGCCAACTGACCTTTTTTGGAAAGGACTGTCCTTTTTTGAGCATATTTTGTCCTTGTCCTTTTCTAAGCCAGGAAAGGACACAATTTGTCCTTTTATAGTAAATTTTGTTACAATAATATTTTTCTTATTATTATAAATATGAAAATTAAATAATTATTTCACATTTTATGTAATGTAATGAACTAACGATAGAATTTTTGAATTATTGATGTATTAATTTATCTACTAACATTTATTTTACAGTCTTCAGAGTTAAAAATATCTGTGGTTAACTAGTGTTGACTCTTCAATTTTTTACTCTCATGCACATCGAAAGACTATCCGGATCAGACATTACTCGTTTACATTTTATTGTAGTTTATTATCGCTAAAAAATTGCTTTGTCAGTTTTAAAAATTAAAATGTAAAATTAGACATTAGCTGCTAACAATCGCACCCCGGCGAGAATAGTGACACAAGTCAAAATTTATAAATTCTAAGTTCATCAGTTAAAATTGGTCAAAAATATGCTTCTAATAATCAGGAATAGTAACATAAATCAAGATTATATTTTTCGAGAGATGGAGCTAATATCGTTTCATTTCGAGCTAATGTAAGTAACTTTACATTCGAGAACTGTCTTCTTTAATTTAAGTTTTACGCAAAACTATTTTTTGGACTTGTGTCACTCTTCTCACCGGGGTGCGATATTAAGGTTAGATATCTTATTGTGTTTTATTTGTTTTAGTTATAAAATATTGATTTTAACTTTTTTACTTGTTTTAGTTATAAAATATTGATTTTAATTTTTTAAGAATTTGTTAAATTCGCTTTATTGTAAAAAACTCTGTTTTATGTAACTTTGCATTAAAATACGTTTGACCTTAAAAATTTCAAAAAATCGCCTGCGGCGCATTTTTTCTCGTAAATTTTAAATGCTACATATAATTCAGAAAAAGATTGCCGAAAAAAATGTCCTTTTTTGTAATTTTGAAAAGTTGGCAACCCTAGACCCACGCCTCATGGAAATCAAAAGAAAGCAAAAGATACTGTAAATAGTGAATATGTAATGACGGCAAAGTCGCAAATTTTAAAACAAAAGAACGAATTGAATAAAGAACCACATCGTGTTTATAAAAACTTGACAATGGAGAATGTGCATCCAGCGTTATCTCCAGTTTTGCTGCCCAGAGATTATGTCCAAGAGCGAAATAGTATAATAAAAGAACGAGAAAGAAAACTTTTATCTTCTGATGATATAATTGGATTGTACTCATTGCAGGATGAATTAGATTATATTAAAAAAATGGACTTGTTACCCGAATTTTATACTATTCTTGCACAACAAGAAGCATACATAATGTTTTCTCAAGCTTGCGACACTATTCAGTGCACATTATTTTATGATACAACTTTTCAACTCGGCGATTTCTATCTGTCAGTTTTGCCTGTGTGTCATGTTGTGGTATTTTCTTCTAAACCCGTCATTCCACTGGCATATATTACACATCATAATAAAACAAAAGAAATACACGAAAACTTTTTCTATTGGCTTTGTCGTGAATATCCGCGAATCAAAAATTGCCCTATTTTCACAGATAGAGAAAAATCTATTATTTCCGGCATAACCAAAAATATTCCAAATGCGAAACATGTGTTTTGCTGGAATCATATACAACGAGACGTCCAATTCTGGTTGAAGAAAAAGAAATGTGAAGAAGCAGACATAGAAACCTATGTGTCTCATATTTGGAACTTGCTAGACAGTACAGATGAAAAAGAGTTCATTAACAAGGAACATGTTATGAAAGAACAGTGGAGTGAAAACTTTAGAGTGTATTATGATACTTACCTTAGAACTGATATTATGACTTCTACCAAATATATACTTTTACAGTATGATATATATTCTCCCGGAAGTGGTGTTACAATAAATTCAGCAGAAAGCTTCAATGCTGTATTAAAAAGATTTATGAAAAGGAAAGAAGTGAACGCTCAAATTCTTGCTCTATCTTTGTATCATTTAGATTTGTTTTATATAACCGAAATTAAACGCGGCTATTGTAATTTAGGAAGATATCGTTTATTGGAAAAATACTCCCATCTTCTAAAGAATGCAACAGATATACAGTGGCAAGAGCAAAAATATAACTTGGAAGATTTACCGTATATCTTTGAAAACAAAGATTATAAATGCAAACTCAAAAGAGATGATGAAATCCCATTTACCAATTATAGTTTAGCAAAATCATTAGTAATGGAAGGAAAAGTTAAATTACTACCCGAAGAACAAGTGTTTCTTATAAAATCTAAAAAAGACAAAATTATTTGGTCACTATATTTCCAAAACCAACTTGTACCTGTTTGGCAAAGCGGAAATGCTATCATATTAAAGCGCCTTTTTTGTCAGTGGGTAAAGACGAGCAAGACTATAAAACTGCCAAATTATCGAAGATTATGAAACGAAAACGTGGTTACAGGTAAACTCTATTTTGTACTTTAATTTAAATAGAACATTTATGCCCATATTCATAAACACTCGCAAAGTTTCAAAACGGTTCCTTATAATTTTTGAGAAATAGAATCAAACTTGAAAATAAAATTTCGATTTTTCTTTCAATGTCGACTGCTTTTATTGGATAAAAATTATAACGAACCGTTCCAAATATTTACGAGTGTTTATGAATACGGGCATCAGTGAATTCAGTTTCTTATAACCAGATTTTAAAATTTAAACGATAAAGCTGGATTTATAGTTTACATAACATAACGTGACATAATAAACATATACATTTTATAGACTAGTTATGAAACACAATATAACGTATCGTAACGTAATAATATTTGTGCTGCAATTCTGTACCCATCGCTCGTAAACTCGTAACTACGTAAAGTCGTAGCTACCGATTGACTCGAAACGAATCGTTATAAATTTACAAAAAATGCAATTCTGAGCTCAAATTTGTAAATTTCTTAGTTACGAGTCTATCGTAAGGATCGTTACGGTTGAAAAACAAAATTTGAAGTATCGAAAATTTTGAAGTAGCCTTTACTTAAATTTTTACCTCTCGCTAAGAGAGGTATTGGATTCATGCTAAAATTCGCATATCCAGATTTTATTGAATAAGCACGATTTAAGGTCCCTAGAATCAGATTATAACATTTTTAGAATGATGTCTGTGTGTGTGTGTGTGTGTGTGTGGATGTGTGTGTGTGTGTGTGTGTGTGTATGTATGTATGTATGTATGTATGTATGTATGTATGTATGTATGTATGTATGTATGTATGTATGTATGTCTGGATGTTGTAGTCACGATTCCTCAAAAACTATAAGACTTAAAAAATATTTAACTGCAGTTTCCTCAATCTGACAATCCTGGGACGAGCTGAAAAGGTTTTGGTAACAATTGAACAACCGGAAGTAGTAGTTTCTTAGAAAAAATCTTCTAAATATAATTTTTTGGGAGTTTTTTTTATTAAATATTGAAGAACATAAAATTCTCCATCTAATACACTTAAAAATTTTATTATATCTTGTATAGATTTAGAGATAAAGACTCTATAATTTATAGAGTAAACTAATCGCAGAGGCCAAGGCACTAAGGAAACCAGTTGACAAATTCCAATGTTTATAACATGACACATGTCCTTGTCAAATATCGACAGTTTTAGTGACATTCTGATAGCTTTTTCTGGGAAGTATATTTAACTTTTCTTATTGTTTGATTAATTAAATATTTGAAATTATAGGTAAAATTGTGGTAAAATGCATATATCTATCAGATATACCGCCAATGTGGTTAATGAATTGGAACAATATTTGACATGTAGAAACTTCCTCATACAATGAAAAATAGATATAATTTGAATTATATGTGTGCAGAAGACATGTGCTGAATATAGTAAAAAACAATATTTGGGTAATGTTCTGTATGATTTTGTTATAAAACGACGGTTCGAAAGCGAAGTACAATTCAATACTTATATAGCCTAATATGGAAATGGCGAGAGGTCTTGTGCTGGCCACAACAGATTTTCTTCTAAGTGTTTTTATGTCATTGTCATAAAAGACATTTATATTATTTGAAAAAATCTAAATTTTCAAATAAAAAATGAGGTAAGTTTTATAATACCTATTTATTCTTATTATATGAGTACATTTACTTTACAACCCAATAAATATTTTTTTGCAAACTTACACAGTTTCTATATTATCACAGGAAAAATATTATTTTATGAAAATTACACCAAAAAAGAATTTACCTATTTAAATGTTCTTCTAAAAGAGCCCCTATATATAAAATTTGTTGAATGTTGTACATTTATATACCGAGAGTTTTTTTTATCAGTGAACATGGGCATATGCCATTACCATAGTTACATAAATGATTGACAGCAATGTATTATCGCGTTTTTTTTAAAACTGAACATAGAGGGTGACAGTGAATGTATTATAGTTGTCAAAGTCATCAAATTGTCATTTCAAAATGTATACAGTTGAAGAAAAAGTTCAAATTGTCAATTGGTATAATTATAACATGAGTCTACGACAAGTTTCTGTACACATTTTGATTGTATAACAATTTGATGACTTTGACAACTACACTAAATGTCACGTCCTATGTTCAGTTTTAAAAAAAACGCGATAATACATTGCTGTCAATCATTTTAAATGTAACTATGGTAATAACATACGGCCATGTTCACTGATAAAAAAAACTCTCGGTATATATATATAGAAAAACAAAATGTTTCACAGGTATAGCAGTCCGGAGTATGGGAAAAAGATGTTAAATAATACTCTTTAAAGTTACATGTCAAGCTTTCGGAATTACTTTATTCCTTCTTCAGGACAGCTGGAAGGTACAACAACAACGTTCATGTTACAATTTTGAAAAAGTAAATAATTGAACACAGTACTTACTACTTTGTGAGGTTAAATTTTAAACTGAACAGTCATCAGAACAGTGAAAATTATTTGTTTAAATAGTTCAAACATTGATAATTAAATTTAGAAACTAAATTGTCCACAAGGTTTAATAAATATATGTTACAGAACCCACAATCAGAGCGATTAGGTTCAGAAGAAGTCAAGTTGTAAAACACGTGTGAAACACAGTAAAAAACAAGTTCGAACTTTGAACAAATTACCAAAAACGACAGAGAACAACAATATGTGCAAGTGAGAGGGAGAAAAACTAACCGGAAACACGAAAAGTTCTTGAAATTCAAAAATAATTTTTATCATTTCATTTTTAAATTTTAGTACAACCCTACTAAAATACTGAAAAAAAAGTGATACAAATTACAAAAAAATTTTATGTTGGATCAGAATTTTCATTATTATTAGAATTATGTAATTATTTAAATTTCAAAAGGTAATTGTAAATAGAGCTCAGACCGCTAACATCTGTTTTTTTATTCATAGTATAGTTAGTTTTATTAATGTGAACCATTTCAAGGAAATTTCTTTTGTTTGAATTAGTTTCTACATCTAATACAGATGAGTTACTGTAGTCAATCCGATGAGAAAACTCATTGAAATGCTGTGATAAAGCACATGCTTTAGGTCTTAGTCTACAATCACTCTTATGGGAAGAGATTCTAGATTTGAGAGATCTGGACGTCTGCCCAACATAAACCTGCTGACATTCCCCGCACGGAATTTTATATACAACGTTAGATTGTAAATCTTTTTCAATAGGATCCTTAACTTTAGAGAAAAGGGAGTTTATAGTAACTGGATTTTTTAAGGCTATTTTTACTTTATCATTTTTAACTTCCTTCAGTAATGTACATGTCAAATTTTCTATATTCGGTAATGAAGTAAAGGTAATATTATTGTTATTAGTGTCTGTCTGTGGACGAGTGTTAATTCTTTCGCTACCAAGATCCAATGTATTGGTGCTGAAAAGTAACCGACAAATAAGGGATTCAGGATAAGAATTTGTTAATAAAATATTTTTCAATTTATGTAAATTTTTTAACCTAAGAGTGGGATGTGAAATACTGACAATTCTCTTTTTTAAACCCAAAATAACGTTGATTTTGATTTTCATAGTATGATGTGAATAAAAATGTATATATCTTCCTGAAGCCATAGGCTTTTGGTACCAATCAAGTATGATTGTATTCAACGATGTTCTTATTAATTTAGTGTCAAGGAAGGGAACACTTCTTTCAGTTTCCTTTTCGATGGTAAGGTAGAAAAATTCTTAACCTTGAAATCAAATGTACTTTACGACATTTTGAGCAAATTTCCAAAAACTTAGAAAATAAAATAAATAATATGATTCCAACATATATTTTTGAAAATTTTAAAATAAAACAAAAACGAAAATTTAACCTAATTTTTTATCAAATACGAAACAAAAATATAAAAAAACTGAATACTTTGATTACATCTGAACGTAAAAAAATTAAAGTAGAATCTAATTGGATTAAAAACATTAGTGACGTAGAAATTCCATCTGAAATGTTACAAATTTTAGCACTTGGTCCAAAATTTAGTATAAATCCATCGCCTGATCAAATTCAAATTCACAAATTATTAGCTGACCTTGAGCTGATTATTGAAAAATTTGATTCGAATACAAAAAATGTGGTTAGAGCTCGAATTACTAACATCATCACTAATTTTTTACATAAGAATCATGGATGTCCGTCCAACATAAATGTGCTGTACAACCGTTGCAAAAACTACTTAAAACAAAATTCGGATTTATTAGTTCTTGGGTCTGATAAAGGTAATATTACTGTTATAATGAATAAAGATCATTATGACATAGAATCATTAAAAATATTAAATGACCCCAATAATTATAAAATTTTAAGGAGAGATCCAACAAGTACAATTCAACAAAAATCTAATAAATTGGTTTCAAAATTAAAATCGTCTAATATGATTCCTACAGAAAAGGCAAGTACATTAATGACTTACAATGCAATAGCCCCCAGATATTATGGACTACCTAAAGTTCATAAACCAACCCTAAGTTTAAGACCTATAATTTCATCTGTAAACGCTCCTAACAATAAAATAGCTTCACTGGTCGCAGAAATATTAAAAACTGCGTATGATAAAAATAACACATATTTTGTCAAAGATTCTCTTGAATTTTCTTCTGAATTTCAAAATTACCAGTTACCTGAGAACTATGTCATAATAAGTTTGGATGTTGTCTCGCTGTTTAGCAATATCCCTGTAGATTTGGTGCTGAAAAGTATCACCGAAAAATGGGAAATTATTTCACAACATTGTAACTTAAGTTTAGAATGTTTCATAGAATTAATTAAATTCATTTTTGACACTAGTTTTTGCAGATATAAAAATCAATTTTACAAACAAATTTTCGGTACCCCCATGGGCAGTTCCCTGAGTCCAATAATTGCTCAATATGTAATGGATCAATTACTGGATGATTGTATTCCCAGACTTAGTTTCGATTTACCTTTTATTAAAAAATACGTAGATGACATAATTTGCGCCGTAC
Organism: Ophonus ardosiacus; assembly: GCA_943142095.1. NCBI lineage: Eukaryota > Metazoa > Arthropoda > Insecta > Coleoptera > Carabidae > Ophonus > Ophonus ardosiacus. The sequence continues at coordinate 20,752,128 of OW964829.1, read as the reverse complement.
CTAGTGATAGGACTGAGGAAATACTTGACACATTCAATAATTATAACCCCAATATACAATTTACCATCGAAAAGGAAACTGAAAGAAGTGTTCCCTTCCTTGACACTAAATTAATAAGAACATCGTTGAATACAATCATACTTGATTGGTACCAAAAGCCTATGGCTTCAGGAAGATATATACATTTTTATTCACATCATACTATGAAAATCAAAATCAACGTTATTTTGGGTTTAAAAAAGAGAATTGTCAGTATTTCACATCCCACTCTTAGGTTAAAAAATTTACATAAATTGAAAAATATTTTATTAACAAATTCTTATCCTGAATCCCTTATTTGTCGGTTACTTTTCAGCACCAATACATTGGATCTTGGTAGCGAAAGAATTAACACTCGTCCACAGACAGACACTAATAACAATAATATTACCTTTACTTCATTACCGAATATAGAAAATTTGACATGTACATTACTGAAGGAAGTTAAAAATGATAAAGTAAAAATAGCCTTAAAAAATCCAGTTACTATAAACTCCCTTTTCTCTAAAGTTAAGGATCCTATTGAAAAAGATTTACAATCTAACGTTGTATATAAAATTCCGTGCGGGGAATGTCAGCAGGTTTATGTTGGGCAGACGTCCAGATCTCTCAAATCTAGAATCTCTTCCCATAAGAGTGATTGTAGACTAAGACCTAAAGCATGTGCTTTATCACAGCATTTCAATGAGTTTTCTCATCGGATTGACTACAGTAACTCATCTGTATTAGATGTAGAAACTAATTCAAACAAAAGAAATTTCCTTGAAATGGTTCACATTAATAAAACTAACTATACTATGAATAAAAAAACAGATGTTAGCGGTCTGAGCTCTATTTACAATTACCTTTTGAAATTTAAATAATTACATAATTCTAATAATAATGAAAATTCTGATCCAACATAAATTTTTTTTGTAATTTGTATCACTTTTTTTCAGTATTTTAGTAGGGTTGTACTAAAATTTAAAAATGAAATGATAAAAATTATTTTTGAATTTCAAGAACTTTTCGTGTTTCCGGTTAGTTTTTCTCCCTCTCACTTGCACATATTGTTGTTCTCTGTCGTTTTTGGTAATTTGTTCAAAGTTCGAACTTGTTTTTTACTGTGTTTCACACGTGTTTTACAACTTGACTTCTTCTGAACCTAATCGCTCTGATTGTGGGTTCTGTAACATATATTTATTAAACCTTGTGGACAATTTAGTTTCTAAATTTAATTATCAATGTTTGAACTATTTAAACAAATAATTTTCACTGTTCTGATGACTGTTCAGTTTAAAATTTAACCTCACAAAGTAGTAAGTACTGTGTTCAATTATTTACTTTTTCAAAATTGTAACATGAACGTTGTTGTTGTACCTTCCAGCTGTCCTGAAGAAGGAATAAAGTAATTCCGAAAGCTTGACATGTAACTTTAAAGAGTATTATTTAACATCTTTTTCCCATACTCCGGACTGCTATACCTGTGAAACATTTTGTTTTTCTACTTAACTGGTCAGTCGTGATCATTTCTAACCTATATATATATATATATATAACCGACATACACACAATCTAAAATATTTTGCGTTTCCTACAGACAAGTAATAATTGACAGTAAATATTTACAAGAAATCGGAACGATTTACGAGTACTCGTTTGTTACGATATGCGTCAGAATGAGGTCATGCACGACTTTTTTTTATAATTTTAATCGATAGAGTAGTGAAAAATAATAGACCCGTATTTTTTATTTTTCCTCAAATCGATCTTTAATCATGAAAAAATTGTAATTGAAAATGACATTCTTTAAAATACGGCTGAAGACCCCCGCTTCGTCCCTTGTCCATTGACGTCACAGAGTGAGAAGCACGACCATTTTGATTTTCACATATTATTGTCTTAAACGTCAAAGTGACATTTGAAGATAACCTAAAATTTATGAAAGTAAACATGTCGATGGAACGTTGTTTCGTGCCAAAATAAAGAATAAAATAATATTCTGGAATATATTCAATGTCTCATATGCGTTTATAACCTTCTACCGCTAATTCAAAGTTTCAAAAGTGAACGAAACATCTGACGTAACATAGATAACTTCACGCCAAATGAAAATTATATTTATAAAAATAAATAGAACGATATTATATTAATATAATATAGCATATTTAGACATGTAATCCTCAATTTATAGTTTATATATATTTTTCTTTTAGAAATTATGTGTCTGTTTGAAATGAGTCTGAACTTCATTCGTAACATTGTGACGACAAAACATGGCTGGTTTTTGCAACTTTTTAAAAATACCATACTTTAAAACGATTTTATACAACAAAAAATATAAATAAAAAATAATTTAATCATACTGATTGATGAATTAGACTATCCTTTTTCGATTTAAACAGAAAAAAAAGGTACAATTATTTTTTTTGCATGACCTCATTGCATTTTTGATCGTAGTGATTTCCAAGTCTTACAGATATCGTATCTAACGTTACGAGTGTGCCCAGAATTGCAGCAATAGTATATAATCAAATTGTACTTCTTTAGCTAGATTTATAGTTTACATAGCATAACTTACAGCAACATGAGCATTTTACCAGACCCCATAGATAATAAATCTAGACTGACCAATCACGTGTCATATTTCAAAATTTTGTAAACAAGTAAAAATCAATAACTAGTAGCACAAGCGTGGTTCTAACACCAGTATTAACTAGAACTGTGTCAATGACTTGGCACATACTTCAGGGTTGTTAACAAAATAAGAGTTGCCAATATACTGAATTAAGTCGAAAATGTACTGACAGCCATGTTCAATAAATTTGACCTCATTATTTAAAACTGTTTTTCCTAGAAACAAGTTAAAAAACAAATCATATTAATAGATATTTACACACCAAGTGAGCTAAGGTAATGTTTATTCATGAGAAGAAAGTTTAGCTCACGAGCCCACAAGGGCGAGTGAGTTAATTTCTTCTTATTTATTGAATATGGCTGTCAGTAAATTTTCTACTTGGTCAATATATTGGCAACACTTGTTTTCTTAACAAACCTGAAGTATGTGTCAAGTCGTTGACATGGTTCTAGCTAACACCGGTGTTAGAACCACGCTTGTGCTACCAGCCATTGTGTTCTCTCGAAAAAAATGTCACACCTGTCACAAATGACATATAAGATCATTGGCGTCTATTTGGAAATAACTCTCTGTACCGTCTTGCGGCAGCACGACTATTTTATAATACTGGTACTGGGGAAGGTAAATGGCATTTTGAGAATATCAAAAAAACAATATAAATTGTATTCAAAAAACGATTAACGTCAGATTTGACAATCAAGAGTTTTTCCAGAAAACACATTGGCTCGTACCACGATCACAGTTCTAACATCGGTGTTAGCTAGAACCGTGCTAACGATTTGACACAAACTTCAGGGTTATAAAGAAAATCAATCATGCCACTATACTCATTAAATCGAAAATGTACTGATAGGCATATTTAAAACATTTGGCTTCAATATTTTAATATGTTTTGTCTTTTGACTTGTTTGTAAGATAAATTATTTACAATATTGAAGCCAAATGTATTGAATATGCCTGTCAGTGCATTTTCGGTTTAATCAGTATAGTGGCATCACTGATTTTTGTTTATATATATATATGTGTCAAGTCGTCGTCAAGGTTTTAACTAATATACCCAAACACCACAATTTAAAACCGTGATCGTGGTACGGGTCATTGATTTTTACTTTCTTACAAAATTTTGAACTATGACGTGATTGGTCAGTTTTAAAGGCCTTCACTTCTTGTAGGAAGCATGTTAGACAAAAAATATAGCCAGATTTACTATCTATGGGGTCGTTCTACCACAATTTAAGCGTTGTACACTTTATATATATATATATATATATATATATAATGTACTAGAAAAAAAATGATCGTAGGGTAATCGCTCAACTGCAGCTGTAGACACGCGTTTCGCTCTTATTAGAGAACTAGTAAGCAGCCAAATACACATTTGTTGCTTCGGTCAGCATTTCCACGGATTTTTGGATAAATATTTATCTGAAATTTGCGGATTTAATACTTGTTAAATTTTCCAATGAAAAAATGAAAAATAAACCGATGTGGAGATGTTTCAAATTTTAAAGAAATTTCGTATAAGTTCAAATTGTTAATAATTCGCGAACCACTCATCGGAGCAAAAATCATTTAATATAGCTGAATTAAAATTTTCAAACCGCGGTTTCATCTCTTTAACCGGGTCGGAGTGGTTGATGAATTTGTGACAAAGCGTGGGTAAAAATTATTTTAAAATCATCGATAATTTACTTCTTTTGATGCCACAACGAATGTAAACTATTATAAATAACAAAATCTATTAGACTAAGTGCCGGTATTATAAACTAAATATATATAAACTAAGTATATAAATTTAATTCCATAGTAAATTTAATTAAATGAACAAATTCAACGCGAATTTTTGACAGCAATGATATAAATGTCATAAGAACATAGAAATTGATTCGAATATGTTCACTTTATTAAATTTACTTTGGAACTAAATTTAACTGGACGTTTATAATACCGGCTCTTTGTATTAGAAACTTAATATTGTGTATATTTTGAGTGATTAAATATTCTTTCATAAATTGTTGTTCTGGTTACTTATTTTTGAACATACCTCTTTGAGAGTTCACCGTAGGTAAAAAATGTAAGAATTCTTTTTGTACAAAAAATAACGAATTTTAATTTTGTATTCTTGTAAAGTTTTGATACGGGCCACTGTTTTCGAGATAATATCGAAAAACTCGTTTTTTACATCTTTGATCCAAGAGGACGGCTCACGCCGAGCCTCCCCAAGGTCACAAATTTGAATTTTTTATCTCTGTCTCGACCCAAATAACAGATGTTAAAATCGTTTTTTCCCCACCTTTTGTAAGGCAAAGGTCTTTTTCCATTGACGGGACTAATATATACATATATATAGAAGGAAAATATTCGCAAATACGTAAATACAAATTTAAGTTCGTTTTAAACGATAATAATAATAATAATAATAATAATAATAATAATAATAATAATAATAATAATAATAATAATAATAATATTGATTTAGTTTTGTAATTAATATTTATGTTAAATAAAAGTAATTTATTTTGGAGTAATGCAATATGTATATTTTAAATAATAAATATCGAATAACAACTAAATTTGAAACTATAACCAAGATCGGGCCACAAAGCTCGTGCTATGTTATGTCCATAGAAAATAGAGAGATACTGACCTATAGAAGGCGCACTCTATGAAGAAACGCAAACAGTTTAGATGTTCAACTACCGCGCCTTGCGGACGCGCCAAGAAATAAAGTTTTGTAAATGATTTATGGGCTTGAAGTACAAATCTCTAACTTACAAATCTTGCCATTTACATTTCTTGCTTTTTACATTTTCTAATGGCCAAATCTATCATTTTACATTTCTTGCCTTGTATATTTCTTGCCTTTTACAAATCTCGCCTTTTACAAATCTGTCCCATGAAGTTGTAGCATTTTGAGCCATGTTCACAAGAGAACATTTTACATGTACGTACATACCAAATCAATGACCTCTGTACACTCCGAAAATAAAATATGTATTTTGAAATATAATTTACAGGACTAAGTTCTTAAATTATTTTATTTATCAATAATTTCAATTCTAAGGAAATATATGAAATAATAACTTATATTAAACAAAAATAATAATGCTTTATTATTCAGAAATGAAAAATGCAGTATGAGTATGATCTGTTGCTGCTGTAACCTAACCTAAATTAACATTGTTTTATTTTTGAACAAATGAAACAGATGTGATATTTAACAAAAATGGGACATCGATGCAGCTCAAGCTATACAGCGTGACTATGCCGAAGCTACAGAAATTAAGGAGTTTTGTCATGTAAAAAAACATTTGTCTAGTGAAAATAAGCTCCTCAGCAAGAACGAATAATATGCTTTTACCGGACTATAAGAAATTCAATGAATATATAAATGGGAAACGTAGAATTTGTTTTTATTTTTAAACTTTTATTCCTTTATAGCTGTTCAACAGGAATATTATCTTTACATTGGATGTGTATTGTATTATAGTATTATTAGTAGCACTGCATGTAGATACAAAATGGTTCTTTGTGTATGCATACTCCAAAGCACTCAATATATACTCTCTTTTCTATGCTCCAAAGTAAATAGCATAGAAAAGAGAGTATGTATTGAATATTGGTAAATAGACGTTTGTTCTTATAGGCATGTGCAGATTGATCTTGATGACATATGAATAATATGTTGTTCTATGAGATTAAAATTGGTTTACTTTATCATTACATGATGAAAAATTGTTTCTTTAATGTTCTTTTTATTACCAGTATTTTAATGTAGGCGAAACAAATTCTGCTTTGGCTGTGTTCATAAACAACGTCGATAAATCTTTACAAGAAATTAGAACTACAGATAACAACGAAATCCTATTCCTTTTCTAATTTTCATTTAGATCTTAAAAATGGTAATCTAATCAGTTTAATTCCTGCTTCCATTGTTTCTTTTTCAATGTGAAAACCTGTATCTACCATTACAGTATTATGATTTGGTTCAAGCTTTTAATTATATCATTATTATCATAAATTGTTTTGTCTGACGTTCTTTCTCCGTATGTTGGACTTAAGTAGCTAACAGTGCCTGCCGGAGTGATTCCAGTTAAATATTTTAATGTATGGGTAGATTTTTAATATGAATATTATCTGATTTTGCATGTTAGACAACTTGGAGCTTGCATGAATATTTCTGTAGTCTAGAACTACCCTTGGATCTGTATACCTATAAAAACAAGAGGGTATATTATTTCTATTTTCTTCAGTGGTATACCAATAAATTTAAGCGTCAAATGCAGATCGGCAAAATTAACTGAAGGATTTTTTTTTAAATTAGTTCGATGTATTAAAAACCTTCCTGACATAACTTTAAATGATAGATTTAATTTTAATCTAGTAAAGCAGATTTATATTTTTATAAATATATCATTGATGTATAAATGCTTATTATCTTCCAAAACATTTTCTACACACGTTATAAGAGTATTGAACACATTAATATTTATTTTAGTATAAGTTCTAAATGGTTCTTCTGAGTATTGAAGTATTGATTCAATAATTTCCCTGTCTATATTCAAAATATTGCACTGTATACCAATACTATTAAGTTTTTATGTCTTCTAAGTACTAAATTTTAAAAGATATATTATTTAGCCTCAAATTTGAAAATATCACGAAATATCCATTAGATATTTTATAATTCAGTCAGTGTACATTACAATATAACTGTCGCCAGTTTTGTATTTTCGTTTGGCGCGAAACCCTAAAACAAATCAGAATTTATGTAGTTCTTATGGAAGCGCATTTTCAATTTATATTATTAAAGCTATTCTGTGTTTCTTAAGTACAATTTTGAGTTTCTTACTAACTGTTAACAATACTTTTTGCTTTCTGTACAGTAAAAGTATAAACAAAATAAAAAGTTAAGCATAATTTCATTTTAAAGAAAGTAGGATTGCAAATAGTAACGTATGTCGTAACTTGGTGCAGTTAGAAATGACTACAGTGACAGCTCAACTGAATTTTTGTACGTTAGTTTTGGATTTGACGCTGTTTGTCTTTAAAGTTATAATATAAGGTGATCATAAGTTTTTCGTTTTTGTTATTTGCGATGTCTGAAAGGGTTATTAAGTAATCCGCAATATATAATTTATTTGCTGACGATCTAAATTGTCAGGATTAAATAGAATCGAAAACAGCTACGACCTACGTTTTAATGAATTTGCACTTGTTGCTTTAATTGTTTAATTACAGATTATTTAATAATGTTCGGTGTTTTTAAAACTCAGGTCCGGTTTTATGAACGTCCATTTAAAATTTAATTCCAAAGTAAATTTAATTAAATATAACTCAATTTTTCGACAGTGATGCGATGATTTTAATGACAAGAACATGAAAACTGATTCGGACTTGTTCATTTTATAAAATTTACTATAAATTAGAGTTAGAGGAGGAAATACCAGTTACTAATTCATCTTCATGTTAGCTAAAAAAAATTGTTATGTTGTCGTTATTGTAGCTCTTTTCAATTAAATGTTCTAACTAAAATCACACTCTTTTATTCAATCATCCACAAATCTGTTCTAACTTTATCATATGTAAGGAAAACGGTATTAATACGAGCCCTGCGCCAAAAGAATTCGCCCACATCTATTTATTATAATTTTTCATATTAAAGGAAATTGTTTACACTTATTCAATTATTATTCCTAAACTTACTTTTATGTTATTAGAGTTAATTAATTGCTTACATAAAATGCACTATCATAATTAATAAATGTGTAGCTACTTTGTAAAGAGAAGGGATGTAGGCGAATTCCTTTGGCGCAAGGCTCGTATACGTAGGACACTTCAAAAATAATACAGTTAGCAATAAAAAGTGCATAAATGCTACAGAAAGATTAAAAAAAAATGTAATATTTTTGTCCGTGAGTTTATACAGAGTGTCCCAATTAAGGTACGAATGCATTGGTATCTCGAGAACTGTAAGAGATACGAGGTTGGTTAAATTAGACAAAAGTTGCCCCATTAGGAGGTTATTTTAATGGTGTTTTGTTATTTGCGAAAAAATGCATAGGTCACTAGAAATAGGTGAAAATGTAAATTTAGCGATTTTCTTTTTTTGCTTATAACTTTGTTATATGAAATAATACGAGGTTCTGGTTTGTACTTTCTTAAGGCACTTTTGTATGGCGAATTTGCAGAAGTACTCAATTTTTTTTTATATCTAACCATATACGAGTTACTGATAGCAACTTTTATTTTTCATATGGAGGTCATATTAAGCTATGGCATTTTTAAATAGAGATTTTTTTTTAGCTTTACACTGATATAAAACAATAATAATTTATTTTTATAATTAACAGGAAAATGAACAAAAATTATTATTTATACTAAAATTAAATTGAAAAAAGTAAATCGAAGGCTGCTATGGAAACAACGAACAACAAAAAAGTGCAACAATTGAATTTCTGAATTTTACTTGACAATAGTAGATTATTACGAGTAATAAAAATGAATTTTTCTCGTTGGGAAAAATATGATATGTTGAGTTGTTACATTCGTTGTCAAAGTTCGTTTAATACTCGTAATAATCTACTATTGTCAAGTAAAATTCAATTATTGCACTTTTTCGTTGTTCGTTGTTTCCATAGCAGCTTTCAATTTACTTTTTTCAATTTAATTTTAGTATAAATAACAATTTTTATTATTTTTTCTGTTAATCATAAAAATAAATTATTATTGTTTTATATCATTGTAAAGCTAAAAAAAAATCTCCATTTAAAAATGCCATAGCTTAATATGACCTACATATGAAAAATAAAAGTTGCTATCAATAACTCGTAAATGGTTAGATATAAAAAAATTTTGAGAACTTCTGCAAATTCGCCATACAAAAGTGCCTTAAGAAAGTGCAAACCAGAATCTCGTATTATTTCATATAACAAAGTTATCAGCAAAAAAAGAAAATTGCTAAATTTACATTTTCACCTATATCTAGTGACCTATGCATTTTTTCGCAAATAACAAAACACCATTAAAATAGCCTCCTAATGGGGCAACTTTTGTCTAATTTAACCAACCTCGTATCTCTTACGGTTCTCGAGATACCAATGCATTCGTACCTTAAATGGGACATCCTGTATATAATTCTTTACATTAATAACCCATTAGGGTTTACAATGAGAATTATTATTCGGCCCGCCATATATTTTAAAATTTCGTATGCGTATTTGAAAAAAACTGTTTTCACGGCTATGTCACGGTTTCGCGTGTTCACGCGGTAGTTGACGATTAACGGCTATTAGTTTCACATTTTTCCTCTTTATACTAATTGTTTCAAAAATAAGCTACTCTATTTTGTTAGGGAAATTAAAATAAATAAAACTTTCCATGAATTTATTAAATCACTTATTCATATTTACATTAACATTGATATTGAAGCAAAAGTACGAAATTTATTACCTATCATTTTAATTTTATATTCCGTCTGCTAGTGTTATTGGTAAAAAAATGTTAAATTTAACATTTAGATACAGAATACACCCCACAATCTCACTCACTTCATTAAATTCAACTTCGCCAATTTTATTACACTCTGTTTGTTAAGATTCGCGCAAAAAACTCCCCTTTGAATACTTTTTACAATATTTATTTAATTTAATATGGATTCATCAATATAGCCTTTCGTAACAGTGGACGATTTCCATCCACCGAAGCGTTTGATGGTCTTAATATTATCACCCGCATTTGCCAATAAAACTCGTTACTCGTCGGCAAATTATCAGTATAACCTACAAAAATTCAAAATAAGTACCAAATCACACAATACAAGGGAACTATTACCTTCAGCAAGTATTCTTCATTGAGTGCCTCCTTCATAAATTGCTCTATATGTTCTGTTTTAAGGACTTGCCTTTTTTCAGGTATAAAACTAACATTTGAAATGATAAAGAATTCCTGTGCTAAGCTTTTCAAGAGGAAACTTGCAAGAACACGCGTTCTTCTGTACTTTAGTAATAAATGAAGATATCCAATAGGATTCCACTGTAAACATAGTATCCCAATGTCACCTGTAATTTCCAACGTTTTTTTTTTGTGTATAATGACATTTAAACAGCTTTGCTCAACAAAGACTGACCTAAAACAAACAATAATTCTTTTCGTAATATTTATCTTTTAATCAAAGTAGATTATGTTGATTTGATTGTAAAATAAGGTTATAAAATGTAATTCATGTAATTTATCTTACCCTGCTTTGTTAATATGTTATAAATATAACATTTGTTTTCAACCATATCTCCCATTCTACTCTATAATAATTAATTTTACTTTCCTGCTAGAATTTATTCCTGTTTATAAATTCTAAAATGAAACATCTTCATAATAACTACACACTTGTTTACCTAAACATTCATTTACATATGTTTAGCACTTTCTTGTAACGTGAATGGTAATTTTATTACATTACATCAATTTTAATACTGAACCTAAAATAATATGTATAACAAATATTCCGTTTCCGTACCAAAGCATTTTCATTCAAAGTACATACTCCAATCATACTTTTTATAATAAAAAAAATATTATTTTTAAAATTTATGGGTGAGATTCAGTGGGTTGTATTAGCGTGTTTTAAGTTAAAACAGTCCTTTGTCAAAAATATTTTGGCAACTTTGTAATACCTGTCAGAAAAAGTGAGAGACCAAAAGATCAAATAGAGAAAAAAATATTATTAACAGAAGTAAGACAAAAAGGGCAAAAGTCAAAACTGATTAAAACGGGGGTTGAGATATTTTAAAATTCATTAACATTCAGGTATGAAATATTTGACACATAAAATTTGACATATTTCTAACCTAATTTTGCAATAATGAGTTTCCTTTTATACCTTCCATTAATACAATAATACTTCTTCATTAGACTAAAGGATATCTGTATTACTTTTCCATGTGGTAAAATTTCTAAATCACAATTTATTGGCTGGTAGCACAAGCCCTGTTTTAACTAAAACACTGTTTTAAGAAATGTCAAATTCAAATTTCAATATTTAATTTCACATTTATGTTTAAAAAACGATTTTTTTAAAAATATTTATTTGAATACAAAATATGTTCTGCTTTAAAATCATATTTTGATAAATTTGATACTATTTATTTTTGTTATTAAATAATGAAATCTGACATTTCTTAAAACAGCGTTTTAGTTAAAACAGGGCTTGTGCTACCAGCCATTATTTTTATTTGTGTTATAATTATTCAAGATTTTTTGAAATGATATAAATAATTTAAATACCACATAAAACAAAAGTTACTAACAGCATTGGAATGGAGCAATGGTGAACGAACATTATTCTACAAACGCGCCAGCTTCAGAGTGGAGAGATTTGCAAAAGTTGAGATTTGAATAAGGCAGGATAATATTTTTCAAGATTTGAATAAATCGAAATAAATATTTTTCGAGGTGTGCAGAGGTGAAAAATGCATAAGTCGTGAGACGAGTTAATGTAAAACTATTCGAAACTTGACGATTCGTAGATTTGTAAAACGTGATATGACAAAGTCAATATAAATGTATTCGAATGTTGTATGCGCTCCCATAACTAGTTTTACAATTTTATTTATTAAATTTAGGCTCAAATTCATTTATGTTAGAAAAGTACTTTACATTTAAATTGTGATATTTGTTTTGTTGCAGATTTAATTTTCAACATGGTCTTGCGTTTGAATTTTTTTCTTTTACCTGGATAAAAAGGCTGTACTTAGTTACATTCTATATTCATCTTTATTCTCTATCTTCGTATCTTATATTAATTTTATGTTTACTTCAAGTTCAGATACGGTGTGGAATTAATGCGAACACGCGCAGTATGTAGTGCCTTGTACTTGTAGTGAAATAGTTTTTGTATAACCACAAACGAAGTGTATATATTTATATAATTTTACATAAAATTGTTTATGTTTATTTTGTTACAATTAATCTCCAAATCTCTTGTTGATTTTGTATATGTAACAGCCATGCAGATAGTATGTTATATGTTCAAAAGTGATGTAGATTCAATTGAATAAACAGACTATCTTACGTGTGTACCCTTTTATTTTTAAGTTGCATTAGACTTTTAGAATGATATATCTAGCGTCCGTCTGGAGCTCTAGAGTTTCGAATGCACCTGTATGATTAGCGAATTTAAAGTAATTTTTACGAAATCGCAGAAGATTTTTAGAATAAGTTTGTTAACGCTAGTGTTTTAGGACAACAGTTTAAGTTTTTAAAGCCTCCAAATGAATCTTAAAGAGGCAAGTGCTTCCGTAAGACTATTCTTGAAAATATTTTCGTATGCAGATTACGAATATATGTAATTTTACGGTTACTTTTTAATGTTTTAGGATTTTTTTTACAGTAGTTCTGTGATGCAAGTACACTACGGAGAAACGGATCTAGATAAATTACATGAAATAATGGTCAGATAGTAGTTCCAATTTTTTTTTATATACAGGGTGTCTCTTAAATAGGGGGACATGGCTTAACCACAGATTCCTGAGGCTAAAATAAGACGATTTAACCAAACTTGCTTCTACCGGAAACTGTACCATTTAGCCAGAAATCTGCTTCAAAGTTCTTCGAAAAAAAATTAATTTTGCTTATAATATTCGGACGCTTTATTCGATTTGGATGAAATTTGGTATGACAGTTTATATGGTTATAAGTCATCTTTTAAGGTGATACTTGTTATTATTAGTAAACCACTAGTGTATGAAACTTAGGTCTCCCAACATTAATTAGACCGTAACTTTTTAATGGCAATGCCGAAAACGTGAAATTATTTTTCTTCAGAAAGATACATTCAATAGTAAACTTTTCTCTCTCTGTGTAATTTGTGATATCTGTTACGGTTCACACAGAAAAAAATAAAATCTTAGTGTCTGCACTGCTAAATTTTTAAAATAAATTTAATCTAGCAGTCTTTCCAAATGTCAAACAAGTAACTTTTAATGACAGCAACAATTGTTTTACGGGTTGTCAAAAATTTTCTTCGCAATATTCTAAAATTAGTAACATCCGTGTGTTCGGCCTAATAGTATTTTACTGCCATTATTATAAATAAGACGATTACATATCTTAGCTTACTCCTAAACAAGTTGTAAAGATTGACAACTCGTTACTGTCATTAAAAATTACTTGTTTGACATTTGGATAGACTGCTAGATTAAATTTATTTTAAAAATTTAGGAGTGCAGATACTAAGATTTTATTTTTTTCTGTGTGAACCGTAACAGATATCACAAATTACACAGAGAGAGAAAAGTTTACTATTGAATGTATCTTTCTGAAGAAAAATAATTTCACGTTTTCGGCATTGCCATTAAAAAGTTACGGTCTAATTAATGTTGGGAGACCTAAGTTTCATACACTAGTGGTTTACTAATAATAACAAGTATCACCTTAAAAGATGACTTATAACCATATAAACTGTCATACCAAATTTCATCCAAATCGAATAAAGCGTCCGAATATTATAAGCAAAATTAATTTTTTTTCGAAGAACTTTGAAGCAGATTTCTGGCTAAATGGTACAGTTTCCGGTAGAAGCAAGTTTGGTTAAATCGTCTTATTTTAGCCTCAGGAATCTGTGGTTAAGCCATGTCCCCCTATTTAAGAGACACCCTGTATATTTAGAAGGCAATCTATTTTCCGCATTTTTGGAATAATAGTACGGCTTCGAAACTATAAACTCTATAAAGTATTTCATACTGCATAAGTTTTAATAAACACAGAGAAAACGGATACAAATGATCATTTATTTATAAAGCACCAGGAGACATACTTATTTCCAATTCTTAATCCTGTTCTCTTTCTTTTATGTATACTAAAAAATGTGTTTTATTGTAATAATAACGTAAAAACTTGCTTTTAATTTAATTATTTGTCACAAATTTCCATTAATGCACGTACGTAATTGTTAATCATCATTTCTGAATAATAAAGCACTACTATTTTTGTTTCAATATAACATTAATTTCAGATATTGAATTAAAATTATTGATAAATAAAATAATATAAAGCTCTTGGTCCTGTAAATTATATTTCAAAATATATATTTTCTTTTCGGAGTGTACGGAGGTCATTGATTTGCTGTGTATGTACATGTAAAATGTTCTCTTGTGAACATGGCTCAAAATGCAACAACTTCATGGGACAGATTTGTAAAAGGCGAGATTTGTAAAAGGCAAGAAATGTACAAGACAAGAAATGTAAAAGGATAGATTTGGCCATTAGAAAATGTAAAAAGCAAGAAATGTAAAAGGCAAGATTTGTAAGTTAGACATTTGCACGCATTCCCGATTTATGGATGTACTACTGTTATTTGATTAAAATAGAATTTCAGTCAGAGGAAAAAGGAAACAAATTAAAAACTGTTCATTTAATTTATTTATTATTATACCTATTTTTAAAAAAAATAATTTATAGCATTCTGGATTACAATGTCATTTGATTTTTCTTTAAAATTTTTTCCAGCTAAAATATAATTAATGTGTTGGGTATAATTAAAAAACAAAAATCTTACATAAAATTCAAGGCACTCGTCATATAAATTATGCTGGGTATAAGTAAATATATCATTTGTTATATGTTTTGTAATTATTCTTATAATAACTTTGCTCAAATCTAATTTATGACAACAACAATGTTTTCATTCACTAAAATTTTTACTTTGTTTATAAAATTGGAGAAATTTTCTTTTGCATTGCCATGATTCACGACTCAGATCGTTCACGAACAAAAGAAAGAAACAACAAAAATATTTAAAAAACAACAAAAAATATTTACCAAACAAAAAGATCTTAAGAAACAAAAAGAACAATGAACAACAAAAAGCACTAAACAAACAACAAAAGTACTTAATAATCAACAAAACTGAATCGCAAATAGGAATACACAGAATTCGATAAACCGATGCTGACACTTCGACAGCGAAAACATGAGTCAGTTATGTCAGTCAAGAGAACCTGTAGTGGTAGCACGCACTTTAGAATTCTATCATAAAAAAGCAGGCGAATACGATTTTACTTTTACGAATCTTGGTAGCACAGTGGTAGCACGCACTTTAGAATTCTATATTGGTTTTTTGATTCGGAAATTATTGGATTTTATACTATTAAAATAAAAAATATTATGACACTAGTATATAATAAATGTATAATTTATATATAAATTGGCTTTGAATAGAACTGTGGCAAAATAATGACGTTACTTTGACACTTTCGCTTCAAGTCGTACGCTTGCAGGCGAATATTTTGAGACACGCATGCTACCAAATTTTCGCTTCGTGGCGAAAAGCGAAAAAATGCCTCTTTTGATAGAATTCTAAAGTGCGTGCTACCACTACTGTATATTTTAATGGAGCCCATTACATAGCCCATGTCGAACGTGTGTGTCATGTTGACACAGTAAAACCATTTTTTACTTCTATGTCACATCAAGCAATTATTTTTAAGATACGTGTTTATAAATGTCATAATTATTATGTCTAACTTTGACGAATTTTTATTGATAACAATGACAAAGGTAGAGCTAATTATCGGGGTACTTTAGAAAAAGAAAATATTTGGCATGACATGACCATTGTGATAACATATGTATGTAATTGCTATGTAATTTTGATTTATTGATATGACATTGATATAACATGAGCTATGTGGTCTTACCTTAAAAATCTCATACGTTATGCTGGGCTATGCGAACTATATATCCTGCTTCATGGTTACGGTTACGAAATCGACTATATTCGAGTATGTGCAAAACAAAAACGTAAGTATATCTTTTAAAAAAATATATATTATTTAACGATAAATCCAAATTGAATTATAAAGAATATATATTTATCAAGTCAGTTACTAATTTTTAATAATTTAATTTTTAATTTAATACTATAAAACTTTTCAATTATTTTTACGTTATGTTATGTTACATTACGGTGTATTAACTACTAATGTCTGTCCGTGTATTTGTATTAATGTACTGCGTGGTCCTGTAAGAACTACATATCATATTCTGTAAATACGAAAAAATTGAAACTATACGAGTTTATTTAAGAGTCCTATATTATTTGTAAGAGTTGATTAGTTTTTGGCTGAAATTTATTAATCGGAAGTGGTTCTCAGAAGTTTTTCATCAAAAACCTAGGTTTAATTTTTATTTTCATTATTACAAATATAGAAAATATAATTCTCTGCAAGATTTGTTTATGTTTTGCTCTTATTATATAAAAATTGTAAAGTATTACGAACTTAGATATATGAGCCGATACTACAAGCCTTGTTTTAACTTAAACGCTGATTGCCAAATTCAAATTTCAATATATAATTTCAGCCTTATGTGTAAAAAATGATTTTTTAAAAAAATATTTGTTTGATACAAACTGCGTTCTGCTCTAAAATCATATTTTGATAAATTTGATATTTATTATTATTATTATTATTGTTATTATTATTATTAGTATAATTATTAAAGAATGAAATTTGACATTTTTTTAAAACAGCATTTTCTTAAAACAAGGCTTGTGGTACCATTCATGATGTCTTAATTATTATAGATCTGGAAGAAAAGGAGGAGACGAAATATTACAAAAGACTCTCCCTGTAATTATAGAAGCAGCGGATGATTCTATTATAAAGCAGAAAGCTTCTAGAGAAATTGAGTCCACTACTTACCTAGTCCCAACTTTGTTCAAATCTGGTGCTGTGAAGAAAAGATTTTATTCCTCAGTTGAAAATAAAATGGATGATTGTTTAGAAAATGAAGAAAATTCAAGTTCGAGCACATATGAAACATTTAGAGAGAAAAATAAGATAATTACGTCTGCCCCCGAAAAAATGATGTCTGACGAAGGGGAAACTAACCAAATGGATATATACAATACATTTTCAGAAAAATTTAAAAAGAACAAAGAATTTTTAATTTTTGGCAATTCTATATACACCAGTCATTTAGAAAATATAGTAGCAACTCAAACGAGTACTGTTAAAGATTTATTAATTTGTGAATGTATTTTAGACACATATTTACATCTTATAATTTTTGAAGAAAAGCAAAATCATAATGTGAAAATTTATGCCGCCGACAGCACAGTATTAAATCATTTAAATTCATATGAAGACGACGAGTTATTTGACAGACAATGACATTACAAATTTTCCACTGACTTTTAATGGACATTGTTCTCTTATTATAGTTTTACGGCGGTTGAAAATAATAATATATTTAGACAGCTTGCATTTTGAACTACCAAAAAAACATGTTGGACATATAATTAGATTATACGAAGGTTTTCAAAAATTTCATAGCAGCAGCAAACGTTTTATGTGGAAAATATTTGAGCCGAAAGATACACCATTGCAAAACAATGCATACGACTGTGGCATGTTTTGTTGTATGTTTGCAGAAATTTTAATTAGACGCGATGCAAAATACGCAGAATATGCAAATAATAATGATATGTCCGACTACCGGCAACACGTAAAAGAAAAATTATTGTTTTACATGGAAAACCAGAAAATTGCAGGTATAAACTAAGGCCGGTTTCACCAATTTCGAATGAAATTTCGGGTAACTTATCTGTCAACATATATTTTTATTCGTTTATTCGCTAGAGAATAATTGAATTCTGAATCTAGGAGCGCGCCTGCGCGCCGTCACAGGTGGGATGTATGCGTCGCACACGGGAGACACTTGGTTAGGAGTGACAAGGCAAGCAACAACGTATACATATATTCCAATGATATATAATTTTGATTGAAAAAGTTAGTATTAGCACACGGGCGACAACATAGTTCATACCCTCATATAATATAATGATTTTTGGAGAAAAATATATGCCGGGTATATATAAAGGTTGTAGATAATAAAATTGTACATCTAAATCACTAATTAAATTTTATTTTGCACGTTTTGTAAACTGTAAAGCCGAATTTGTAACTAGACTTCATTTCACGTAAGAAAATAGCGTTGGTTTAGATAGGGATATAAATTCTGTCCTTTGATTGGTCAGAATACTAACCTAGTTCACAAAAGCAAAAGAATATCACTTGTCAGCTTTCAATTATCAAATCAAATCGACAGAATTAAGTGATATTTAACCATGTTTTGATGTAATTTCTAATGTCCAGGACTCGTACATTTTACAGATAATTTTTTTTTATTACTGACAATGTTTAGTTTCACGAATTTAAATAATTTATTTAATGCATGTAAAAACGGTCGACTCTCAAGCGCCATCTGCTATTATATATACCGGTGGCGCGTTTAAAACGATCCACCCTTAATAACTTTGAATCGAATTGTGATAAACATACCCGGTTCATACTAATTGTTTTAACATCTAGGGGGCCACATTTTACTAATATTTTTATTTTTTTGAATTCACTAATCTCAGCCCCACCACTACCAACTTTTAAATCTTAAATGGCAATATATCCCTTGTGACATATCAAAAGAAAGCTCTTAAAAATGCTATTGATATTTGAATAAACCGTTTTAAAGTTAGAAACAATAGTTTATAGTATTTTAATGCATGCAGTGCTATGGAAATGATAAAAAAAACAATGGATTTGTTGAAGGGGGTCGATTGATTCGCCCGCTAGGTCCCAACGATTTTTTTCTTTGGGGATATTTAAAATCAATTATTTATAAAACTACACCTGTTAATCTCCAAGATTTAGAAAATAGACTTAAAAAAGAGTGTCAAGCAATTCCAGAAGAAACATTTCGGCGGATGCAAATAGCATTTAGTGATAGATTGTAACATTGTTTATGTGTAAATGGCGCTTAATTTGAGCATTTGTTATAAGGTTTTAAATTATATTAAGATTAATTATTGTTTATAACTTTAAAACGGTTTATTCAAATATATTGACATGCCTGTATAGCATTTTTCAAGAGCTCTCATTTGATATGTCACAAAGTGTATATTCACTTTTAAGATTTAAAAGTGGAAAGTGGTGGGGGTGCGATTAGTGAATAAAAAAAACAAAAATATTAATAAAATGTAACCCCCTAGATGTTAAAACATTTAGAGTAAACCGGGTATGTATATCACAATTCTTTTCAAAGTTATTAAGGGTGGATCGTCGCGCCTTCACATATATATATATTGCTCATTTCTAGTGATAGCTATAGAATGGGATATTCCACCATAACAAAAAAAATTCATTTTAACTCAATAAATAATAGTTAAAACAATGAAAACATTTTTTAAATAAATACTTTACGAGATATTTCACATTTGCTAAAAGGGGAAATTGACGTCATATAATTGTTATCTTGCGTGTGTGTGTGTGTGTGTGTGTGTGTGTGTGTGTGTGTGTGTGCGTGTGTGCGTGTGTGTGTGTGTGTTTATGTGTGTGTGTGTGTGTGTGCGTGTGTGTGTGAGAAAGACTAGTATAGGGGGAATGTGACGTTATACTGATTTCTCGAAAATAAAATACTGTTAAACTAGGTACAATTAAGATTTTTTTAATACTATGAATTGCTTCAAAATTGAATGGTTTTATTTCACATAATAAAAAAATGAGTGGAATCCCCATTGACACAAAATTACAAATAAATGCATGACGTTTGAACTGTCAGAATAATACCCTTGAATTATTCGCAGATCCTTTTCTTATTAAAAACGGTTTATTTATAAACCAAAACCCACAAAATAAAAAATGATTGGCGATTTAGGTGTAGAATTTTATCATCTATAACCTTGAATTCAGAATTAAATTATCTAGCGAGTAAGTACAGAAAAAATATGTGTTCCTATTTAAATCAAAAAGTTAGGTTCCATATGTTGAGAATTACTGGGGATTTTTTTTCTGTTCATTTTTTAAGTCTTATAAATAGAAATTGTTAGCTCATTTCACTAATTCTCGAGATAACAATGGTGGTCCATTTAAAATGAACATAATGTACACAGAGAGCTCATGCGAGAATGAACCAGCAATTGTATCTTTTAATGATGCGGATAACGATTATATTCAAATAAGCAAGTTTTTTACACGCAATATGAGCAATAATATGTATTAAGATATTAAGAAGCGTTCTTTACTTTTGGTTAAGGAGTATATAATACTAACTTTGAAATACAGAATTTGTTTTATAATGGTAATAATAAACAAGTAATACGTTGTATTATTAAAGAATAAAATGTCGGACATTCGAAATATAAAATAAATGAAGAGAGCGTAAAATTTTGTTTTATTAGGTCGGTAGTCCAGGTTACGCCATATAATAGTTATTTATTGTACATGCGGATTAAATGAATCCCGCGAGTTAAACATTCATTTTAACCGCGAGTGTAATACAACTGTTATTAAATTTTGGCTTAATGTACTTCATCGATTTTCTTCTCATGAATAAACATTATCTTAGCTCACTTGGTGTATAAATATCTATTAATCGCTAGCGGAATAAAATTGTTTATAAAACAACTTTAATGGTCCGTGTCCAAGGAAATAAACATGACTTTATAAGGCAAAATGGAATAAATGAATTTATTTAAAAAATACCATCTTCTATGAACAAAAAAAAAAACAAAGTCTAACAAGCTTGATTTTTTTCATTCAACTTACATAGTTAAAACGTCCGCCATTATATTTTTTAATATAACAACGTACTATCATTCTAAAACAGAAAATATGGTTCGTTCCATTTTAAATTTAAAAGTTAAAAGATAACAGCTGGTTCATTCTCACATGATCACTTTGTATTGTTTGTATATTATGGGTTTTATGCAATTATCTGACAAATAAGTTATTGGGGACTTCATCCACAAATGATGGAACCGATCCCTGGTTATGTTTTCAAAAAAAAGAAAAACAAGAAAAAAAACTTTACATTGCAGGGCAACAAAGGTAAAAGTTCGATCGAAAACGATTAAGAAATATTGAGAAAATTAAAATTAGAAATATAACAGCAGAAAAGTTACCAGTACAAGGCAGCACTCTTGATTTTTTAACCGGCGTGGTAAATAATTATTGGGGTGAATCATCAGAAATTTGCTTCCACAATGACTGCAACAAACCGGGTGGAGAAGCAGTCCTTTGCAATATGTGTGAACACTGGTTTCATTTAGACTGCGTAGGCGTAATGAAAAAAGAGTAAGGCAAATTTTATACATGCTATATATGCCAAACAAATTAAAATAATAAACATATAATATTGTCTTAATTATGTACTACCTACCAATGATTTAAAATTTTCGGTGTCCCTGCCATAATAAAAGTATTTTGCAGAAATATGATGATAGTCATATTCATCTTAATTTGCTTAAATTTATTACTTTAAATTGGTATATAGCTAATGTTAAATGAAATATAACTAAACCGTAACTGCTCTAGTCGGGTTTTATAGTACCCCACATGTTGTAAATTCATTTATAATTTTGTCTTCAAATGACAGATGAAGCTGCATTATGCAGAACGCCGTTTTTAGGGATCGAAAGTGGATGTGTATATATTTATTTAATTTCGCAGGAATATGTATAGTAACCAGCTACACTAATTTTTTATAGTACTTATATATCCGTCATTCTGCAGAATGAATCAATTCTGCAATACGGCGTATTTAGGGGTTGAATGTGAAAATTTTTATAATTATTGAATTTAGCAGGGACATATAATAGTAAACAGCTTCTCTAGGTTGTTCTAGTATTGATATATCCGTCATTCTGCACAACCACGTGTTTCGGGGTTGAAAGTGGAAATGTTTATAATTATTGAATTTTGCAGGCACATGTGATAGTAAACAGCTACTTTAGGTTGTTCTAATATTTGTATATACGTCATTCTGCAGAATGAGCGCATTCTGCAGAACCACGTATTTAGGGGTTGAAAGTGGAAATGTTTATAATTATTAAATTTTGCAGGGACATGTGATAGTAAACAGCTACTTTAGGTTGTTCAAATATTTGTATATACGTCATTCTGCAGAATGAGTGAATTCTGCAAAACCACGTATTCAGGGGTTGAAAGTGGAAATGTTTATAATTATTTAATTTTGCAGGGACATGTGATAGTAAACAGCTACTTTAGGTTGTTCTAATATTTGTATATACGTCATTCTGCAGAATGAATGCATCTGCAGAACCACGTATTTAGGGGTTGAAAGTGGCAATGTTTATAATTATTAAATTTTGTAGGGACATGTGATAGTAAACAGCTACTTCAGGTTGTTCTAATATTTGTATATACGTCATTCTGCAGAACCACGTATTTAGGGGTTGAAAGTGGAAATGTTTATAATTATTTAATTTTGCAGGGACATGTGATAGTAAACAGCTACTTTAGGTTGTTCTAATATTTGTATATACGTCATTCTGCAGAATGAGTGAATTCTACAGAACCACATATTCAGGGGTTGAAACTGGAAATGTTTATAATTATTTAATTTTGCAGGGACATGTGATAGTAAACATCTACTTTAGGTAGTTCTAATATTTGTATATACGTCATTCTGCAGAATGAGTGAATTTTGCAGAACCACGTATTCAGGGGTTGAAAGTGGAAATGTTTATAATTATTTAATTTTGCAGGGACATGTGATAGTAAACAGCTACTTTAGGTTGTTCTAATATTTGTATATACGTCATTCTGTAGAATGAATGCATTCTGCAGAACCACGTATTTAGGGGTTGAAAGTGGAAATGTTTATAATTATTAAATTTTGCAGGGACATGTGATAGTAAACAGCTACTTTAGGTTGTTCTAATATTTGTATATACGTCATTCTGCAGAATGAGTGAATTCTACAGAACCACGTATTCAGGGGTTGAAAGTGGAAATGTTTATAATTATTTAATTTTGCAGGGACATGTGATAGTAAACAGCTACTTTAGGTTGTTCTAATATTTGTATATACGTCATTCTGCAGAATGAGTGAATTTTGCAGAACCACGTATTCAAGGGTTGAAAGTGGAAATGTTTATAATTATTAAATTTTGCAGGGACATGTGATAGTAAACAGCTACTTTAGGTTGTTCTAATATTTGTATATACGTCATTCTGCAGAATGAGTGAATTCTACAGAACAACGTATTCAGGGGTTGAAAGTGGAAATGTTTATAATTATTAAATTTTGTAGGGACATGTGATAGTAAACAGCTACTTCAGGTTGTTCAAATATTTGTATATACGTCATTCTGCAGAATGAGTGAATTCTGCAAAACCACGTATTCAGGGGTTGAAAGTGGAAATGTTTATAATTATTAAATTTTGCAGGGACATGTGATAGTAAACAGCTAGTAAACAGCTACTTCAGGTTGTTCTAATATTTGTATATACGTCATTCTGCAGAATGAGTGAATTCTGCAGAACCACGTATTCAGGGGTTGAAAGTGGAAATGTTTATAATTATTTAATTTTGCAGGGACATGTGATAGTAAACAGCTACTTCAGGTTGTTCTAATATTTGTATATCCGTCATTCTGCAGAATGAATGCATTCTGCAGAACCACGTATTTAGGGGTTGAAAGTGGAAATGTTTATAATTATTAAATTTTGCAGGGACATGTGATAGTAAGTAAACAGCTACTTTAGGTTGTTCTAATATTTGTATATACGTCATTCTGCAGAATGATTGAATTCTACAGAACCACGTATTCAAGGGTTGAAAGTGGAAATGTTTATAATTATTTAATTTTGCAGGGACATGTGATAGTAAACAGCTACTTTAGGTTGTTCTAATATTTGTATATACGTCATGCATTCTGCAGAACCACGTATTTAGGGGTTGAAAGTGGAAATATTTATAATTATTAAATTTTGTAGGGACATGTGATAGTAAACAGCTACTTCAGGTTGTTCTAATATTTGTATATACGTCATTCTGCAGAATGAATGCATTCTGCAGAACCACGTATTTAGGGGTTGAAAGTGGAAATGTTTATAATTATTTAATTTTGCAGGGACATGTGATAGTAAACAGCTACTTTAGGTTGTTCAAATATTTGTATATACGTCATTCTGCAGAATGAGTGAATTCTGCAAAACCACGTATTCAAGGGTTGAAAGTGGAAATGTTTATAATTATTTAATTTTGCAGGGACATGTGATAGTAAACAGCTACTTTAGGTTGTTCTAATATTTGTATATACGTCATGCATTCTGCAGAACCACGTATTTAGGGGTTGAAAGTGGAAATGTTTATAATTATTAAATTTTGCAGGGACATGTGATAGTAAACAGCTACTTTAGGTTGTTCTAATATTTGTATATACGTCATTCTGCAGAATGAGTGAATTTTGTAGAACCACGTATTTAGGAGTTGAAAGTGGAAATGTTTATAATTATTTAATTTTGCAGGGACATGTGATAGTAAACAGCTACTTTAGGTTGTTCTAATATTTGTATATACGTCATTCTGCAGAATGAGTGAATTCTGCAGAACCACGTATTCAGGGGTTGAAAGTGGAAATGTTTATAATTATTTAATTTTGCAGGGACATGTGATAGTAAACAGCTACTTTTAGTTGTTCTAATATTTGTATATACGTCATTCTGCAGAATGAATGCATTCTGCAGAACCACGTATTTAGGGGTTGAAACTGGAAATGTTTATAATTATTAAATTTTGCAGGGACATGTGATAGTAAACAGCTACTTTAGGTTGTTCAAATATTTGTATATACGTCATTCTGCAGAATGAGTGAATTCTGCAAAACCACGTATTCAGGGGTTGAAAGTGGAAATGTTTATAATTATTTAATTTTGCAGGAACATGTGATAGTAAACAGCTACTTTAGGTTGTTCTAATATTTGTATATACGTCATTCTGCAGAATGAGTGAATTCTACAGAACCACGTATTCAGGGGTTGAAAGTGGAAATGTTTATAATTATTTAATTTTGCAGGGACATGTGATAGTAAACAGCTACTTTAGGTAGTTCTAATATTTGTATATACGTCATTCTGCAGAATGAGTGAATTTTGCAGAACCACGTATTCAAGGGTTGAAAGTGGCAATGTTTATAATTATTAAATTTTGTAGGGACATGTGATAGTAAACAGCTACTTCAGGTTGTTCTAATATTTGTATATACGTCATTCTGCAGAATGAATGCATTCTGCAGAACCACGTATTTAGGGGTTGAAAGTGGAAATGTTTATAATTATTAAATTTTGCAGGGACATGTGATAGTAAACAGCTACTTTAGGTTGTTATAATATTTGTATATCCGTCATTCTGCAGAATGAGTGAATTCTGCAGAACCACGTATTCAGGGGTTGAAAGTGGAAATGTTTATAATTATTTAATTTTGCAGGGACATGTGATAGTAAACAGCTACTTTAGGTTGTTCTAATATTTGTATATACGTCATTCTGCAGAATGAATGCATTCTGCAGAACCACGTATTTAGGGGTTGAAAGTGGAAATGTTTATAATTATTAAATTTTGTAGGGACATGTCATAGTAAACAGCTACTTCAGGTTGTTCTAATATTTGTATATACGTCATTCTGCAGCATGAGTGAATTCTGCAGAACAACGTATTCAGGGGTTGAAAGTGGAAATGTTTATAATTATTTAATTTTGCAGGGACATGTGATAGTAAACAGCTACTTTAGGTTGTTCTAATATTTGTATATACGTCATTCTGCAGAATGAGTGAATTTTGCAGAACCACGTATTTAGGAGTTGAAAGTGGAAATGTTTATAATTATTTAATTTTGCAGGGACATGTGATAGTAAACAGCTACTTCAGGTTGTTCTAATATTTGTATATACGTCATTCTGCAGAATGAGTGAATTCTACAGAACAACGTATTCAGGGGTTGAAAGTGGAAATGTTTATAATTATTTAATTTTGCAGGGACATGTGATAGTAAACAGCTACTTTAGGTTGTTCTAATATTTGTATATACGTCATTCTGCAGAATGATTGAATTCTACAGAACCACGTATTCAAGGGTTGAAAGTGGAAATGTTTATAATTATTTAATTTTGCAGGGACATGTGATAGTAAACAGCTACTTTAGGTTGTTCTAATATTTGTATATACGTCATGCATTCTGCAGAACCACGTATTTAGGGGTTGAAAGTGGAAATATTTATAATTATTAAATTTTGTAGGGACATGTGATAGTAAACAGCTACTTCAGGTTGTTCTAATATTTGTATATACGTCATTCTGCAGAATGAATGCATTCTGCAGAACCACGTATTTAGGGGTTGAAAGTGGAAATGTTTATAATTATTTAATTTTGCAGGGACATGTGATAGTAAACAGCTACTTTAGGTTGTTCAAATATTTGTATATACGTCATTCTGCAGAATGAGTGAATTCTGCAAAACCACGTATTCAAGGGTTGAAAGTGGAAATGTTTATAATTATTTAATTTTGCAGGGACATGTGATAGTAAACAGCTACTTTAGGTTGTTCTAATATTTGTATATACGTCATGCATTCTGCAGAACCACGTATTTAGGGGTTGAAAGTGGAAATGTTTATAATTATTAAATTTTGCAGGGACATGTGATAGTAAACAGCTACTTTAGGTTGTTCTAATATTTGTATATACGTCATTCTGCAGAATGAGTGAATTTTGTAGAACCACGTATTTAGGAGTTGAAAGTGGAAATGTTTATAATTATTTAATTTTGCAGGGACATGTGATAGTAAACAGCTACTTTAGGTTGTTCTAATATTTGTATATACGTCATTCTGCAGAATGAGTGAATTCTGCAGAACCACGTATTCAGGGGTTGAAAGTGGAAATGTTTATAATTATTTAATTTTGCAGGGACATGTGATAGTAAACAGCTACTTTTAGTTGTTCTAATATTTGTATATACGTCATTCTGCAGAATGAGTGAATTCTACAGAACCACGTATTCAGGGGTTGAAAGTGGAAATGTTTATAATTATTTAATTTTGCAGGGACATGTGATAGTAAACAGCTACTTTAGGTAGTTCTAATATTTGTATATACGTCATTCTGCAGAATGAGTGAATTTTGCAGAACCACGTATTCAGGGGTTGAAAGTGGCAATGTTTATAATTATTAAATTTTGTAGGGACATGTGATAGTAAACAGCTACTTCAGGTTGTTCTAATATTTGTATATACGTCATTCTGCAGAATGAATGCATTCTGCAGAACCACGTATTTAGGGGTTGAAAGTGGAAATGTTTATAATTATTAAATTTTGCAGGGACATGTGATAGTAAACAGCTACTTTAGGTTGTTATAATATTTGTATATCCGTCATTCTGCAGAATGAATGCATTCTGCAGAACCACGTATTTAGGGGTTGAAAGTGGAAATGTTTATAATTATTAAATTTTGCAGGGACATATGATAGTAAACAGCTACTTTAGGTTGTTCTAATATTTGTATATACGTCATTCTGCAGAATGAGTGAATTCTGCAAAACCACGTATTCAGGGGTTGAAAGTGGAAATGTTTATAATTATTTAATTTTGCAGTGACATGTGATAGTAAACAGCTACTTTAGGTTGTTCTAATATTTGTATATACGTCATTCTGCAGAATGAGTGAATTCTGCAGAAGCACGTATTTAGGGGTTGAAAGTGGAAATGTTTATAATTATTAAATTTTGCAGGGACATGTGATAGTAAACAGCTACTTTAGGTTGTTCTAATATTTGTATATACGTCATTCTGCAGAATGAGTGAATTCTGCAGAACCACGTATTCAGGGGTTGAAAGTGGAAATGTTTATAATTATTTAATTTTGCAGGGACATGTGATAGTAAACAGCTATTTCAGGTTGTTCTAATATTTGTATATCCGTCATTCTGCAGAATGAATGCATTCTGCAGAACCACGTATTTAGGGGTTGAAAGTGGAAATGTTTATAATTATTAAATTTTGCAGGGACATGTGATAGTAAACAGCTACTTTAGGTTGTTCTAATATTTGTATATACGTCATTCTGCAGAATGATTGAATTCTACAGAACCACGTATTCAGGGGTTGAAAGTGGAAATGTTTATAATTATTTAATTTTGCAGGGACATGTGATAGTAAACAGCTACTTTAGGTTGTTCTAATATTTGTATATACGTCATGCATTCTGCAGAACCACGTATTTAGGGGTTGAAAGTGGAAATGTTTATAATTATTAAATTTTGTAGGGACATGTGATAGTAAACAGCTACTTCAGGTTGTTCTAATATTTGTATACACGTCATTCTGCAGAATGAGTGAATTCTGCAGAACAACGTATTCAGGGGTTGAAAGTGGAAATGTTTATAATTATTTAATTTTGCAGGGACATGTGATAGTAAACAGCTACTTTAGGTTGTTCTAATATTTGTATAAACGTCATTCTGCAGAATGAGTGAATTTTGCAGAACCACGTATTTAGGAGTTGAAAGTGGAAATGTTTATAATTATTTAATTTTGCAGGGACATGTGATAGTAAACAGCTACTTTAGGTTGTTCTAATATTTGTATATACGTCATTCTGCAGAATGAGTGAATTCTGCCAGAACCACGTATTCAGGGGTTGAAAGTGGAAATGTTTATAATTATTTAATTTTGCAGGGACATGTGATAGTAAACAGCTACTTTAGGTTGTTCTAATATTTGTATATACGTCATTCTGCAGAATGAATACATTCTGCAGAACCACGTATTTAGGGGTTGAAACTGGAAATGTTTATAATTATTAAATTTTGCAGGGACATGTGATAGTAAACAGCTACTTTAGGTTGTTCAAATATTTGTATATACGTCATTCTGCAGAATGAGTGAATTCTGCAAAACCACGTATTCAGGGGTTGAAAGTGGAAATGTTTATAATTATTAAATTTTGTAGGGACATGTGATAGTAAACAGCTACTTCAGGTTGTTCTAATATTTGTATATACGTCATTCTGCAAAATGAGTGAATTCTGCAGAACCACGTATTTAGGGGTTGAACGTGGAAATGTTTATAATTATTAAATTTTGTAGGGACATGTGATAGTAAACAGCTACTTTAGGTTGTTCTAATATTTGTATATACGTCATTCTGCAGAATGAGTGAATTCTACAGAACCACGTATTCAGGGGTTGAAAGTGGAAATGTTTATAATTATTTAATTTTGCAGGAACATGTGATAGTAAACAGCTACTTTAGGTTGTTCTAATATTTGTATATACGTCATTCTGCAGAATGAGTGAATTTTGCAGAACCACGTATTCAGGGGTTGAAAGTGGAAATGTTTACAATTATTAAATTTTGCAGGGACATGTGATAGTAAACAGCTACTTTAGGTTGTTCTAATATTTGTATATACGTCATTCTGCAGAATGAGTGAATTCTACAGAACTACGTATTCAGGGGTTGAAAGTGGAAATGTTTATAATTATTTAATTTTGCAGGGACATGTGATAGTAAACAGCTACTTTAGGTTGTTCTAATATTTGTATATACGTCATTCTGCAGAATGAGCGCTTTCTGCAGAACCACGTATTTAGGGGTTGAAAGTGGAAATGTTTATAATTATTAAATTTTGCAGGGAGATGTGATAGTAAACAGCTACTTTAGGTTGTTCTAATATTTGTATATACGTCATTCTGCAGAATGAGTGAATTTTGCAGAACCACGTATTCAGGGGTTGAAAGTGGAAATGTTTATAATTATTTAATTTTGCAGGGACATGTGATAGTAAACAGCTACTTTAGGTTGTTCTAATATTTGTATATACGTCATTCTGCAGAATGAATGCATTCTGCAGAGCCACGTATTTAGGGGTTGAAAGTGGAAATGTTTATAATTATTAAATTTTGTAGGGACATGTGATAGTAAACAGCTACTTCAGGTTGTTCAAATATTTGTATATACGCCATTCTGCAGAATGAATGCATTCTGCAGAACCACGTATTTAGGGGTTGAAAGTGGAAATGTTTATAATTATTAAATTTTGTAGGGACATGTGATAGTAAACAGCTACTTCAGGTTGTTCAAATATTTGTATATACGTCATTCTGCAGAATGAGTGAATTCTGCAAAACCACGTATTCAGGGGTTGAAAGTGGAAATGTTTATAATTATTAAATTTTGCAGGGACATGTGATAGTAAACAGCTACTTCAGGTTGTTCTAATATTTGTATATACGTCATTCTGCAGAATGAGTGAATTCTACAGAACAACGTATTCAGGGGTTGAAAGTGGAAATGTTTATAATTATTTAATTTTGCAGGGACATGTGATAGTAAACAGCTACCTTAGGTTGTTCTAATATTTGTATATACGTCATTCTGCAGAAAGAATGCATTCTGCAGAACCACGTATTTAGGGGTTGAAAGTGGAAATGTTTATAATTATTAAATTTTGCAGGGACATGTGATAGTAAACAGCTACTTTAGGTTGTTCAAATATTTGTATATACGTCATTCTGCAGAATGAGTGAATTCTGCAGAACCACGTATTTAGGGGTTGAAAGTGGAAATGTTTATAATTATTAAATTTTGCAGGGACATGTGATAGTAAACAGCTACTTTAGGTTGTTCTAATATTTGTATATACGTCATTCTGCAGAATGAATGCATTCTGCAGAACCACGTATTTAGGGGTTGAAAGTGGAAATGTTTATAATTATTAAATTTTGCAGGGACATGTGATAGTAAACATCTACTTCAGGTTGTTCTAATATTTGTATATACGTCATTCTGCAGAATGAGTGAATTCTACAGAACAGCGTATTCAGGGGTTGAAAGTGGAAATGTTTATAATTATTAAATTTTGTAGGGACATGTGATAGTAAACAGCTACTTCAGGTTGTTCAAATATTTGTATATACGTCATTCTGCAGAATGAGTGAATTCTGCAAAACCACGTATTCAGGGGTTGAAAGTGGAAATGTTTATAATTATTAAATTTTGCAGGGACATGTGATAGTAAACAGCTAGTAAACAGCTACTTCAGGTTGTTCTAATATTTGTATATACGTCATTCTGCAGAATGAGTGAATTCTGCAGAACCACGTATTTAGGGGTTGAAAGTGGAAATGTTTATAATTATTAAATTTTGCAGGGACATGTGATAGTAAACAGTTACTTTAGGTTGTTCTAATATTTGTATATACGTCATTCTGCAGAATGAGTGAATTCTACAGAACCACGCATTCAGGGGTTGAAAGTGGAAATGTTTATAATTATTTAATTTTGCAGGGACATGTGATAGTAAACAGCTACTTTAGGTTGTTCTAATATTTGTATATACGTCATGCATTCTGCAGAACCACGTATTTAAGGGTTGAAAGTGGAAATGTTTATAATTATTAAATTTTGTAGGGACATGTGATAGTAAACAGCTACTTCAGGTTGTTCTAATATTTGTATATACGTCATTCTGCAGAATGAGCGCATTCTGCAGAACCACGTATTTAGGGGTTGAAAGTGGAAATGTTTATAATTATTAAATTTTGCAGGGACATGTGATAGTAAACAGCTACTTTAGGTTGTTCAAATATTTTTATATACGTCATTCTGCAGAATGAGTGAATTCTGCAAAACCACGTATTCAGGGGTTGAAAGTGGGAAATGTTTATAATTATTAAATTTTGCAGGGACATGTGATAGTAAACAGCTACTTCAGGTTGTTCTAATATTTGTATATACGTCATTCTGCAGAATGAGTGAATTCTGCAGAACCACGTATTCAGGGGTTGAAAGTGGAAATGTTTATAATTATTTAATTTTGCAGGGACATGTGATAGTAAACAGCTACTTTAGGTTGTTCTAATATTTGTATATACGTCATTCTGCAGAATGAATGCATTCTGCAGAACCACGTATTTAGGGGTTGAAAGTGGAAATGTTTATAATTATTAAATTTTGTAGGGACATGTCATAGTAAACAGCTACTTCAGGTTGTTCTAATATTTGTATATACGTCATTCTGCAGCATGAGTGAATTCTGCAGAACAACGTATTCAGGGGTTGAAAGTGGAAATGTTTATAATTATTTAATTTTGCAGGGACATGTGATAGTAAACAGCTACTTTAGGTTGTTCTAATATTTGTATATACGTCATTCTGCAGAATGAGTGAATTTTGCAGAACCACGTATTTAGGAGTTGAAAGTGGAAATGTTTATAATTATTAAATTTTGCAGGGACATGTGATAGTAAACAGCTACTTTAGGTTGTTCTAATATTTGTATATACGTCATTCTGCAGAATGAGTGAATTCTACAGAACCACGTATTCAGGGGTTGACAGTGGAAATGTTTATAATTATTTAATTTTGCAGGGACATGTGATAGTAAACAGCTACTTTAGGTTGTTCTAATATTTGTATATACGTCATTCTGCAGAATGAGTGAATTTTGCAGAACCACGTATTCAAGGGTTGAAAGTGGAAATGTTTATAATTATTAAATTTTGCAGGGACATGTGATAGTAAACAGCTACTTTAGGTTGTTCTAATATTTGTATATACGTCATTCTGCAGAATGAGTGAATTCTACAGTACAACGTATTCAGGGGTTGAAAGTGGAAATGTTTATAATTATTAAATTTTGTAGGGACATGTGATAGTAAACAGCTACTTCAGGTTGTTCAAATATTTGTATATACGTCATTCTGCAGAATGAGTGAATTCTGCAAAACCACGCATTCAGGGGTTGAAAGTGGAAATGTTTATAATTATTTAATTTTGCAGGGACATGTGATAGTAAACAGCTAGTAAACAGCTACTTCAGGTTGTGCTAATATTTGTATATACGTCATTCTGCAGAATGAGTGAATTCTGCAGAACCGCGTATTCAGGGGTTGAAAGTGGAAATGTTTATAATTATTTAATTTTGCAGGGACATGTGATAGTAAACAGCTACTTTAGGTTGTTCTAATATTTGTATATACGTCATTCTGCAGAATGAATGCATTCTGCAGAACCACGTATTTAGGGGTTGAAAGTGGAAATGTTTATAATTATTAAATTTTGTAGGGACATGTGATAGTAAACAGCTACTTCAGGTTGTTCTAATATTTGTATATACGTCATTCTGCAGAATGAGTGAATTCTGCAGAACAACGTATTCAGGGGTTGAAAGTGGAAATGTTTATAATTATTTAATTTTGCAGGGACATGTGATAGTAAACAGCTACTTTAGGTTGTTCTAATATTTGTATATACGTCATTCTGCAGAATGAGTGAATTTTGCAGAACCACGTATTTAGGAGTTGAAAGTGGAAATGTTTATAATTATTAAATTTTGCAGGGACATGTGATAGTAAACAGCTACTTTCGGTTGTTCTAATATTTGTATATACGTCATTCTGCAGAATGAGTTAATTCTGCACAAACCACGTATTCAGGGGTTGAAAGTGGAAATGTTTATAATTATTTAATTTTGCAGGGACATGTGATAGTAAACAGCTACTTTAGGTTGTTCTAATATTTGTATATCCGTCATTCTGCAGAATGAATGCATTCTGCAGAACCACGTATTTAGGGGTTGAAAGTGGAAATGTTTATAATTATTAAATTTTGCAGGGACATGTGATAGTAAACAGCTACTTTAGGTTGTTCTAATATTTGTATATACGTCATTCTGCAGAATGAGTGAATTCTACAGAACCACGTATTCAGGGGTTGAAAGTGGAAATGTTTATAATTATTTAATTTTGCAGGAACATGTGATAGTAAACAGCTACTTTAGGTTGTTTTAATATTTGTATATACGTCATTCTGCAGAATGAGTGAATTTTGCAGAACCACGTATTCAAGGGTTGAAAGTGGAAATGTTTATAATTATTAAATTTTGCAGGGACATGTGATAGTAAACAGCTACTTTAGGTTGTTCTAATATTTGTATATACGTCATTCTGCAGAACCACGTATTCAGGGGTTGAAAGTGGAAATGTTTATAATTATTAAATTTTGCAGGGACATGTGATAGTAAACAGCTACTTTAGGTTGTTCTAATATTTGTATATACGTCATGCATTCTGCAGAATCACGTATTTAGGGGTTGAAAGTGGAAATGTTTATAATTATTAAATTTTGTAGGGACATGTGATAGTAAACAGCTACTTCAGGTTGTTCTAATATTTGTATACACGTCATTCTGCAGAACAACGTATTCAGGGGTTGAAAGTGGAAATGTTTATAATTATTTAATTTTGCAGGGACATGTGATAGTAAACAGCTACTTTAGGTTGTTCTAATATTTGTATAAACGTCATTCTGCAGAATGAGTGAATTTTGCAGAACCACGTATTTAGGAGTTGAAAGTGGAAATGTTTATAATTATTTAATTTTGCAGGGACATGTGATAGTAAACAGCTACTTTAGGTTGTTCTAATATTTGTATATACGTCATTCTGCAGAATGAATACATTCTGCAGAACCACGTATTTAGGGGTTGAAACTGGAAATGTTTATAATTATTAAATTTTGCAGGGACATGTGATAGTAAACAGCTACTTTAGGTTGTTCAAATATTTGTATATACGTCATTCTGCAGAATGAGTGAATTCTGCAAAACCACGTATTCAGGGGTTGAAAGTGGACATGTTTATAATTATTTAATTTTGCAGGGACATGTGATAGTAAACAGCTACTTTAGGTTGTTCTAATATTTGTATATACGTCATTCTGCAGAATGAGTGAATTCTACAGAACCACGTATTCAGGGGTTGAAAGTGGAAATGTTTATAATTATTTAATTTTGCAGGGACATGTGATAGTAAACAGCTACTTTAGGTTGTTCTAATATTTGTATATACGTCATTCTGCAGAATGAGTGAATTTTGCAGAACCACGTATTCAGGGGTTGAAAGTGGCAATGTTTATAATTATTAAATTTTGTAGGGACATGTGATAGTAAACAGCTACTTCAGGTTGTTCTAATATTTGTATATACGTCATTCTGCAAAATGAGTGAATTCTGCAGAACCACGTATTTAGGGGTTGAACGTGGAAATGTTTATAATTATTAAATTTTGCAGGGACATGTGATAGTAAACAGCTACTTTAGGTTGTTCTAATATTTGTATATACGTCATTCTGCAGAATGAGTGAATTCTACAGAACCACGTATTCAGGGGTTGAAAGTGGAAATGTTTATAATTATTTAATTTTGCAGGAACATGTGATAGTAAACAGCTACTTTAGGTTGTTCTAATATTTGTATATACGTCATTCTGCAGAATGAGTGAATTTTGCAGAACCACGTATTCAGGGGTTGAAAGTGGAAATGTTTACAATTATTAAATTTTGCAGGGACATGTGATAGTAAACAGCTACTTTAGGTTGTTCTAATATTTGTATATACGTCATTCTGCAGAATGAGTGAATTCTACAGAACTACGTATTCAGGGGTTGAAAGTGGAAATGTTTATAATTATTTAATTTTGCAGGGACATGTGGTAGTAAACAGCTACTTTAGGTTGTTCTAATATTTGTATATACGTCATTCTGCAGAATGAGCGCTTTCTGCAGAACCACGTATTTAGGGGTTGAAAGTGGAAATGTTTATAATTATTAAATTTTGCAGGGAGATGTGCTAGTAAACAGCTACTTTAGGTTGTTCTAATATTTGTATATACGTCATTCTGCAGAATGAGTGAATTTTGCAGAACCACGTATTCAGGGGTTGAAAGTGGAAATGTTTATAATTATTTAATTTTGCAGGGACATGTGATAGTAAACAGCTACTTTAGGTTGTTCTAATATTTGTATATACGTCATTCTGCAGAATGAATGCATTCTGCAGAACCACGTATTTAGGGGTTGAAAGTGGAAATGTTTATAATTATTAAATTTTGTAGGGACATGTGATAGTAAACAGCTACTTCAGGTTGTTCAAATATTTGTATATACGTCATTCTGCAGAATGAGTGAATTCTGCAAAACCACGTATTCAGGGGTTGAAAGTGGAAATGTTTATAATTATTAAATTTTGCAGGGACATGTGATAGTAAACAGCTACTTCAGGTTGTTCTAATATTTGTATATACGTCATTCTGCAGAATGAGTGAATTCTACAGAACAACGTATTCAGGGGTTGAAAGTGGAAATGTTTATAATTATTTAATTTTGCAGGGACATGTGATAGTAAACAGCTACTTTAGGTTGTTCTAATATTTGTATATACGTCATTCTGCAGAAAGAATGCATTCTGCAGAACCACGTATTTAGGGGTTGAAAGTGGAAATGTTTATAATTATTAAATTTTGCAGGGACATGTGATAGTAAACAGCTACTTTAGGTTGTTCAAATATTTGTATATACGTCATTCTGCAGAATGAGTGAATTCTGCAGAACCACGTATTTAGGGGTTGAAAGTGGAAATGTTTATAATTATTAAATTTTGCAGGGACATGTGATAGTAAACAGCTACTTTAGGTTGTTCTAATATTTGTATATACGTCATTCTGCAGAATGAATGCATTCTGCAGAACCACGTATTTAGGGGTTGAAAGTGGAAATGTTTATAATTATTAAATTTTGCAGGGACATGTGATAGTAAACAGCTACTTCAGGTTGTTCTAATATTTGTATATACGTCATTCTGCAGAATGAGTGAATTCTACAGAACAGCGTATTCAGGGGTTGAAAGTGGAAATGTTTATAATTATTAAATTTTGT
Source organism: Ophonus ardosiacus (assembly GCA_943142095.1). NCBI lineage: Eukaryota > Metazoa > Arthropoda > Insecta > Coleoptera > Carabidae > Ophonus > Ophonus ardosiacus. The sequence continues at coordinate 20,714,897 of OW964829.1, read as the reverse complement.
AGGGACATGTGATAGTAAACAGCTACTTCAGGTTGTTCAAATATTTGTATATACGTCATTCTGCAGAATGAGTGAATTCTGCAAAACCACGTATTCAGGGGTTGAAAGTGGAAATGTTTATAATTATTAAATTTTGCAGGGACATGTGATAGTAAACAGCTAGTAAACAGCTACTTCAGGTTGTTCTAATATTTGTATATACGTCATTCTGCAGAATGAGTGAATTCTGCAGAACCACGTATTTAGGGGTTGAAAGTGGAAATGTTTATAATTATTTAATTTTGCAGGGACATGTGATAGTAAACAGCTACTTTAGGTTGTTCTAATATTTGTATATCCGTCATTCTGCAAAATGAATGCATTCTGCAGAACCACGTATTTAGGGGTTGAAAGTGGAAATGTTTATAATTATTAAATTTTGCAGGGACATGTGATAGTAAACAGCTACTTCAGGTTGTTCTAATATTTGTATATACGTCATTCTGCAGAATGAGTGAATTCTGCAGAACTACGTATTCAGGGGTTGAAAGTGGAAATGTTTATAATTATTTAATTTTGCAGGGACATGTGATAGTAAACAGCTACTTTAGGTTGTTCTAATATTTGTATATACGTCATTCTGCAGAATGAGCGCATTCTGCAGAACCACGTATTTAGGGGTTGAAAGTGGAAATGTTTATAATTATTAAATTTTGCAGGGACATGTGATAGTAAACAGCTACTTTAGGTTGTTCAAATATTTGTATATACGTCATTCTGCAGAATGAGTGAATTCTGCAAAACCACGTATTCAGGGGTTGAAAGTGGGAAATGTTTATAATTATTAAATTTTGCAGGGACATGTGATAGTAAACAGCTACTTCAGGTTGTTCTAATATTTGTATATACGTCATTCTGCAGAATGAGTGAATTCTGCAGAACCACGTATTCAGGGGTTGAAAGTGGAAATGTTTATAATTATTTAATTTTGCAGGGACATGTGATAGTAAACAGCTACTTTAGGTTGTTCTAATATTTGTATATACGTCATTCTGCAGAATGAATGCATTCTGCAGAACCACGTATTTAGGGGTTGAAAGTGGAAATGTTTATAATTATTAAATTTTGTAGGGACATGTCATAGTAAACAGCTACTTCAGGTTGTTCTAATATTTGTATATACGTCATTCTGCAGCATGAGTGAATTCTGCAGAACAACGTATTCAGGGGTTGAAAGTGGAAATGTTTATAATTATTTAATTTTGCAGGGACATGTGATAGTAAACAGCTACTTTAGGTTGTTCTAATATTTGTATATACGTCATTCTGCAGAATGAGTGAATTTTGCAGAACCATGTATTTAGGAGTTGAAAGTGGAAATGTTTATAATTATTAAATTTTGCAGGGACATGTGATAGTAAACAGCTACTTTAGGTTGTTCTAATATTTGTATATACGTCATTCTGCAGAATGAGTGAATTCTACAGAACCACGTATTCAGGGGTTGACAGTGGAAATGTTTATAATTATTTAATTTTGCAGGGACATGTGATAGTAAACAGCTACTTTAGGTTGTTCTAATATTTGTATATACGTCATTCTGCAGAATGAGTGAATTTTGCAGAACCACGTATTCAAGGGTTGAAAGTGGAAATGTTTATAATTATTAAATTTTGCAGGGACATGTGATAGTAAACAGCTACTTTAGGTTGTTCTAATATTTGTATATACGTCATTCTGTAGAATGAGTGAATTCTACAGTACAACGTATTCAGGGGTTGAAAGTGGAAATGTTTATAATTATTAAATTTTGTAGGGACATGTGATAGTAAACAGCTACTTCAGGTTGTTCAAATATTTGTATATACGTCATTCTGCAGAATGAGTGAATTCTGCAAAACCACGCATTCAGGGGTTGAAAGTGGAAATGTTTATAATTATTAAGTTTTGCAGGGACATGTGATAGTAAACAGCTAGTAAACAGCTACTTCAGGTTGTTCTAATATTTGTATATACGTCATTCTGCAGAATGAGTGAATTCTGCAGAACCGCGTATTCAGGGGTTGAAAGTGGAAATGTTTATAATTATTTAATTTTGCAGGGACATGTGATAGTAAACAGCTACTTTAGGTTGTTCTAATATTTGTATATACGTCATTCTGCAGAATGAATGCATTCTGCAGAACCACGTATTTAGGGGTTGAAAGTGGAAATGTTTATAATTATTAAATTTTGTAGGGACATGTGATAGTAAACAGCTACTTCAGGTTGTTCTAATATTTGTATATACGTCATTCTGCAGAATGAGTGAATTCTGCAGAACAACGTATTCAGGGGTTGAAAGTGGAAATGTTTATAATTATTTAATTTTGCAGGGACATGTGATAGTAAACAGCTACTTTAGGTTGTTCTAATATTTGTATATACGTCATTCTGCAGAATGAGTGAATTTTGCAGAACCACGTATTTAGGAGTTGAAAGTGGAAATGTTTATAATTATTTAATTTTGCAGGGATATGTGATAGTAAACAGCTACTTTAGGTTGTTCTAATATTTGTATATACGTCATTTTGCAGAATGAGTTAATTCTGCAGAACCACGTATTCAGGGGTTGAAAGTGGAAATGTTTATAATTATTTAATTTTGCAGGGACATGTGATAGTAAACAGCTACTTTAGGTTGTTCTAATATTTGTATATCCGTCATTCTGCAGAATGAATGCATTCTGCAGAACCACGTATTTAGGGGTTGAAAGTGGAAATGTTTATAATTATTAAATTTTGCAGGGACATGTGATAGTAAACAGCTACTTTAGGTTGTTCTAATATTTGTATATACGTCATTCTGCAGAATGAGTGAATTTTGCAGAACCACGTATTTAGGAGTTGAAAGTGGAAATGTTTATAATTATTAAATTTTGCAGGGACATGTGATAGTAAACAGCTACTTTAGGTTGTTCTAATATTTGTATATACGTCAATCTGCAGAATGAGTGAATTCTGCAGAACCACGTATTCAGGGGTTGAAAGTGGAAATGTTTATAATTATTTAATTTTGCAGGGACATGTGATAGTAAACAGCTACTTTAGGTTGTTCTAGTATTTGTATATACGACATTCTGCAGAATGAATGCATTCTGCAGAACCACGTATTCAGGGGTTGAAAGTGGAAATGTTTATAATTATTAAATGTTGCAGGGACATGTCATAGTGAACAGCTACTTTAGGTTGTTCTAATATTTGTATATCCGTCATTCTGCAGAATGAGATCATTTTGCAGAACCACGTATCTGAGGGTTGTAATTGGAAATGAATGTAAATACTTTATTTAAAAGATGCATGAGATAAGTAAACAAGAAATTGACATGTGACCGAAAAATTTCTTTACTGGAGTATCATTCTGCAAAATTTAGGCCGTTCTGCAGAATAGACCTGTTTTGCAAATTATCTTTTCCCTTATTTGACATTTTTAAAAATCGCGATTTTCAGTTTTTCTTTTTTGAATAATTTTCAGACTGTTCGGAATTTTGAATGTTTCTTAACGGAATCTGAATCAACCCCCAAAACAACACAACATTGCCCATTTAACCGACCTCATAGCTCTTATAGTTTCCGAGATCCCAATGGTAGCCCAATCAATTTGGGACACCTGTATATATAAGGAAACTGAATAGTGGGTTTGACAGTCAATTTGTAGGCTTAAGTGTAGTACACTCTTTTTAATTTGTCAAGCTTTCGGTTATATTTTTAATCATGCTCAGGTCACTGTAATACAATATATACACTTACCTGTTAAAATTGTCGAATAATATTCACAATCCACCACACCTAGATCCGGGTTAAATTTCAAAATTTTCAATACAAACATTCCATTGTTTATTTACTACTAAATAAAACATGAAACTACTGAACGCACACTTTTTAGGAACAACTATTTTTTAGTGGATTTTTTTGACAGTTAAATATATATATACAGGCTGTTCATTTTAAATGGGCCACCATTACTATCTCGAGAACTATAAGAGCTTCAAAAACGGTTAAATGGGCAAACAATTTCTATTATACAAGACAAATTTAGGGAACAGAAAAGAATTTTTTTTTGACCAGTGGTTCTCAAAATACGGGACTCAACTTTTTTATTTTAAATGTAAATATATTTTTTTATTTGCTTATTCGACAGAGAATTTAATTCTGAATTCAATGATATAATATTATCATATCCTTACATAACGATTTTTTTGAGTAAAATAGATATAAAATTTTAAATTAATTTGATTAAAATATGATATTACTAAGAGTACAATGAATGGAAAAACTGAATATGTACATGTGTTTTTTACGTATAATTAGAGTGCCATGATAGAAAGAAGTGAATAAAAGTATAATGAATGAAAAAAACTGTTATAATTTTTATTTTAATATTTAATTATAATGAAGAAATATTTACAAAAATAAAATAAACTCCTATAAATTTATAAGTACTGTTCAAAATTGCCTCCATTTTCATTTATGCATAACTGTACTCTATGAAATAAACTATTTCTAACTAATCTTAATTTTCTTCCGTCAATATTGTTCAAAATATTTTCAATGCTGTTTTTTAATTGTTGTAGATTCTGATGCACAGTATCGTAGACTTTATCTTTTAAATAACCCCATAAGAAAAAGTCTAAAGGGTTTAAATCGGGTGATCTTGCAGGCCATGCAATGGGTCCTTTGGTACCAATCCATTGATTTGGAAATGTTTCATTCAGGTATGCGGTTACTTGACGAGAATTATGGGCTGGTGCTCCATCCTGTTGAAAGTGTAGATTTCTAACGACATTTAATGGCAAAGTCTGTTTCTTAAAAATTCTAAGTAACGATCTCCAGTTAGAGTACCTTCATACATGTGAAAAAACACTGTATCGTGCAAAATTGCACACCATACATTTATATTAAATTTTCTTTGAAAACTTCTTTCACGTACCATAATAGGATTCTCGGAACTCCAATAATGTTTATTTTTTACATTAAACATTCCATTATTGGAAAAATTTGCTTCATCCGTCCAAATAACACATTTTAAAATATCAATTCCTTCATTAATGATTAAATGGCAAAATTCAAGTCTGCGGTCATAATCACCAGGTTGCAAGTGTTGAACTTTATGGAATTTGTATGGCTTATACTTGTGTCGTTTTAAAATTTTATGCACCGTCCCTACACTTAATCTGCATTCATCAGAGGCCATTCGTACAGAAGCTGTTGGATTGGCTTCAAAATATGCCAAAACATTTATTTCATTGTTTTCATCCACCGGTCTTCTGGGTTTATGTATAAATGCAGTAGTATTAGTATTACCACGTAATATTAGGTCAAATTTCGGAAATATTTCCGCGACGGTACTACTCTTTCAGGATATCGTTCCCTATACATATTAACTGCAGCTCGCGAATTTTTTCTTCATAAAATGTATGTTTCAAACATCACAACTTTTTCAATGTGAGTAAAATTATACATTTTTAGAATGAAATTAAATGATTTTGAACTTCACTTGACAGTTATGATCACTTAACAAAACAAAATATTCACTTATTTCATTCAGAGCACTCTAATTCCAGGTTAAAAAATTACTTGTATTCAGTTTTTCCATTCATGGCACTCTTAGTAATATCATATTTTAATCAAATTAATTTAAAATTTTATATCTATTTTACTCAAAAAAATCGTTATGTGAGGATATGATAATATTCTATCATTGAATTCAGAATTAAATTCTCTATCGAATAAGCAAATAAAAAAAATATGTTCACATTTAAAATAAAAAAAGTTGAGTCCCGTATTTTGAGAACCACTGGTCGAAAAAAAATTTTTTCTGTTCTCTAAATTTGTCTTGTATAATAGAAATTGTTTGCCCATTTAACCGTTTTTGTAGCTCTTATAGTTCTCGAGATAGCAATGGTGGCACATTTAAAATGAACACCCTATATATATATATATATAGTCTCTTAAATAGGGGGACATGGCTTAACCACAGATTCTTGAGGCTAAAATAAGACGATTTAACTAAACTTGAAACCGGAAAGTGCACCATTTAGCCAGTATTCTGCTTCAAAGTTCATAAAAAAAAAAAAATTTTGCTTATAACAAAATGCTTTATTCGATTTGGATGAAATTTGGCAATGACAGTTCGTATGGTTATAAGTCATCTTTTAAGATGATACTTGTTATTATTAGTGAACCACTAGTATATGAAACTTAAGTGTCCCAACATTGATTAGACCGTAACTTTTTAATGGCCACGCCGATAACGTAAAGTTGTTTTTTTTCAGAAAGATACATAAAACTTTACAGTAAACTTTTCTCTCTCTGTTTAATTTGTGATATCTGTTACAGTTCAGACAGAAAAAAATAAAACCTGAGTAACTGCATTGTGAATTTTTGTAAAATAAATTTAATCTAGCAGTCTATTCAATTGTCAAACAACTAATTTCTAATAACAGTAACAATTGTTTATGGGTTGTCAAAAAATTCCTTCGCAATATTCAGAAACTAGTAACATCCGTTTACTCCGCCTAATAGTATTTTACTACCATTATTATAAATAAGTTAGCTTACTCCTAAACAAGTTGAGAAGATTGACAACTCGTTACTGTCATTCAAAAATAGATGTTTGGCATTTGGGCAGACTGTTAAATTTATTTTAAAAATTTCACGGTGCAAACACTAAGGTTTTATTTTTTTCTGTCTGAACCGTCACAGATATCACAAATTGAACAGAGAGAGAGAGAGAGAGAGAAAAGTTTACTATTGAGAGCATCTTTCTGAAAAAAAAAATAATTTAATGGCGTGGCCATTAAAAAGTTACGGTCCAATCAATGTTGAGACACTTAAGTTTCATACACTAGTGGTTCACTAATAATAAATATCATCTTAAAAGATGACATAACCATATGAACTGTCATACCAAATTTCATCCAAATCGAATAAAGCGTTCTGTTATTATAAGCAAAATTAATTTTTTTTCGAAGAACTTTGAAGTCTCATTTTAGGAATCTGTCATGTCCCCCTATTTAAGAGACACTCACCTGAATTGCGATACTCGCCGTGGCTCGTATAGCAAACTTCATGCTAGTGTATTAATAGCTACAGTGGCGTAGCTACCGTGGAGCAGTTGGAGCAAACTGATCCAGGCGCACTAATTATGAGAGCGCAAAATTTTCTAATTGATACTATTTAGCGCTATATATTTTTTCCTTGTGTAATGCAGAATATCTATTTCAGTTTTTCAATGAATTTGTTATTTAATATTTTAATAACTTCATACAATCTTCTAGCATTATTTTATTAATTTATTGTGTATAGCGCTGCAGCGATGTAACTTAGCGGCAGATTTCAAACGCGCTCAATATGATTAGTTTCATTTTATTAATTTTTTTAATGTTTATGCGCATGATCGCATAATGTGCTTTAACAACAAAAATTATTAAAATTAAACTAATCAATTTAAAATAAAAAAATATTATTTTATGTTAAAATTTCATTTTGAATCAACATACAAAATTTCAATTGTAAGTTGTTAATAGAAGCTGAGATCTAACAATTTTACTTTTTTAATTATAAACAAAATGTAAAAAAAATCGAGGAAAAATAAGGTTTAACTTATTCACAAAGCTCATAGTTACAAAATTAGAATTTAATTTTTTCTATTCATATTGGTATTAGACAGCAATGAAGTTGAGTAATTCTTCAAACGCGCTAAAAATGGGGGACATTTTTCATACATTCACCTTTACATCCCTTAAAATAATGTAACTTTCAATTATAAGGCATTTGACCTTGAATGAAAAAAAATTTAACCTGCGGCGCTTTTTTTCTAAGTGCCTTTACATAATTTATTTTGTTATCATGTTTCAAAGAATTTTAAATTTTATGGGGCGAGGGGAGGCGGCAAATTTGAAACTGCCCCGGGCGGCAAAAACCTACGCTACGCCACTGAATAGCTATCACTATAAACTCTTTCATAATATACTAATAAAACAACTGTGATTTTAATATCATATATTTTTTTATTTTTGTTCTTTAACATAAATGAAATGTACATATTATCATTAACATATGAAATTTTCCACTTTAATGTTATAGGTACTTTAAAGAAAACATTGTAATGTAATTTTATTATAACTTACTCAGTTGATATAGTATGAATGGTGAGGAAGTTTTAAAATAAACGGAAGATGATAATTAAAAAAAAATAGTTATTAATACATGCCAATTTGCGACCCAAATTTGTTTAAATACATTTAAAGCTTTACATTTATAAAGGAAAATAAAAACTAATTTGCATTCTAATTCTAAGCAAAATGTAACACGCTGCAAAAGGAAAAAGGGTATGAAGAGGTGAGAGAGGGGAATATTTAAGCTCGCCTTCTAGACGTTTAGATTCTACCTTGCCTTTTGCAATCCTGATGCTACAGAAACTGCTGTGTACATCACCTACAGCCCTAATCCAAGTATATTGGGTATCACACATATAGAAAATAATGGAACTTTAATCATAATGTATGGTAATGTACTTACTAGCGGATTAATAATTATAGTGTGTTAAAAATAGTTATTTAACTATCATAAATAAATAAATTTGAAAACGGTGAATGGCAACATTGTGTTTCCTTCTTTATTATCTTTTCTCCTTAAAATCATATATCAAGATCAATTTGGGCAACTTGACTTTTTGAATTAAATAATGATCAGACATACGTTTCTTTGTTCATAACCTACTTCGAGTTTAGTTTTAACACACTGTAGTTGGTTGTTTGAAGAACAATAACTTGCTTAGAAAAATTCAAGAATTATGAGACATACTTTAAAATATAGACTGCTTATACATTTCTACGTAATATTAATTTTCAATTAGTATTTCAATTTTCAAATTAATTAATATAAAAATAATAACAATATATATAGAAAATGACCTCCATTTTTAGGGCGTTTTAGAGATGCTCCCATTCATTGACGTCTAATATCTATATGTATGAATAAAAAAAAGTTTTAATATGTTTTAACCATAGGTTTTGTGAATAATTTAAATGCTAAATTATTTTCGATTTATTTATAATTTGTACATAACTATTAAAAAAGTAAAAGTGCTAGATCTCAGCTTGTATTGATAATTACGAATTGAAATTTAGCATGTTGTTTTATATAAAATATTAATAATTTTTTTGTGAAATTTATTAGTGTAATTTTAATATTTTTTTACTGCTTACGCGCATGAACGCATGGTACGCATTCACAGTAAATATATATAAATATGTATATAGAGTGTCTCTCAAATAGTGGGACATGGCTTAACCACAGATTCTTGAGGCTAAAATAAGACGATTTAACTAAACTTGCTTCTACCGGAAAGTGTACCATTTAGCCAGTATTCTGCTACAAAGTTCTTCGAAAAAAAAATTAATTTTGCTACAACAGAATGCTTTATTCTATTTCGATGAAATTTGGTATGACAGTTCATATGGCTATAATTCATCTTTCATTATTTTGTTTATTTTGTTATTATTAGTGAACCACTAGTCTATGAACTACGTGTCCCAACATTAATTAGACCGTAACTTTTTACTAGCCACGCCGATATGGTGAAATTATTGTTTTTATTTATTTATATTTTTTTTCATAAAGATACATTCAATAGTAAACTTACTTTTCTCTCTCTGTGCAAATTGTGATATCTGTTACGGTTCACACAGAAAAAAAAAATAAAACCTAAGTGTCTGCACCGCTAAATTTTTAAAATAAATTTTATCTAGCAGTCTGTCCAAATGCCAAACATTAATTTTTAATGACAATAACGAAATGTCAATCTTCTCAACTTATTTAGGAGTAATCCAACATATTTATTCTTCTTATTTATAATAATGGTAGTAAAATACTATTAGGCGGAACAAACGGATGCAACTAATTTTAGAATATTGCAGAAGGAAATTTTTGACAACCCATAAGCAATTGTAACTGTCATTAAAAATTAGTTGTTTGACATTTGGATACTTCTAGATTAAATTTATTTTAAAAAATTCACGGTGCAGTCACTCAGGTTTTATTATTTTCTGTGTGAACCGTAACAGATATCACGAATTACGCAGAAAGAGAAAAGTTTGCTATTAAGTGTATATTTCTGAAAATTTCACGTTATCGGTGTGGTCATTAAAAAGTTACGGTCTATCAATGTTGGAACACCTAAGTTTCATACACAAGTGGTTCACAATAATAACAAGTATCATCTTAAAAGATGATTTATAACCATATGAACTGTTACACCAAATTTCATCGAAAACGAATAAAGTGTTGTGTTATTATAAGCAAAATTATTTTTTTTTTCGAAGAACTTTGAAGCAGAATACTGGCTAAGTGAATCAACATGTCAAATTTTAATGTTTAATTATTAACAGAAACTGAGACCTAACACTTTTGTTATAAAAATATGAATAAAAAAAAATCATTCATATATATTGATATTAGACATCAATGAAGATGAGCATTTCTTCAAACGCACTAAAAATAGGGGTGATATTTTAAATGTACATTGTCATTATTTTTTTTTTTAGTAATTGAGTTTCAACTCAATTAACTATAATTATAAATTCGGTAGTACGTACGAGTAGTAAGATTCCCGGAATTAATTTGGGACCTATACTTAATTTAAATTTAATGAGTATTCAATCAAAATACCGTAAGCTATTGAAACATTTTATATTAGCTTTGTTCATAGAACGGTTGGAAACCATCAGTAACAGTCAGAGGCATGCGCAGTTATATAAAAGCGTTCACAGTCACAAATTTCACACTCTCAAGTTTTCTGACTGGTTGGGGATTAGTTGGTAACGGTCAGAATAATTTACAACTCGGCTGGAAATTTATAGTTTGAGATAGGCACATTGCGCATTTATATTTTTTAGAAATTTTGACATTTCCACATTTTCGAGTTTGTTTCGTTTGCAGAAAATTAGGTTATATGTGAAATTGTTGTTTTATACTTTAAAAATAATTTATATTTATTATTTTTGCGTGAGCGTATTATTGTAAAATAAGATAATATTAAAATTCACATAATAATAGATAACGAATTCGGATAGAAGCATGTCCAGTAAAAATTTTTACTTTTTAAATGAATCTTCAAGTGAAGGTGACGATTTTGAAATAATGGCTATTAGGAAAAAAAAAATGAGAATTATTTTGAAATGACAATGCCCCAGTATTCTGAAGATTTTGTTGAACACTTCTTATGAGCAAATTGCAAACGATATTGTAGTTAGATTTACAGTTTCATAGTATTTCGATCATCAAGTTGGAGAAAATTGCAAACTAGATGCTTAAAAAAGCACACTAGTTTTTATTATGTGTACACAGAAAAATTCAAACCGTTTGATTTTCAACTAGTTTGACCCCGGGTGTGAGCAATGGATGTCAAACGCCAGCCGTTTGCAAATTGTTCTATGAACAAAGCATTTACATACATATGTACGAGTGGCGCTCGAAATCCGTTACACATGCATTTAACATGAGAAATTAGAATATTATGAAAGGTTGAGTCACATTAAAACTTATTGTAGTAAAACTTTGTACACATATTTGTAAACACATGTTTCATCATTTTGATAATTAATTACAGAAAATTAATAGAGAATAATTAAAGAAAATTAGAACATAAAATAGCAATTAATTCTAATGTAATCTTTTATTTCGCTTAAAAGACATTTTAACAAAAATTTTCGTAGCACAATCGTAGTGTCCTTACTTTTTGTTTGAGGGTCGTGAGTTAAAATCTAGTACACTTCTTTATTATTATTTTTTTGTTCTGGTTTTAAATACATATCAATATTTATGTTACCAATTTTTTATTTGATCATATTAAATATGAAGAAAATAAAAATAAAGAAGTATACTAAATATGAAGCCACGATCCTTCGATCAGGGAAGAAAGCAGCAGTGTATGCTGCCGAAACGTTGGGTTTAAATATACAATACAGAACTTAAATTAAAAGGTTGTATTATTCTTATAGTTATTATGAGTTCTGAATTTTTTTTTAATAATTGGGAATAATAAGAGTAGGTATTACATTAGAATTGGTATATTATTTTTTAAATTTTCTTGAATTCTTCTTTATTAATTTTCAATAATTAATTATTAAAATGATGCAAAAGGTTTTTACAAATACGTGTTTCACTACAATAACTTGAATACATGTTAAAGCATGTGTAACGGATTTCTTACTAAAATTATGTAATAAACTGAAATATTTTACGCAATTTATTTATTATTTAAGTTTAACGGAAATCGATAACAATCTTTATAGCATATGTGCGTACAATGCACTCTTTTGTGCAAATGCTTTCGGGCAAATGGGGCACTTATAATATCCTACTCCTTGAGGTTGATGGACTCTAATTTGTTCTTTTACTAAATATTTACTTGTTAATTTGAATTCACTATGAATCAGAAGGTGACGTTTTACATTTTTCTTGTAATAGAACATTTTCTTGCAAATTCGACAAGGATACATCATTTTTGATGTAGAATGACCAACTGTAATGACCTTTTCATCATTATCATCATAAGAGTTTTCTTCCCACACTTCTTCTGTACTAGCATTCCCTTCCAATTTTTTATCATACGTTGTTGATGTCGTACTCTTGTCCTTCTGTGCCTGTATGTTGGCCACCTTGTCCTTGTAGCAGTGCACCTCTTTGATGCCCCTTTCTACAAGTAGGCTGTACTCCAAGCATTTATTTTTAAATTTTCTGAACGTCCAGAGTGTCTCTTTACAAACAGAACAGATGCGTAGTTTAAAGTCCAACTTAACGATTGTCTGAAACATACATTTTTATTGTGATAATAAAATAAAACTAAACTATACAGAGCATGCAATGCCACTCATAACTGTCATCCAATGACCTTGACGATTTTGCTAATCAGAACCAATCACATTCGTATTACAGTGGTAATATAATTAAGCTATAATATAATATTAAAACAATAATTGTTATTTTCATAAAACAATACCGCTTGTACGAGTGCGAAATAGAGCCTTTTTGAGTTTTATTGGACTCTTTTAGTAGTAGTTTCTTAAAAAAAACCTTCTAAATATTATATTTTGGAAATTTATGTTATTACAAATATTAAAGAATATAAAATTCTCTATCTCATACACTGAACATTTTTATTATATCTTCCGGGATATCTTCTATAGATTTAGAAATTAAGGATTTAAATATATAAAATAATCCGTTGTAATGAATCTCACAGCCCAAATAACTCCATGGAAACCAGTTGAAAAATTAAAATGTAAGAAATTGACAGAAAAATGTCAGCGCCAAAAATCCAAATACATTATTGAAGGCTTTTTCTGGGTAGTATATTTAATATTTCTTAGTTTATTACTAATTAAATATTTAAAATTATAAATAAATATATTACATATACCCATCAGAAATGCCGCCAATGAATTAGGAGAATATCCAACATTTGGAAGAGTAGGAGGAAACTTATTTATAGAATGAATTAAAAATATAAAATTAGAATTTTTATGTGTGCCAGAAATGTTAAATACAATATGTACTTATATAGCTTAATATGGAAATGGCGAGCTAGTCACAACAGATTTTTCCCCGTTGTAATTTTGAATTATTTTTATTTCATTATAAATTTTAGTTTTAAAATTATAATTAGGGTAATTCCAGGAATGGGGTCTTCCACCACTAGAAGATTTTTAATATTTAGGCATAAATTACTTTTTATAACACTTCAATAGTTCTGAAAAAAATATAAATAATATTATACGCATTCGAATAAGCTTACAATTAATTTAAAAGTAATTCACTCATTTCCCGGGTTTCGGCTACTACGTCACGCTCCCTGCAATAGGAAATTGAGACAATTATAGTACTGAGAGAGTGAGAGAGAAATATAGTGGAATCATTCCACCATGGCTGCGTTCTAAAATCCTACTCTTAGAGTACGAAATTACTCAAAGTCGTTTTAAAACTAATAAACTTACTCTCACGAATTTACTCAACCTGTTCCAAAACAGCAAGAGTTTACTCCAAAGTGATGTTCTACTTACCCTACTAACGAGGAGGGTATAGAAATTACTCCACAATATTTTCAAACGTAGAAGTTATATAGAGAGAACAAAGGCATGGCTTATTATATTATAGCCACCTATACTAAATTGTAATCTATATATAAGTAAGCATAATTATACTATATAAACCGTATGTAATAATAATCACTAGTCTAGTCTCCTAATAAACGTTGCTGAACGTTGTATACTTTGTTTTTAGAATGAAAATAACTTTTTAAAAATAGATTTGTCGGATTATTAAATATACTTGGCGCAGTCGTACGGATAGTGAAACGTATTAGCTCAGTAAAAAAAATACGGTTCGTTTTAACGATTTATTCACTAATTAATAAAAACCACAACGAAGAACAACTCAAATAGTGCCCATAAATCGAGAGCCGAGTTCCAGATCCGAGTTCCAGTTCCGACACTACCAGCAACCTGCAGATCCTGAGTAAGTCGACATAGGAGTGCGTCATCAAAGGGAGCCAAGCAGACCAGTATCAAGGAGACAACTCCGTGGAGCAGAGGAGTGTTCGAAGGATAACACATCGAAGACCATGCACCTGGTGATTCAAGTGTAAGTGAAAATTACATTTTGTCACTAAAAAGCTTTGTAGTCACAAAGGTTAGAACAACGCTATATAGATACAATCCCTGAGTTTCGCGGGACTAATATTGAATTACCTTACTTTATTAAAACGGCAGAAGCCCTAATAACTAAATTCTATAACTATCAAGATACCACAGATTACGGTTTGTATTAATTGCAAATGTACGATCAAAAATTAAAGGAGAGGCGTTAACGGCTATCTCAATTTTTCCATAAATTCATGGACTGATCTAAAGAATGCTCTATTAACAGCATACTCTGATAAAAGAGATTGCTACACACTAGCGATAGAAATTTGTAACTTGCAACAAACAAACGAAAACGCTTTCGAATATTTTAACAAAATGCAGACATTATTAAATGCTCACACAGCGTATATTGGCACACAAATAGAGGAAGCAAAACGAGCAACATTAATAGATTACGGTCAAAAGTTAGCGATCAGATCTTTTCTAAAAGGATTGAAAGATCCACTAAAATCTTTAGTTCAAACAAGAAACCCACAAACCCTAGCCGGAATTAAAAAAATTCTAATGAATGATTTCCAACATGAAGCGGGTAGAACGATGAATAAATATAATAATATTCCACCAAAATTGCTACCGAAACAAAATTTCGTACAACCCAGACCTATGAATATCATAAAACCAATTAATATTCCAAAATTTACGAATCCAAGACCTCAAACAAACCAGACACAATTTCCTAGAGGTCCAGTTCAAGTAAGACCGGCACCACAACAACCCACACCCATGTTAATATCAACCAGACAAACCTGGCAAAGACCGCAAAACATCCAACCGAACAGATTCCAAACCCAATCCAAACCAAATTTTGTATCACGAGTATTGTTTAATATGAATGACATGCAAGAACAATGTGAGTACGAAGACCAAAATTTACAATATGAACATAACGCAACATACTATAAAAATAACGATACACCCGAAATAGAAATCAACGATGAAAAATCCGATGTACAATAGTAATTTTTTAGACCTTACGAGCCTCGAAAATATAATGAAATAAATAATTTTTCAAATTTAACTTCTTACTATATATGAAAATTGGCAATCAAAAATGTTTAATAGATACAGGCAGTGCTAAGTCTTTTATTAATCCAAAAACTGTAGAATCAAATAAAAATAATTTTGAATTTTTTTAGGAGAAATTTACCCTTTATACAGCACACGGAATTTCAAATGTAACACACTACGTAAATTATTATTTTGATAATTGTGGATAAAAAACTTCTGGATTTCAGTCATAAAAAGATTTTATTTTCTGCCTCGACCGGTTTCTACCCCTCTTGGGTCATCATCAGGAGCTGTTTCAGTAATACAAAAAATATTTTAACAATAAATTATAAACTTTAAAACAACTAGATAACTTACGTGAAATAATTTTTTATAAATGAAATTTTGTGTATATATATATATAATACATCAAGTACGGATCTCAAGTTATTAATTAAGATAAATAAATTAACAAACATTACGACGAAAAACATACAAATAAATAAATAGATAAAAAAATAAGTAAATACATGAAATAAAATGTAAAGGTCAAAAAAATAAAATTTAAAAACGTGGTAACTATTTTTTACAGTACACCCTACTAAATTAAATAAGTTTTGTCCTGTTATAAATGGTCCTTTTTTTCCTTTCTTTATTTCCCTCCTTTTTAACCACTGCCATCTATTTTTCTTCTTCTTCTGATACCGTGTTATATTATAGTAAATTTTACTAAGGTTTTCAATATCTGTTTTTTTATTAATATTATTTTTGTCTTCCCGGATATATAACATTTCTAAGGTTAATCTTTTATTCAAAATTCTTTCAGTGTCTACATTTTTTGTATTTTCAAAATTGAAGGTGTGTTTATGTGACCTGGCATTCTCTACGAGCGCACAGGTCCCAGTTTCTTTGGCGTTATTGCAATTTCTTCTAATCTTGTTTTTAGCGGTCTTTTAGTCTGGCCGGTGTACTGGGCTGGGCACTCGTTACATGGAATTTTGTAAATGACGTTACTCTTGTTGTGGTTTTTTTCTATTTTTGATTTTAATGGTGTAAATAAATTTCCTACTTTTTTAATACAGTTGTACACTATTATACCAATGTTTAAAGATTTTTGTAGTAGGTTTTTTATTTTCCATGAAACGCCATCTATGTATGGAATAGAGAAAAAAATATTTGTTAGTTCTTTTTTGTTATTGTTTATTTCACTATTGGTATTACTATATTGTGTATGCCATTGATTTACTAAATTGTTTATAATTCCTTTTGGATTATTATTACAGGTCAGCAGTTCCTTAACTTGTATAGTAATTTCATTTTAGTATTGAGGTGATGTAAGTGATAATGATCTATGTATTAGATTTTTAGCATTATTGATGATTTGATTTTTTGGGTGATACGACTTGTAATTTAGATATCTTGTACTTGAAGACGGGTTTCTGTACCATTTTGTTTTTATTGTACCATCATCCTACCTTATAAGGGACATATCTAAGAAGGGAATGAAGTTTTCGTTTTCTGTTTCAACTGTGAATTGTAATGAGGCATTGTAGTTGTTAAATATGTGTAAAGTGTTTTGTATTTCGTCTTTAGGTACTGCCAAAATGAGATCATCCACATATTTACGTACGACAGACGACAGGTACATTAAAATGAATTTGCTCCATGACGTGTTTTTAGCAATTTATCCATCACTAAATTCGCCACAACCGGTGAGAGAGGACTTTGTAAATAATATTTATTTTTGTACTGAAAATAACTTTGTTTTAAGCAAAAATTTATTAATTCTATGAATTGATCAAGTGGTATTTCAGTTCTATTTTTAATTATGTTTCAGTGTGCCTCAATCGTTTCACTGATCAGTTCTATGGGTATATTTGTGAATAAGGATATGACATCAAGAGATATTAGTTGGTAATTATCTTCCAGTTTAACTTGAATTATATATTACTGAAATTCGTAAGAATTTCTGATATAAAACGCTTTGTCTTCTAATCCTTTTAGTAGGCCTGTCAAATATTTAACTAGCTCCTCCGTTGGTGCACCTATCCCTGAAACTATAGGCCTAAGTGTTAATTTATTTTTTGTGGATACATTATGTATTTTTTATCACATAAATCCTTAACAATTTTGTTGTTTTTATTTTGTACCTTCTTAGTAATGTCATTGGGCAAAAGTTTGTAAGTTTTTTCATCTGATAGTAACTCTTTCATCTTTTCATCATATGTATTCATATCTAATGCTACTGTCTTATTGGCTTTATCTGCTTTTACTGTAATGATGTCCTTATGTTGGTTTAGAAATTGTTTTGTTTTGTTGTATGTTTTAGTTAGTATTGTAGTTTTCATTTTTATTGCAATAAATTTCATTATGTTAGTGAACTGGGCTCTTATGATATTTTTATCTTCATTATTGTCTATATGTGCTAATATATACTCTATGTCTGCTATTAACTTAAACATAAGTATCTCATTGTTAAGTACCGGTATTGAATATTTTTCTCCAAGTGCTAAGAACTCTTTTACTTCTGGAGGAAAGGTTGTATTTGTTAAATTTAAGAACCAATTATCTCTGTCATCCACACCATTTCCGGCCTGTAAATTGTAATATTCCTGATACGGACAAGTTTTCATAATGTTCGTCGGAAATGAAGTTTCACACTCAACGTTCCAAATTGAAATGGTGTTAGAAAACCAGCATGCATTGGGCCTTATATTTATTTCTATATTTGAAAATTCTCTTCTCAACACAGGAACGAAATGAGGCTGCGCGTATGATATCATTTCATTAGATCCAAAAACATATTTATCAGTTTTAACGTGTACAATTCTTAACAACTGACTAACAACATCACCAACTAGTTGAGGTTCAATAATGTCACAATAAATAAATAACTGCGGAGGTGTATAATTATGTAAAATGCTCGAAGGACCAATAGACTTTAAATAGTAAACAACAAAAACTCGCAAGCTGAGATTGTGGTGATTGTCAAAAAACTAAAGAAGCACTGACCTTGACTAGAAAAAACGGGATGTGACTAGGAGGCAGGATCTTGACGGGACTTGGAAGACTGGATGAATTCTGCAGACGGTAACTGGTCTGGAAGCGGTGACGGCCAGATTCAGTAAGGTAGGAGGTTCAGAAGGAGGAGGCCTCACACGTGGTTGTGAGGCTGGCAAAGTGACGCCACCAAGGGCGCAGGGCTGGATACGGGCAGAAGCTCCTGCAGGAGGAACTCGAGAGGAGGGCAGTGTAGAAGCAGGGGCGTAATTCGCCGGATTAAAACCGCCAAGATATAATTTTGCCCCACTACTAAGTAAAGAAAGAAACGATTTTATGAGAATTATATAATTTGTATTAAGATAAATTGAGGCCAAAAAAAGAATGAAAGAAAGAGGAGCTAAATGACTTCTGAACCCTTACTTGGCTCATTACTGACTTGTTATTATTTTTTTTTTATGTTGCTATGAAGCTTTTTTTTTGTTGCATTCCTTTTTTCAGATGCCTGTGATTTACCAAATAAACAATACATGGCTAACTTTTAGCTTTAAATTAAATGTAATAACAAAACATGTTAGTCGCTTGCCAGCTACTCCGATAGTTGTCTTGACAGTCACCACAATACCTGACTTTACAACTTTACATATTCCCGGGCGCCAGAAATTCGCGTCTAACAATGAATTATTTGATCTCGCAACAATGCACTGCAATTGAACGGTTGCTAGGAAGCGAGAAGGAACGAATGATCAACTCGACAGAAAAATCGAGTGACAATGAACAAATGATGTTACGTCTACTTGACAATGTGTCAAAGTGACGTTGTGTCAGAGTGACAGTAAATAAATTAATAACAATAATGCAAATTGATGACAATTGAGCTGTCTATTGCGCTGGCAGTGGGCACAGTTTATTAACTGGGCGTTTGATGACGCTATTTTCCAACTTAACCAACGCGACGCGAGCTATTTTGTCATTTCCAAAATATAATTTGGTAATAATACCTAGTGGCCAGTCTAAAGGGGGCAGTCTATGTTCTTTAACTATGACTATTTGCCCCAACTTTATTGGACTACTTGACGTTAGCCATTTTTAGCGTGTTTGTAATGTTGTTAAATATTCTAACTGCCACTTTTCCCAGTATGATTTTATTAATGAATCTAATAAGTATTTACGATGGATTAAATTGGGATTAACTTCGGCAATAGGTAAATGCTTTAATGGGGTTTGAAGCAAAAAAATGGGCTGGGGTCAACAATTCTGGATTGTGCTCTGAGCCTTGGGCACACAGAGGACGGGAATTTAAGACTGCTTCTATTTGTGTTAATAGTGTTATCAACTCTTCGTAGCTTAACAATTGTTTACCTATGACCCTAAATAGATGTTTCTTACAACTTTTTATTGCGGCCTCCCAAATTCCTCCGAAATTAGCACTGAAGGGAGGGATTGTTTTCCATTCTATTCCCTTCATTGCTAATTCGCTGGATAGTGTTTTGTGGAATATAGTCGACTGCACAAATTTATATAGCTCGTTGAATTTATTTCGAGCTCCTATAAAGGTGGTGCTATTATCTGAGTATAAATGAGAAATGGGCCCCCTTCTTGATGAAAATCTTTTAAATGCGTTAATAAAGGAGTTTACTGTTAAATCCGAGACTACTTCAATATGAATGGCCTTTATTGTTAAACAAATAAAAAGACAAATGTATGCCTTTTTTGCGTACTGACCTTTATGCCTAGATTTTATGAATTTAATTGGGCCTGCATAGTCTACGCCTGTATGAGCGAATGGCTTTACTTCAGTTACGCGATAGTTAGGTAAATCCCCCATTTTTGGTTGTGTATTAACCGGTTTTGTCCTGAAGCATTTGTTGCATCTGTACAATTTTTGCTTGATGGCGCCTCTACCAGCAATGATCCAGTATTTTTGCCGAATTATTGCTAGCAGCAAATCTGTTCCAGCATGACAGTTTGAATTATGATAATAATCTATGATTAGTTCTACTATGTGGTCTGACTTGGGCAGTAAAACTGGATGTTTGACTTCAAACGGTAATATTGCGTTGGATAGTCTTCCTCCTACTCGCAATATTCCGTTTTCGTCTAGGAATGGCGCTAGTTTTAGTATTTGTTTATCCTTTATAAGTTTTCCTCTTTGCAGAGTTCTTATTATTTCGTGGAAATATATACCTTGTAAAGCCCTTAGCACATGTGATTCTGCCATGGCTAAATCCGATGCGGAAATATAAGTTTTAAAAAACAGTTTTTTACCGAATTTTAAAATATAACTTGCTATTCTTAGTAACTTGTGCCAAGAAGATATATTTTGTGCCAAAGTATATAAAACGGAATAATCATTCGTAGATGAGGTAGTAGTAAAAGTTTTTGATCTTAGTTCAGGTAGTTGATCAACTGGCAAAGGATTTAATTGCTTAATAGGCCAATTTTCCTCCTTTGATTGAAGCCAGTTGGGACCATGCCACCATAATTTACAATGAATTAATTGAGTTGGGAGTGCTCCTCTGGATATTAGATCACTTGGATTCTGTTTCCCTGATACATGAAAGAAGTATTTAGGGTCCAAGTTCTCTTGTATTTGAGCTACTCTGTTGCTTACAAATGTTGACCATCGATGTGGAGCTGATTTTATCCAGGATAATACAATAATAGAATCCGAAAATGCATATATATTTTCGATTGGATATTTTTTAATTATTTTTTCACTGACATAATTTACCAACCTTGCCATAAGTAACGCCGCGCAAAGTTTAAGTCTAGCCAGGGTAATAATTTTCATGGGCGCTACCTTTGATTTTGAACATAGTAATCTGCTTGTAATATTGTTAACTTCCGTTATTTGTAGGTGGATGGCGCAACCGTATGCAACTTCGCTGGCATCGCAAAAAGCCACAAGATTTACTTTACAGTTTTCTGAAATACCGATATGGCGAGGAATTGACATTTTCTCCAAATAAATAAATTCTGACATGAGATTGACAAATTTTGCAGAAATATTGTTGGGAGGGATGTCATCCCATGATATCCCAGCTTGCCATAATTCCTTTATTAGCAGCTTGGCATATAGTATGACGGGTGAGACTAATCCAAGTACATCAAACAATCTTGCAACAGTTGATAATATGATTCGTTTCGTACAGTGTGATGTGTCAAAGTTTGACGTTTGGAAAGTAAATGTGTCAGTTTTCAGAGCCCAGGACATGCCTAGAATTTTTAGCTGTTCTCCATGAGAGAAGTCTAGATTTGTTTTGTGTGAATTTGGTAAGCTTTCAATGAGTGATTCATTATTACTGGCCCATTTTACTAATTCGAATCCGCCAGCTGACATTAAGTTAATTGAATCGCGTATAATATTGCTGGCTAAGTTTGTATTTAATGCCGATAAAACTAAGTCGTCCATGTACATTTCAGAGGTTACTAATTGCGCGACATTTGGATAATTTTGACCTTCATCGTCAGCTAATTGGTGGATAGTTCTCATTGCTAAATAAGGGCTAGATTTTATTCCAAAACAAATACAATTGAATTGAAATACTCTGATTGCTTCAGAGGGATCAAATCTATAAAGAATTTTCTGATATTTTCTGTGATGTTCTGACACCATAACTTGTAAGTACATTTGCTTTATGTCAGCTGTCAAAGCTATCGGAAATAGCCTGAAATTTAATAATAAATTGAACAAGTCTGCTTGTAAATTTGGGCCCGGGTATAATAAATCATTCAGCGAAAGCCCCGTTTGAGTTTTAGCGCTAGCGTCTAGCACTATTCTAACTTTCGTTGTAGCCTTGTCTTCACGAATGACAGCGTGATGTGGAATGAAGTATCCGTCTTCGTTTGACGTTACTTCTGACAGATAACCCTTTTCTAAATACTCATTTATTATGGCGTTATACTGGCTTTGTAAATTTAATGACTGGGAAAAGCGTTTTTCCAAATGAGATAGCCGGCGTTCGGCCATTAAACGAGAATTCCCCAGCAAATCTGGATCCTTCTGAAATGGTAAGTGTACCATATATCTGCCATTCTCCAAACGTTTGGTCGTTTGTACAAATATTTTCTCACATTCAGCATTTTCAGGACTCATTATTGCATTGTTTGGCATTTCTTCTAGCTCCCAAAACTTATGTAAACAGGATGCTAAGTTATTTTGAGTGAATGCAGAAAAGGACGAAAAAGACTCTTGTTGTAATAATTTATTGTCAAGTTCTCCTAAAAGAACATAACCTAACGTTGTTTCATAAGCTGTAGGAGCTCTTCCTACTCGTTTTGAGAGAAGCAGCGACGGATATATTTGAGCCCCCAATATTACGTCGATTTTTCCCGGGATATTCCAAGTATTATCGGCTAAGAGAATGGATTTGAAAGATGGATATTTGGAAACGGTTAGCTTGCAAGAAGGTAAGTTATCCGTTATATGTTCGACTACCAGAGCCTTTAAATTGTATCTACGGGGCGAAACTCGGGATTCTATTTTAAGATTTACATACCCGAAAGCCGGGCGACTTGTCATCCCGATCCCCGTGACTTTTGAATTTTTAAGGGGGGTAATTTTTAATTTTAATCGTTTGCAACAATCTTTAGTTATAAGGTTATTTTGTGACCCATTATCCAGCAAGTATCTGATAACTTGTTTACCCTTGTTTATATCTGTAGCGTAAACTTGTGCAGTTGACAATAGAATATAACCTTGGTTGTTTATGGATACATGACATGAAGTGTCATTCTCCGATTCCGCTATTTTTTTGGCGGGAGATTTTGGAGGAGTTGAAAAATGCAAAAGTGTATGGTGTTTCCCGTGACATACCCGACATGTGGTGAGCAAGGCACAGGCTTTACCTGCATGAACATTGGATAAGCAATTATAACATGCATTTTTAGATTTGATAAACCCAAATCTGTCTTGGACTGACATTTTAATGAATTTATCACAATAATACAGTTTGGAATGTTCCGCACTGTTACACAAAATACAAGATTTTGGTTTGAATGGTTTGATTGGGGTTTCATCTGCCGCCAAAAATGTGCGCTGATGCTTCGCCATTTTTGGTGGGCCTTTTACAGATGAAGACCGCTCCAGGATTTTTGCTTGATCCCGGACAAATTCTAAAAAGGTTTGGCAAGAGGGAAATTCCGTTTTACGGAATATCGTATCAAATAGTTGTACGATCTCTGAATCGACCTTTTTAGACGCGCAGTTTAATAAAACAAAATCCAGAACGTCTGGAATTTTGAGTTGTTTAAGAGCTTCGACTGAAGCTGAGAATTTATTAACAAATGTTATTAAATCATTTGGGTTTCTTGAACTAGACTTTACATTTAGAATGTTATCTAAGTATTGCTTAGCCATTGTTCGATTATCCTGGTATTGCTTTACCAAGCCATCCCAAATAATATTGTAATTTTCGGGTGTGGGCAATATCCCTCCCGTTACTTCCAAAGCATTACCAGTGAGTTTACCTATAAGATAACTAATCCGTTGCTCGTTTGTGAGCGCCACGTTCTCGTGAACGTTTGATTTAAACGACTGGTAAAATAATGGCCACATTTCTACTTTTCCGTTAAATGATGGCAGTTCAATAGGGGGAAGTTTTTTAATTTTATTAATTTCCGTACCTGACTTTGACTGTTGTGCCTTGGGAGACGACAAAGCTAGCTCGCTACGCGTTCGTTTGATTTTCGAAAAATACATTTCAATAGTCATTAGAGTTTCGAAGCTAGGTTCAAAACCAGTGTCATTAGCCAGCTCAAGGTCATTTATACGGATACAGGCGTTTTTAAATTCATCTCTCAACAAATCGACTTCTTGGGATTCGTCCAAGAAGCGTTCATTATTACGCGTGTCAGTTGGAGTGCATTTTTTCGCGAGTTCGTGCAATTTTACTATACGAGATTCATAGCCCTTTGCTAGGGCTTTCAATGACTTTAATTGGATTTCCATAGTATCAAATTTTTTCCGTGGAAGATCCGGCTCGAAGGACCAAAAATTATGTATAATTATGTAAAATGCTCGAAGGACCAATAGACTTTAAATAGTAAACAACAAAAACTCGCAAGCTGAGATTGTGGTGATTGTCAAAAAACTAAAGAAGCACTGACCTTGACTAGAAAAAACGGGATGTGACTAGGAGGCAGGATCTTGACGGGACTTGGAAGACTGGATGAATTCTGCAGACGGTAACTGGTCTGGAAGCGGTGACGGCCAGATTCAGTAAGGTAGGAGGTTCAGAAGGAGGAGGCCTCACACGTGGTTGTGAGGCTGGCAAAGTGACGCCACCAAGGGCGCAGGGCTGGATACGGGCAGAAGCTCCTGCAGGAGGAACTCGAGAGGAGGGCAGTGTAGAAGCAGGGGCGTAATTCGCCGGATTAAAACCGCCAAGTGGCGACAGCACGGTTGGTCCAATTCGTAGATTAAGGGGTGTCCGCTGTTTAGTACAACAGCGGTCTCGGAGCACAACACAAATGCACAACACTTTACACTTTCCTGAAAATATAATTTTGCCCCACTACTAAGTAAAGAAAGAAACGATTTTATGAGAATTATATAATTTGTATTAAGATAAATTGAGGCCAAAAAAGGAATGAAAGAAAGAGGAGCTAAATGACTTCTGAACCCTTACTTGGCTCATTACTGACTTGTTATTATTTTTTTTTTTTATGTTGCTATGAAGCTTTTTTTTTTTTTGTTGCATTCCTTTTTTCAGATGCCTGTGATTTACCAAATAAACAATACATGGCTAACTTTTAGCTTTAAATTAAATGTAATAACAAAACATGTTAGTCGCTTGCCAGCTACTCCGATAGTTGTCTTGACAGTCACCACAATACCTGACTTTACAACTTTACAGGAGGAATACCTAATATTAAATTAGGCAAATTAATTGAAGTTTTTTGTTCATATATATCAGTAAATGGTGGGTATCCAAGTTGCAATGCTAACCGAGGAGATAGTTTCAGGGAATGGACATCTTCATGTTTGAATTGTGCTGTCACTCTTTTTTCTATCTTATCATAGGTAAATGCTACATATTTCTTAACTGGTGTATCCTCATTCATATTTTCTATTGCGCTATCAAGACTTTTATTCACTTCAAGTATTACTCTATCAATACTTTCATAATTTTTTGTAGGAATTTTTGTATGTACAAAATTTACTGTCGCATTTTCTTCTTGTTTAGTTTTTAACATCATTTTAACTTTATTTTCTCTGTCATTGACATTGTAGATTGAACAGGGATATATAATTTCTGACAATGCAACCTCCCAAGATCCATTTAATTTTATATTTTGAGGTAACTGTGTAGTATAACTAGTGATTTTATTATTAGGAAAATATTGCATAGAGCTATTACTAGGTAGAGTTATAAAAAATTCTTTCTCATTTATTATTTAATATACGAAGTGAATTTGCAGAAATCCAGGAATTAAACTTATCAGTATAACCTCTCCACTTGACAAGTAATTTCTTTCTGCTGCCTGTACCTTTTGTAGCTAATATTTTATTCACTTTATACATTGTATCAGATTCTATATAAACTCGCTGCAGCTCGGTTTTGTAGAAAGTACCCTCTATAACTTCATTATTTAAATCTTTTAATTTATAAACAGTAGGAATTCTGTTACTAACCGCATTTATTTTAAATAATTCCTCACTCCAATTAGACTCGTATCCCTTTTCAAATATATTTTTATACTTGGATATACATACAATATCCCCAATTTTAAATTTCTGTTGATTATCTTTTATTTTTAGTTTATTTTTATTCTGAATCCTCCATATATCTAATTTATTATTTTCATTAACTTCACGAGGAGACATTTTTATTGATCTATGTTTTGTTTTATTATAAGCAGAAACGAGATCCTGTAACACATCGACATATCTATATGTATTTTTATAAGTAAAATAACGATACATTTTTGTTTTCAAAGTTCTATTAAATCTTTCAACAAAACAAGCTTTTATATCGGAATTATGCGTCACATAAAATTTCACATCATTTTCTTTTAAAAATGAGCGAACTGATTTTGCAATGAATTCTGATCCCTTATCTGTTTGCAGGTAAATTGACTTTCTCTCTTTAAATATATTTTCAAATGCTTGAATAACTGAGGAAGGTTTCTTATTTTTTAATGGTATGGCCCACGCATATCTACTAAAGACATCAATGGTTGTTAAAATGTATTTGTAATTATCGTTGTAACGACTTAACTTGCACATATCATTTAAATCAGATTGGAACAGGTCGTTAATATTTGAAACATTGTATTTATTTCTTACAAAATGTTTTCGCAGTGGTTTATGTAATGTATATGCATCCTGTGAGCTAATCCATTTTCGTATATCTTTTACTTTATATTTACCTTTCGTAGAATGTATGAGAAAACCCTGCTGGATTTTTCGTATCAAAATAAATTTTAGATAAACTTTTATCCATTTTACAATGTAAATCGCTTCCATTCAATTTTCTTAACTTTCGCTGTTTTAGACGAATCGTCTTTTATAAAATCTCGTTGTCTTTTATTTTTCGCAGGAGAATGATTAACTGATACAGATGTAAAAAGTTTTTTTCTTCGAGGATTATTAAATAATTCTAATGGAATATTTATTTCTTTTAGAGTATTCAAAAAATTTTCCCAACCCTCAGGATTACTACGTTTTCTACGTCTTACAATATCCCCTACTAAATCCGATATATTTGAATTTGGAATTTGTTTTTCACGTATTGAAACTAAACCTTTTTCATTCCACGTAACTGCCCCGTCTGATTTTAATTTTTCTATTATTACTTGAGCTTTTTCCTGTAAAGATTTAGGAATAACATTTATTATATTTCTGATATCGTCGTTCTTTTCTAAAACTAGTTTCGGTTCAGAAATAATTCCCTGCTTAATCGGTGGTGTTCCACCATATTTCTTCTCTAAAGCTAATTTTAAATCTGAGGTAAATTCATGTTCGATAGGTATTTTAATAGGTTCTCTACTTTGTTTCTGAAAGTATAAATATCTTTGTAATATTTCTTGATACTTTATCCATTTTTCATGTTCTGATGATTTTAAAGTTAGAATATTTTTCATCTCTTTATCTAGCTGGCTAGATATAGTTTCTTTTTCATTATTATTACTATGTAAGCGGTTTAAATTTTCTGGTGATATTAAGACCATTTTTCTAACATGTTCCACTTTAATTTTTAAATAAACTACTTAGCACACCGGTTAACAAAGGTGCTAATAAAAAAGGCAGGAAAGCTCCACCGGATTGAACTAACACACGTTTTTTAGGTTTCCAGTTGTCACCACGTTTTGTAAGTTTCCTTAAAATATTTTTATGTCTTACAAGTGAAGCTTGCTGTTTTCGACTGAGAGGAACAGTAACATGTAAAATATTATAAACACATTCACAAATGCATTTAACAGAGTTACAGTCGGAATTTTTTAATAATACCAACCTGTCCTTTGATTTCAGTTTGTGCAATGCTCGCAGATATTCTGCGTGGTTTATTACAGCACTGCTCATTGTTATGAAATAATTGTAGGCATGTGTTTGCTGCTGTATTTATACTTGTTTTTAGGTAAATACACGTATGTAAACCCAGCATGTAACGTACGAAAACGCAGCCAATCAGGTGTGTTTTGTTTAAGATCAAAAATGAAATAACCGTGTGGTTCTGAAGTTGCATCACTGTATGCTTCTTGTATAAATTTTGTATTTTCTGGAAGTATTTGTCGTGACTGATGTAATATTTGCGCTTTGTCACGAGGATTCTTAAAATAAATTATATAATTTGCATTTAGGGATATGTCTCGCTGACCTTTTCCTTGGTGAAATAAATTTTGAGTAAAAAAAGAACACAGACAAATTTTTATGATGTGACCATTTTGTAAAAATATCAACAACTCGTTGATCAGCTTCAGACATCAAATCATCAATTATTATTAAATGAGGATCATTTCCATCTATGTTTTCGATATCAGGTAAGCCTTCAATAAACTCTACTCCTTTTATTGTATTAAATAAGGCTTGCCAAGCTCCGTAATGTCAAGAAATTTTTCCAAAATTAGAATCATTCATGTCTATAATATTCGCTAAAAAATGTTTTAACGAAGTAAGATTTTCCACTGCCAGAGGGGCCAGCTATTATAGCAGAAAACGGGTGTTGAAATTTATGTCATGTTCTCTGTATGGGGTATGAAATAATACTAAAGTATTTGTAAATTTATTTCATATATTTATTACTATCAAAATATACACATAAGCAAAATTTATTATTTATACATTCAACATAATATATTCATATACTCGTAATAATTATATTTCTACAAATTCTAATAATGTTGCTTGTTTGCCGGGTCCGTATTGTTTTACACCTGTATATTTTAAACTCCATGTGGTAACGGATTTTTTCAGCTGAGATACTTCATTATCGGATAAATCATCAAAGCGTGCGGGGAGATATAACATAAATTCTTCACACTCCGTAATAATCTTTCTTTCAAACGTTGTATTTACAGCCTTTATGTCAACTAATTAATATAGTTTATCCTTTTCCAAGTCGGATATCTTCTTGCATGGTTTCGTATCTACCAACTGACCTCGCTGATTCAGTTTCGAAAAGTCAATATCTAAGAACGAATTTTACAAGTGAATGAAATAAATAATTGATTTAAATATAAACTTACCTAGCTTGTTCTTCTTACTGATGTCTTCAACAGGCCTTTTCGATACTAATAGAATATATAAAACTAGCATTTATATATTCCCCAAAATAAGCTTTCTATTCTTTTCATCCTTGAAATACTTTGTAGAAAGTTTAAATAAATATTTCAACTATATTTTCTTAACTACCAAAATTTCTATATTTCTCGAAAGTATTCATTAGGTTTGAAAAAAAATTCAAGCTTCATGTCATTGAAGCAATTATCATTACACAAATTTCATTTCAACAGATAATGGGAAATCTTAAATACTCATTCGAAAATAAATATGATTTTCTAATAAATGACTAGTTTCAACGCATGCACATTTTTCTATACATCATTAACAAAATATCCACAATACAGCTTAAGTATCTACGAATGATATACTCATTAGTTCATTTCAACTTGTTTTTGAATACAGCAGCAAACACCTGTTTTTCAAATTTCAACAAATCCCATTGTCCAGACCACAAGTTAAACTCAGAAATGAAATCCGATTACCAGGTTTGGAATACAAATCATTACCACAAATAATCTCTGTTGTAATTTTCAAATTAATATAAATTTTAAAGTCTATGTCAAATTTTAACAAGTCCCATCGTCTAGAGTCTAGACCGCAAGTTAAACTCAGAAATGAAATCCGATTACCTGGTTTGGAATCTAAATCATTACCACAAATAATCTCTATTGTAATTTTCAATTATAAATTTTTAAGTCTATACAAGTACCTTTTCACCAAGTAAAAGAAACCCATTATTCGCAAGTTAAAGAATAATTTATATATAGTCCAGTCATTTGGTAGAAAAATAAGGGTTTATTCCACAAAAGGTCGGGTATTTTTAATTTTTGGATATATTGTATATTTAGGGGTCCTAATAAAAAATGCAAGTTTTCCCCCTCGGGGGCCTTCGGGAAGCACCGCCAACTTGAGAAAAAAGGCGCAAAAAAGCGGTTTTTTCTAAATATCTCTTCACTGATTTGCTTTAGGCAAAAATAGTTATTATCTAATTTGTTGACTATAAAATTCTCTACAACTTTTATCTAAAACATTTTTTTCTATAATTAATAGATAACGAGCTACAGTGCTTCGAACAAAGCAAATTTTTTGAAAATTATATGAATGCTTCATTTAAATCATATTTTATTATATTTTTTTTTACGTTTTTTTACAAATTACTTTTTGACAATCATTAATTATTATTATTTAACTAATATATATATAAATATTATTTATTGTTTATAGTTTTTTTTTTCATTCTAAAGATTTTTTATAGTCCAGCAAATTTATGATTTTACGTTAAAGTAATTACAACAAAAGCTTTTTAACGGAATCCAGTCCCAGAAAAGTGCGCTGAATAACATATCAATATTTTCACAAAATCGGAGAATGGGAACCTCCCGCCAATTTGGACAAATGGCGGCATATTCAGGTTTATGGCCATTTGCTTAAAACAATTATGAAAATATTTAAATTATTCAAAAAAACAAACAATATTACGTACTTGATACTTAGTCTAATAGGTTTCACTATTTACAACAGTTTACATTCGACGTGGCATCGAGAGAAGTAAGTTATCGATAACTGTTTTTTAAAAATTGTTAACGTTTTTCTGCAATTTTTTAGTTTTTCATCCACCACTCAGTCAACAAATTAGATAATAACTATTTTTGCCTAATATAAATCAGTGAAGAGATATTTAGAAAAAACCGCTTTTTTCCGCCTTTTTTCTCAAGCTGGCGGGGCTTCCCGAAGGCCCCCGAGGGGGAAAACTTGCATTTTTTGTTGAGAACTCTAAATATATAACATATCCAAAAATCAAAAATGCCCGACCTTTTGCAGGGTAAATCTACCTAATGACTGGACTAATATACACACATATATGTATTTCCCATTTTCATATCATAACGTCACATCAAGATTTTCACCAAATCAAAAAAAAATGACATTTTTGAAATTGCATTCAATTAAAATGACATTTTGAAATTACAATTTAACAGGTCATTATTTTAATTATAGAAAATCAATTAAAATGACATTTACAGTTATCTTAATTATTAATCGATCATTATCTTAATTACATATTACACATATCTTAATTACCACCTCTATCATTATCTTAATTACCGTCTGCATTCCACAGCAGGACTTGTGGTTAATTATACTACTTACGCAATGGCCAGCAACAAGGTTATATGGGGGTGATTAGTACGGTCCTTAACAATGAAATAATACTGAATTTGGAGTGGTACAACGCCTTATTTTTTTAAATGATTTTGGAGTTACATATAATGCTTACATAACGCGGGTTTGTTTAGAGATTGACTGCAACACCCCTACGGGATGGCCAACTACATGGCTATATAGGGCTGATTAGTACGGTCCTTAGCTATAAAATAAAACTGAATTTGGAGTGGTACAACGCCAATGAACCTAGATATTAATTAAAGTATAAGCAGAAATGGGACAACAAAATATTATACCTAGACAATTTATTTAACGGTTAAATGCTGCACCCCTACGAGATGGCCAGCTACATGACTATATGGGGGTGATTAGTGCGGTCCTTAGCTATGAAATAAAACTGAATTTGGAGTGGTGCAACGCCTTATTTTTTTTTAAATAATTTTGAAGTTACCTATAATGCTTACATAACGCGGTTTTGTTTAGGGTAAAACATCCCTACGAGATGGCCAGCAACATGGCTATATAGGGGTGAATAGTAGGGTCCTTAGCTATGAAAACTGAATATGGAGTGCTACAATGCCATATTTTTACCTCTCGCTAAGAGAGGTATTGGTTTCATGCTAAAATTCGCATATTCAGATTTCATTGAATAAGCACGATTTAAGGTCCCTAGAATCCGATTATAACATTTTTAAAATGATGTCTGTGTGTGTGTGTGGATGTGTGTATGTGTGTGTGTATGTCTGGATGTTGTAGACACGATTCCTCAAAAATCATAAGACTTAAAAATTGTTTAACTGTGGAGTCCTCAATCTGACATTCCTGGGAAGAGCTGAAAAGGTTTTGGTAACAATTGAACAACCGGAAGTAGTATTTTCTGAGAAAAATTCTTCTAAATATAATTTTTGGATATTTTTGTTATTAAATATTGAAGAACATAAAATTCTCCATCTAATATATGGGGCAGAAAAACCTATCCGATTTCAAATCCCTTTTTCTCAAAAGAGGGAGCAGGTAGAGTAGTGGGGTAAAAACCGTTAGAAGGCCGGTTTTATGCCATTTGTCAGTAGTCAACATGCCTTGGTCTGGTGAACATCGTGCTTTTGTTATTGAGCGGTTTATCGAATGCGGCGGTTCGATAATTGCTACACAACGTGCTTTTCGAATTCATTTCGGACTCGGGCGTCATGATCCTGTTCCACATCACGCTACGATTAAAGTGTGGGTGTCAAATTTTAGACAGACGAGTTCAGCATTGAAAAATAAGTCGCCTGGACGTCCCAGGACAGCAACAGGACCTGAAAACGTGGCCAATGTGAGAGCCGCGATTGAACGTTCCCCGCGTCGTTCGGCGCGAAAACATTCGCTCGCTTTGGCGATTTCCAACCGCAGTATTCGGCGCATTTTGCACCGGGACCTCAAAATGCATCCCTACAAAATGGTTGTTGCACAGGAATTAAGTGAAAGGGATTTTGAAACCCGTACGAACCTGTGTCGCGATCTCCGAGAACTCCCAAACGACGATGTTGTGCTCTTCACGGACGAAGCCCATTTTCACCTTTGTGGTGCCGTTAACAGGCAGAATTTTCGATATTGGAGTGACGAAAATCCTCGAGAAATCCATCAGGAACCCCTCCATAGCCCAAAAGTGACTGTGTGGTGTGCTCTTTCCCGCCTAGGCGTCTGGGGGCCTTACTTTTCTGAAGAAAATGGGCAAACCGTAACGGTCAACAGCGAGCGCTATTGTTTCATGCTGGAAAATTTTCTTAGACCCAAAATGGAAGAAAATGGCGTGGAAAATGTGTGGTTTCAACAGGATGGGGCAACCGCCCACACATCGCGACGATCAATGGACATTCTCAGGGAACTGTTTCCCGGTCGCCTCATTTCCCTGAGAGGTGATCTTGGCTGGCCGCCGCGCTCACCGGATCTCACTCCATGTGACTTCTTCCTTTGGGGTTACCTCAAATCGAAGGTTTACCAGCATCGACCAAGGACCCTTCTTGCTTTACGAAGGGAAATTGCTCGGGCAATTGAAGAAATTCCTGTGGAAATGACGGTGAAAGTCATGGAAAGCTACCGCGAGCGCCTAAATCAGTGTATCCGCTCCCAAGGACGACATTTGAGTGATGTGCTTTTCAAAACTTAAATTTAAAAATGGCATAAAATTTGCGATATGTTAATAAAAAATTTTTTTGACAAGTTGAGTGGTTTTAATTTTATAACGTTTTGAAATCGGATAGGTTTTTCTGCCCCACCCTGTACACTTAAAATTTTTATTATATCTTGTATAGATTTAGAGATAAAGACACTATAATATATAGAGTAATTTAATCGCAGAGGCCAAGGCACTAAGGAAACCAGT
Source organism: Ophonus ardosiacus (assembly GCA_943142095.1). Taxonomy (NCBI): domain Eukaryota; kingdom Metazoa; phylum Arthropoda; class Insecta; order Coleoptera; family Carabidae; genus Ophonus; species Ophonus ardosiacus. The sequence goes on along the minus strand of OW964829.1, from coordinate 20,680,925 downwards.
TGACAAATTCCAATGTTTATAACATAGATTTTAAATGACACATGTCAGTGTCAAAAATCAAAAGTTTTAGTGACATTCTGACAGCTTTTTCTGGGAAGTATATTTAATCTTTCTTATTGTTTTATTAATTAAATATTTGAAAAGACATGTTAAATACACTAAAAAACAGTATTTGGGTAAAGTTCTGTATTTTTTTGTTATAAAACGACAGTTTGAAAGGGAAGTGCAATACAATACTTATATAGCCTAATATGGAAATGGCGAGAGGTCTTGTGCTGGCCACAACAGATTTTTTTTAATAATTTGGAGTGATACAACGCCTTTTTTTAAATATAATTTTGAAAACTACCTATAATGCTTACATAACGCAGGTTCGTTTAGGGATTAACTGCATCACCCCTACGGGATGTCCAGCTACATGGCTATGTTGGGGTGATTAATACGGTCCATAGCTATGAAATAAAACTGAATTTGGAATGGTACAACGCCTTATTTTTTTAAAAATAATTTTGAAGTTACTTATAATACTTGCATAACGCGGTTTTGTTTAGGGTAAAATTGCAACACCCCTACGGGATGGCCACCTATTTGGCTATATGGGGTTGAATAATAGGATCCCTAGCAATGAAATAAAACTGAATTTGGAGTGGTACAACGGCACGTATTTTTATTTTAAATAATTTTAAAATCTACCTATAATGCTTATATAATGCGCGTTTGTTTAAGGATTAACTGCAACACCCCTACGGGATATATACTCGTAGATTTCCCTTAAACAAAACCGAGTTATGTAAGCATAATAGGTAGACTTCAAAATTATTTAAAAATAGAACATTGCGTTGTACCACTATAAAGTCAGGTTTATTTCATAGGTTAGGACCCTACTAATCACCCCCACATAGCCATGTAGCTGGCTATCGCGTATGGCTGTTGCAGTTTTACCCTATACAAAACCGCGTTACATAAACATTGTAGGTAGACTTTACTTTTTTATTAATTTAAAAAAATATGGCGTTGTCTCACTCCAAATTCAATTTTATTTTATTGCTAAAGACCCTACAATTCATCCTATATAGCCATATATCTGCCCTGGTGCAGTTTTACCCTAAACAAAACCGGTTTATGTAAGCATTATAAGGAACTTAAAAATTATTTTAAAAAAATAAGGCGTTGTACCACTCCAAATTCAGTTTTATTTCATAGCTAAGGACCGTACTAATCACCCCCACATAGCCATGTAGCTAGACATCTCGTAGGGGTGATGCAGTTAATCCCTAAACAAACCTGCGTTATGTAAGCATTATAGGTAGTTTTCAAAATTATTTAAAAAAAAAAATAAGGCGTTGTACCACTCCAAATTTAGTATTATTTCATAGTTAAGGACCATGCTAATCACCTCCATATAGCCTTGTAGCTGGCCATCCCGTAGGGGTGTTGTAGTTAATCCCTAAACAATCCTGCGTTATGTTACGTATTATAGGTACACTCCAAAATTATTTTAAACAAATAAGGCGTTGTACCACTCCAAACTCAGTATTATTTCATTGTTAAGGACCGTACTAATCACCCCTATATAGACTTGTAGCTGGCCATTCCGTAGGGGTGTTGTAGTTAATCCCTAAACATACCCCTCGATATGTAAGCATTATAGATAACTTCAAAATTATATATATATATATATACAAAATAGGGCATTGTACCACTCCAAATTCAGTTTTATTTCATAGCTAAGGACCGTACTAATCACCCTCACATAGCCATGTAGCTGTTCATCCCGTAGGGGTGTTGTAATTAATCCCTAATCAAACTTGCGTTATGTAAGCATTATAGGTAGACTTCAAAATGATTTAAAAAAAAAAAATAAGGCGTTGTACGACTCCAAATTCAGTTTTATTGCATAGCTAAAGACCGTACTAATCACCCCCATATAGCCATGTACCTGGCCATCCCGTAGGGGTGATGCAGTTTTACTCGAAACAAAACCGCGTTATGCAAGCAAGGTAACTTCAAAATTATTTTAAAAAAAATAAGGCGTTATACCACTCTAAATTCAGTTTTATTTTATAGCTAAGGACCGTACTAATCACCCAATCATAGCCATGTAGCTGACCATCGCGTAGGGGTGTTGTAGTTAATCTCTAAACAAACCTGCGTTATGTAAGCATTAAACTTCAAAATTATAAAAAAAAAGAAATAAGGCGTTGCACCACTCCAAATTCAGATTTATTTCATAGTTAAGGACCGCACTAATCACCCCCATATAGCCATGTCGTAGGGGTGCAGCATTTAACCATTAAATAAATTGTCTATTTAGGTATAATATTTTGTTGTCCTATTTCTGCTGATACTTTAATTAATATCTAGGTTCATTGGCAAGTAGCCACATATCGTGTAATCATTGTATTTTAGTTCAGGGTGCTAGAATTCGTCCTTTGAAATGAAGATTTTTCTTGACCAGTACTTGATTGAACGGTAGGAATATACTCGCGCGTCGCTGAGCGACGCGTCGCTAAAAACTTGCATAATCTAGATGCTTCTGTCTTTAGACTTTTATATGTCACCCTCATCCCCTGGATATTTTAACAATGTTTACGGAGGTTTATTAGGCATGAAGTAGGAATTAATTCCCATATAAATAATTTTGTCAGGGCTTCTAGTTTTAGAGAAATAAAATAAAACATGGAAATTTTTGACTCTCGTCTTTGGTCACCCTCATCCCCTGAATATTTTAACAATATTTACGGAGATTTATTAGAGAGGAAATAGGAATTAATTCCCATATAAAAGAAATTGTCGCGGCTTCTAGTTTTAGAGAAATAAAATTTTTGACTCTTCCGTCTTTGGTCACCCTCAACCCCTGAATATTTTAACAATATTTACGGAGGTTTATTGGGAATGAAGTATGAATTAATTCCCATATCAATAATTTTGTCAGGGCTTCTAGTTTAAGAGAAATAAAATAAGAACATGGTAATTTTTGAATCTGCCGACTTTGGTTACCCTCGCCCCCTGAATATTTTAACAATATTTACGGAGGTTAATTAGGGAGGAAGTAGGAATCAATTCCCATATACATAATTTTGTCACGGCTTCTAGTTTCCCAGATATGAAATAAAAACTAGGATATTTTCGATACTTCTGTCTTTTGATTTATATAAGCCACCCTCATCCCCTGGATATTTTAACAATATTTACGGAGGTTTATTAGAGAGGAAGTAGGAAATAATTCCCTTATAAATAATTTTGTCACGGCTTCTAGTTTTACAGAAATAAAATAAAAACTTGGAAACTTTTGACTCTTCCGTGTTTGGTCATCCTCATCCCCTAAATATTTTAATAATATTGACGAAGGTTTAGTAGGGAGGAAGTAGAAATTAATTCCCATATAAATAATTTTGTCACGACTTCTAGTTTTGCAGATTTTAAATAAAATCTTAAAAAACATCGATGCGTGCCCGTGTAGTTAAACAATCATATTGTTATTTTACTCGTGTCTATTATACTAGAAAACACAGTATGTGGAAGTATGAATTTGTCACGGTTTTTGGTGGGGGAAAAGAGGGGGGAGGGGGTTAATTTTTGAAAGATATTTCCTCACGACAAATATTTTTCGCATTGCCCTATTCTCTGATTATTTATACATTTATATTGTTATTTTATTTGCATATTGCAATATGTTAAAATATGAAACGGTTACGGTTAATATTTCGGGTACAAATGTACGTATAACAAATATAATTATTCTTCGGTCCAGTATCCCCTGATTATTTAAATAATTTTATTTATTATTGTAATAAAACTGAAAATGTGTTATATGTACCATTGCCTGCACTTTATCGTATGAATAAAGAGAATATATGGTGAGAGAATCGAAGCGACCTGTGCCGAACGCTTGCGAACCCTGATGCTAAAGATATTTCATCAAAAAGAACTATGCAAAATGTATCTAATTTATGCATATTTTTAGATAATGTATATTTTTAGTTCTTCATAACGACATTAGATGACTTGTTGTTTACAAATGTCACATTACAGTAACTTTCCTTAGCCCTATCATAAATATATTCTAAAACGACTGAAACTATGATAAGTTTATAAGAGACTGAAATTATTGTAAAGTATTAAAAAAAAAAAACATTCTGAAACTCAAATAAATTAACATAAAATGCTTAAAATTTGTATAAAATTAATTTTCAATAAGTTTGGAGCTAATGATTTAAATCTATTTCAAATTATTTGGAACTATGTTATTAATAATTAATAAATAGAAAATGAAATTTCGGCTTTCAATTTTTTTTATTCGTAGTCTATTTTTAAATGTTCAAATTTTATTTCTTTACAAAACTGCCTAAATTTTACATTAAACATATAAAACATTTAAAAATATAATACAATATGCTTCAAATTTACGTATTTAGTCTAATTTTGACGTAAAATGTGTTTAAAGTTTGACGTTTGAGGTTATGTCTCAGGAATATATTTCCGACTAAAGCCTGATTTATAGATGGCATAGAACAGAATGGAATAGAATACAACAGAATAGCACAGGGAATAGAAATATAAACCAATGTAAATGCATGGAACCATTTTTACTTGCACAGAATGGAATAGAATAGGATATAAACCAAATTTTATATCTTATACTATTATTCCATTCCATTCTATTCCATTCGGCTTGCTTCGATAATATTCGTGAGACTTGTCGTGACTTCGTTGCTTTTGACACATTCCCTAACGTAAAAACTTTTTGTAGACAACATTTATTTTGCAGAAATACTATATTTTATTGCAAAAACAAATATATATCATCACGGCATATTACCCATTTCTGGGTGTGCCAGTATCTACAACACATGTAGACATCGGTAATGATGACGATATATTTTACCGTGTGGGCGCTTACCAGGCGTCACCTCACGGGCACTCATAGCTGGTGTGGAGAGTGCACCACAGGGGTCACTTTTGTGCCATTTAAAATTGGAAATATTTGGCGTCTGTCGGGATCGAACCCGGTTCCCCCAGGTTCGCGACCAGACACTCAGGCACGCGGCCAATGACATTATTCAAATCACCAATAAATATTGTTAATTTATTGCAAAAGTGACGTCATTCTATTCCAAAGTCTTCTATTCTATGCAATCTATAAATGGTTTTAAAAAATTCTATTCCTATTCTATTCCATTCCTTATTCTATTCTATTCCATTCTATTCTAGGCAATCTATAAATCAGGTTTAATCTGATTATTGATAGTTTAAAGGTACCTAATTGTTTGTCTGAATCAAAGAAACATGTTGATGTCACGTGGACTGCTTGTTCTGGAATGTTCATTACAGTATAAAAGAGTCTTTATAAAAAAAATATACTCATGGTAATAATATTTTACATTATCTACGTAAAAAATTCTCACATATTGTCAATGTAAAAAATAACGTATAATAAATGACGTATTTTACGTGCCCATCCCTGCCGAGGGGGTAGTCACGCTCCAAAATTTTGTACACCGTAATTCCCACAAGTATTTCCTTGGGAATATCTCGTATATCCCAATATTTCCCGTATTTCCCTAGGAATACCTGTAATTCCTATAGAATTCCTGTTGAATATTTACATTATATTTGTAACTTAAATTAATATATTCATTTTTACCTCTCGCTAACGCTAAGGAAGGTATTGGATTCATGCTAAAAATCGCATATCCAGATTTTAGTGATTAAGCACCATTTAATGTTCCTACAATCCAATTTTTACGATGATATCTGTGTGTGTGTGTGTGTGTGTATGTGTGTGTGTGTGTATGTGTGTGTGTGTATGTGTGTGTGTGTATGTGTGTGTGTGTATGTGTGTGTGTATGTGTGTGTGTGTATGTGTGTGTGTATGTGTGTATGTGTGGATGTTAGAAGGACGATTCCTCACTTAAGATCTGTTTAACTATGAATTCCTCAATCTGACATTCCTGGGAAGAGCAGAAAAGGTTTTGGTAACAATTGGACAACCGGAAGTAGCAGTTTCATAGAAGAATTCTTCTAAAAATATTTTTTTGAAAATTTTTGTTATTACAAATATTGAAGAACATAAAATTCTTCATCTAATACACTTAAAATTTTTATTATATCTTGCATAGATTTAGAGATAAAGACACTATAATATGTAGAATAATCGGATGTAATACATCGCAGAGGCTAAATTACACTAAGGAAACCAGTAGACATATTCAAATGTTTATAACATAGTAATGTTTGTAATATATTTCGTTAATGATAGTTGTTAGTGTGAATAATCAACAATTTTAGTGACATTCTGAAAGCTTTTTCTAGAAAGTACATTTATGCCCATATTCATATACACTCGTAAAATTTCAAAACGGTTCGTTATAATATTTGACAAATAGAATCAAACTTGACAAATAAAATTTCGATTTTTCTTTCAATGTCGACTGTTTTTATTGGATAAAAAATATAACGAACCGTTTAAAATTTTTACCAGTGTTTATGAACACGGGCATTAATCTTTCTTATTGTTTTAGTAATTAAATATTTAAAATTATAGGTAATATGCATATATCCATCAGAAATACCGCCAATCTTTTTAGTGAATTGGAAGAATCTCTGACATTTAGGAACTTCCTCATACAATGAAAAATAGAATTGTATGTGTGCAGAAGATATATTAAATACAATAAAAATATTTGGGTAAAGTTCCGTAATTTTTTTTACATCCCGCTACCCTAGGTAAGGGAGGTATAGGGATCGTGCTAAAAATCGCATATAGAGATTTTATTGAATAAGCACGTTTTGATGTCCCCAGAATCCGATTTTAACTTTTTTGCAATGATGTCTGTAGGTATGTATGTGTGTATGTGTGCCTGTGTGTGTGGATCTTGTGGACACGATTACTCAAATACTATCAATCAAAAAAATTTGAAATTTTGTATACCCATTCTATACTAATATGGGAAGTGCTCGTTAGTTTTTAGTGTATATCGGATACTCGGAAGTACCATTTATACAAGCTTTTAAAAGTTTTTCTTGTAAAAAATTCATTGAATATAATTTTTTAGCAACTTTTACTAATTAAAATTGAATATAACGGTGCAATCTTCAATTCTACGATAATAACATTTAGTAAATAACTAAATAACTTTAAATATGAATATATAATATAATTTATTTTCATGTATCACCTAGCCTATGCGTCAAACAAAAACAATTTTAATGACAGTTTTGATTGACATATTTAAACAAATATCACTGACAGGAAGCAATTACATTTACAGGGCTATTCTGTAAGCGATCGTTATGACATAACGAATCGTTATATCGTTAAAATAACGATAATCGTGAAAATGGTATTCTGTAAGCAAAAATTCAATGAAAGATTTTTATAATTTCAATTGTTCATAACGACAAGATGATAACGATTTTCGTAAAATCGTTATATTATTATCGACAAGAAAAAACTGGTCGCTATGTTAACGATTTGTTGCATTTCAATATTCTTGAAATATTAATGCCCATATTCATAAACACTCGTAAAATTTCAAAACGGTTCGTTATAATTTTTGACAAATAGAATCAAACTTGACAAATAAAATTTCGATTTTTCTTTCCATGTCGACTGTTTTTATTGGATAAAAATTATAACGAACCGTTTAAAATTTTTACGAGTGTTTATGAATACGGGTATAAATGTCATTATAATGAATGGTGATCCCTAATTATTATTATTTCTTCACCTTTTCGAAGAAAATAATGAAAGGTAATTATTTATTTTCAAAATGTCAGATTATATTCCAACTTTACTACATGTATTTAACAGGAAAAATCTTCGAAAAATTCATAGGGCTTTAAGAGATAAAAGTGATCCTTTTACTATCCCAGAGGAAAATTTTAGAAAATTATTTAGATTGTCACGAGCCGCCGCAAGAGATTTTACAACTGAACTGTTGCCATTCCTGGAAGCAAATACAAGGATAACTGCAATACCAAATTTCCTAAAAGTACTTTATATATTAATCATACTTTTACATACCTATGCTTTATTTTATTGAGTGCATTATTTGATAATTAGATATTTAAATTCGACCTATTATCTCAACTTTGTTATTATTGTTTGATTTTTAAATATATTTTATTGAGTTAGATTTTTACTGCTTTGCATTTTTATGCTCATGGTAGTTACCACAAATCAATTGGCAAGGACTACAATGCAGCTCTAAGTCAATCATCGGTTAGTAGATGCATTACTGTTGTTAGTAGTACGATAACACAAAATTTGGTTCAAAGATATATAAAATTTCCAACTACGGTTTTAGAAATAAATGCAGTAAAGGCAAGGTATGGATAAAATTACATACGTATATTAAAGAAAATAAATTAATTAAATTTTAATCTTCCAGATTTTATCAAAAATTTCAATTTCCTGGTATAATTGGTACCATAGACGGGACACATACAGGGTTAGTTAAAAGTATGGAGACGGCGATTTATTGTCGTTAATATTCATTTTAGGAAATTATGTTCAATACAAAAGTTTTTTAAGAAATTTTGATCTATATTTAAGAATACTTGAATTTTTTTTTTCTTCGATTGTTTTTGAGTTACGCTTGTCCGCGTAATTTTTTTAAATGGGAACCTATTAATTTTACTCTACCATTCGATAGAGTGTTTTTTCTCTTTACAACAGTATGTTTGTTTTTCTGTTTTTCAATTTACTTTAATAAAATTTTTACAAGGAAAAACACCGGTTCAAGTATTTACGAATAGTAGGCTCATGTGATATAGACAAAATTATTTCCAATAAAGTTGTCGGTCACAATCTTATCATTAAAAACAAACTAATAACTAAGTAAATTACATCGCTCGAGTTTGTTTATCGCTTCGCTTTTATCTATCTTAGATGTACCTAATATTCGTAAATACTTGAACCGGTGTTTTTCCTTGTAAAAATGTTATTAAAATAAATTGAAAAACAAACATACTGTTGTAAAGAGAAAAAAAACACTCTATCGAATGGTAGAGTAAAATTAATAGGTTCCCATTTAAAAAAATTACGCGGACAAGCGTAACTCAAAAACAATTGAAGAAGAAAAAAATTCAAGTATTCTCAAATGTAGATCAAAATTTCTTAAAAAACTTTTGTATTGAACATAATTTCCTAAAATGAATATTAATGACAATAAATCGCCGTCTCCATACTTTTAACTAACCCTGTATATCAATTGTACCCCCGGCAACAAATGACCCAGTATATCCAGGATTAGTTTATGTTAATAGAAAAGGATTTCATAGCATAAATTGCCAAATTGTAATTATATTTAGTTTATATACGGGGCCGATTAGAACTTTGCACTATGCAAGACTTCCGCAGAGGCATTGAAATTTATTATCTTGTAACTGTACTTACGTTTTCATTTTAATAGAGAATTGGTTTATCAATCAATCTAATAATCGAATTTAATAAAAAATATTATTTACAAATCATGTTACGTAATAATTAGTAAATAAATACAAATAAAGCGCAGGGCCTAATTATTATCGCGGGACCCCATGCGACTACAGAACTGCATCGTCCGGCCTTACCACAAGTCAACCCATAGTTCAACATGTGTACTATGATAATTTTAATTTATAGATATGTGATTCTGATTTAAAAATTTTGGCTATAAATGCGCGGTACCCAGGATCAGTACATGATGCTTTATATGGGCTACATCTAATATAAAGCATCACATGGAAAGAAAATATAGAAATGGAGAGAGACATACTTGGCTACTCGGTAATTATATTTTAATAGATATTTACACACCAAGTGAGCTAAGGTAATGTTTATTCATGAGAAGAAAGTTTAGCTCACGAGCCCGTAAGGGCGACTGAGTTAAATTCTTCGTGTGAATAAACATTCTTAGCTCACGTGGTTTGTACAATATTTTATTCAATTTTGACGAAATAATAATAAAAACCATTATAATATTTAATTTTGACAAAATAAAAAACTGATCAGATAGACAGACGTCAAGCCATATATTTAAAATGCTTTATTGTCCGTCATTTGTGCCGTGAAAAATAATGAAAAGGGCTGATAATATCTGATACATAATGTGGTAGTGTTATTTTCGTCCTTGATGTTATTTTTAAATGTATTTTTTGCTGCAGAGTGAGGTAAAATTTTGAGAGAGTGATTTAAAATTTTTTAATTCACTTGTGAAAAAAGTGTTACTTATAGTTGTTGCTATGGAGTTAATAATGACAGTTTAAAACATCAAAATTGAATGAAATTTATTAATAATGTCTACCTAAATGATTTTGTAGGTGATTCCGGGTACCCGTTGCAACCTTTTTTATTGACACCTATTACTGATGCTCCGCCAAATTCTCCTGAGTCAAGATATACCATAAGGCATTGCAGTACAAGAAATACGGTGGAAAGATGTATTGGGGTTTTTAAAAATTATTTCAGATGTTTTTTAAAGGAGAGAACACTGCATTATAAACCAGATAAAGCTACGTGCATTATATATTCATGTGCAGTAATATATAATATTTTAAGGACGCACGGTCTTCTTTTTCCGGAACATGAATTAGATGATTTACCTAGTGCTGATGCGAACAACAAAACTACATATTAACGACTACAATCTAATTATTTACAATACACAAGGATGAACTAGCTATAACGTCGGAGATTCCCCGGATAAGTTATCTAATTTCGCATTTGGAAATTGAAATTTTAATTTTGCTAATTTAATTTTTGCTGTGCATCCGCGATGTGATTAAGGGATTCTTTTATTTCTCGCAGTTCACTAACTAATGCCAATGCCGAAATAGTTTCTATATTTTGTTTCTGATTTTCTTCATAAGCATCAGTTAGGTACTTTCTCCACGGGCGTTTTTCGTGATTTTGTCTGCTTTCTTCTTGGAATGTGTTCATCTACACGAGTACGTTCCAAAAATGTATTAATGTTTTGTCGTGCTATTTTCGACGGACGTTCTTCTTCTTCACAATCTATTAAAATATTAGAACACACTTCCTCCTGTTCTTTCTCAATCGGTTCGACGTTAATCACCTCAGTACTGTCAACGTTATTTGTAAACAGTAACCCGGCTTCTATAATGTTTGGTGCTCCATCGACGACAACACATCCAATTGTATCTAGAAGTTTGTTTTCGATGTCGCTCAACATTTTTTTGTTAGGTGGTCCGCCGCCAGTTTTTAATTTGTAATTAGCTATTTCCCTCGATTTTTTCTTCGTAGTGCATCTCCAGTCAGCCATAATCTAATAGATACGTAAATACATGTAAGTAAGCAGTAGTGTATTTGAAGGAGCCGGTACCTGTTCAACTCGGTTCGGCTCGCAAGCAAAATAAAAATTACTAATCAAAAATTATTTTAATTACTATGCCAATCAAGGCTGCAATTTTGAGAATACATGCCTCTTTATACGATATTTCTACTTATTATTAAAAAATTTCTTGATTACAATAAAGAAAATTTGATTACAACAATGAAAATTCTTAAATTTGCCGGCCAAATAAGATCTTGACTTAATAAATCATGTTTCAAATTTATTATTTATAAAACTTCATGGTCCTGCGCAACAGAATTGGAATCCAGACCATTATGTAAAAAAACGACCTCGAAATCATCCATCATCGAGTTACACGCGAACCAAAATTGCGAAACCGCAAAATATTCCAGAAGATCCTAATATAATTTTTTGAATTTACCTATTTCCATGTCTGTAATAAATAAAATAATATTTAATGTGGGGGGAGGGATGTGGGAAATTCATGTTGGATGGCTACTGTAAGTGATTCTAACGCCCCAGTTCGTTGCCGACCGAAGGCGAAGTTGAAAATTATTGCAAATTTTCACGAAATGTAAAAGTGTGCCCTTTCGTGCTCTAAAATACAAAATTTGTCGTTATTGCCGAAACCGACGAATAAATGCACATTGGTATATGCAACATTGGAACGATAATAAAATTTTGTAATAAAATAATACCTTCTTCCACGCATTTGCGCTTCTTTATGGTCCATCAATGGCATTTAACCCCATGCCAATTCACCATACGATCTTCAATCTGATTTGGATTCTCTGGATTATATTTATTTGTTCTCAGAGCGATATTACTTTCAAGAAAGTCTACATAATATTTATATTGCTCTTTTGTAGTTTTTGAGCCCCTCGTTTTCTTATTCATTTCTATTATAATAGAGAATAATAATAAATAGCCATTAATAAAATGAAATAATAATATAACTTACTTCAAATCTTCACCAATAATTTTCAAAATGTAATTTAAATGTCAGTTTTAATAGTCAATTGAGTAAACAATAGTACCAACCGCAAAAGAATTATAACGATTTCGTTATGAAATAAATTGAACTATAATGGTAACGTCCTACTGGTATGTTATATACCAAATAACACCCTAGGGTTGTTATAAAATTGTTGCTATGAAATCGGTATTGTACACAAATAAAAATATCGCGTTTTCTAGTTACAGCGTTTAAGTAAGTAGATTAATATTAAGGAGAATATAATAGTAAAATATTTAATTAAGGTTTGTAAAAATAATATATTTTCCATCATACATAAATGTTAGATATGCAGGTGATCTGTTTTAAATTTGCTAATTGTTATTTTTGCAGCACTATAAATTGATATTAATTTACAACTACTCATTTACGAAATGGATCATGTACGGCGAAGAATTTACAAAGATTGCGTTTTAGAGCACCTAGAAGATGATGCTGATTTTTATAAGAATGTGTGTGTGTGTGACGGTTTTTCCTTAAAGCCTATTAAAATATGATCCAAAACTTCTCAAATTTGGTATTTAAAATTCATATATAATTTGAAACAACATATTAGATTTTAACCATATATGATAAATCGGATGTAGTACTTAATTTGGAGCTCTAACAGATTTTTGAGGAAAAACAATAAAACAATCCAAAATTTCGTATTACAGACTTTTCTATTTATTGGACAACAAATTAGATTTTATTTACAAACGATTAACCGGAAATGATACTTTACTTTTTTTTTATTTATTTATGTAGTCATCTAAACGGCAAGTTGTAAATAATACCGTTGCTCTATAAATTAATTTTGAACATATTTGCATTGAATTTGAAGCCATGGTACAATTAATATTATCCATAACTCGGTACATTCTATCACTGCTTAATTTTTTATTTTTTTCTTGAAAAAGCCAACACAAAGATGATTTTTATACAACAGTTTTTTTTATTTTTTATGGCTTCTCGTACAAATGAATCATTTTCCGAGCCCTTTTCATAGAATTCATGAGATAGTTTGTCATTACCTATATGTTTTTAAATTTACATTTTCTTTTAAGAAATCCGCATTTTTTAATTTTGATAAATCTTGGGATATATTACTAAGGCATTATGTATTAATAGAAGGTTCATTATTAATAATTAATGTCTCATCAGGGTCGATTTCATTTTCGTAAGTACCATCAGTTTCATTAATTTTAGTAACAGGCATTGAGAAAGTACTCCAGGTGGAACACTGCTCTATTGCGATGCGATAGTATGACGTCAAGCTAGCAGCGTACAGCTCAACCAACGAGTCAGTTGAGCTAAGATGCGCAGTGGTAAAGGTCCGAGATTGGGGGGTGAAATATAAATTCCCTGTTTCATATTAAAGAGTACATTGCGTAAAGTACATTCTGTGCGAAAATGGAGTTTAAAAGTAAATTGAACGGGCGCGCTCTCAATAGCCAAAGTCGGGAGATTATCGCTAATATTTATTCTTTTATGAAGGAAGAGAGTGAAAATGGTGCTCCAATTATTTCTTTAAATAATATTGCAAAACGAGTGGCAGCTGCAAGTGGTGTATCCGAGAGAACAATTTTTCGAATTTGTAAAGAAAAGAAGAGCATTGAAGAAGGTACATAAAAAGTTATTAATGTATTAAAATGTCAATGTAGAATATAAATAGAACCCTATATTTCAAAAGAGTCTAAAGTAATAATTAAACAAATAACTATTTTTGACAAAAAAAAAAGAAAAAATTGGCAAGGCTATCTATATTATATTATATAAATCTTCCTTAAACAAGACCTCATATCATGATTAAAAATAATCACCTGATTTGAACAATAATTAATAAAAATTTCTTTACAGGTTTAAGCAGCAAATTCTCATCGCCCCGGAAGAAAATTGAACGGCGAAAGAGTGTTACAGATATCGGAGATTTCGACAAGGGTGTTCTAAAAAATATTACTTTAAATTTCTGCGGAACCGAGAAAACTGTTCCAAATGTCTCCCAAATTTTACAAAAATTCAAAGCGGATACAGGCTTCCAGGGGCAACGCGAAAGTTTGCGATCTATTTTGCACGAAATTGGTTTTCGATGGAGGAAAACTAAAACAAATAGAAAAATATTAATGGAAAGATTCGATATTCAAAAAATGCGCGTCGATTATTTGAGAGCAATAATGAATTTTCGTCGCGAAGGGCGCAAAATAGTTTATATCGATGAAACATATATGCATTCGACACATACGGTTTCAAAGTCATGGAATGATGATTCCAACGCGGGATTATTACAGCCGGTTTCCAAAGGACAACGACTAATTATTGTACATGCGGGTGGTGAAGACGGATTTGTGACTAATGCACTATTAATTTTCAAGTCTAACTGTAAAACAGGAGATTATCATCACGAAATGAATTATGAAAATTTTTCTAAATGATTAGAAAAAAAATTGATCCCTAATTTGCCAGAAAAATCTGTTCTCGTTATAGATAATGCGCCTTACCACAATGTTCAAGTAGATAAAGCTCCTGGATTTAATGACAATAAGCAAAGCATGATCGATTGGTTACGAGCTAGAAATGTTAATTGTGATATGAGTATGCTCAAGTCGGATTTATACCGTCTTGTTTTGCTACATAAACCAAGATTTAAACAATTTGCACTAGATAAAAAAATTAGAGAACATGGTCATGACGTTTTAAGATTACCACCGTACCATCCGGATTTAAATCCGATTGAGTTAGTCTGGGCCTCCATGAAACAGTACGTGGCAGAAAGAAATTTGCAGTTCAATTTACATAACGTAAAAACCCTTTTGGAAGAATTTTTTACTTCTTTTTCTGTCGAAGAATGGAGATCACGGTGTGAGCATGCAAAAAAATGCGAAGAAGGATTTTTAGCTAGGGAAGGAAATATTGACGCAATTATTAATGAAGTAATTATTAATGTAAATGACGACAGAGATGAAAGTACCGATGAATCTGACTATTCTGACTAGTTTTAAATTTTACACAAAATCAATAAATGATAATATGAAATGTTGACTATTGTATATTCTTGTACACGAATTTTAATATATGTAAATAAATATTTCTGTGTATATACATGAATAATTTGTTTCAATGCATTTCAATAAATATTTTTTACAGCAAATAAAAGGTTTCTGTTCTTAATTTGTGTGTATATTCTTGTATATGACTATATGTAAAAAATATTATTTACATAAAAATATTTATTTTTTATTTCATCAGACATTTATTTATTTATTTATTTCCACTCAACAAGATAATAATTATTTAAATACCATCTATTTTATTATTAATTAGTTTATATAGATATAAAACAGACAAAATATTTCTTCTTGACTGAAGGCTGCTTTGTCTAAATTCATTTAACATTATGTTATAACTAATATCATATGAGTAGGTTTTAATTTTTTTAAACCAGCAATATCTTAGAAACTTCTTTTGAATATTTTCAATTTCAATGACGTATTTATTATAAAATGGATTCCAAATTTGTATGCAATATTCTAACTTAGATCTTACATAGCAGTAATATAAACCCATAATTGTATTTACATTAGTAAATGATTGAGAACTCCGTATAACAAATCCCAGATTTCTATATGAAGTTTTACAAATGTATGTTACATGCTGATCAAATTTCAATTTTGGATCAAATATAATGGGGAAGTTTAGCGATTTTTTTTTATTCTTTTATTCCATGGGAAATGACTTGAAAAATGATGTAACATGTTTTATTTTTTTCAAAAATGCCCAGATTTTCCGGAAAAGCCGATTTTAAGCTGTGATGACGTCGTAGAGGCTTGGTACAACGTATGTCGCTTATACACTGACGCACGCAGTTGCGGTTACCAGTCACTTGAGACTGAGGTGTTGTTCGATCTACGTTCAAGTAGTTCGCTTTCACCGTTCTGTCTGAGTTTGCGCATAACTGACTTGTGACGTACTTAGAGTTTACCCAAAAAATATTAATTATAAATATATGGAGCTATAATTTTAATTTTTAATTTCAATTTCAGCAGTCATTTGTGTTATATTTGTGAGAAAATAGTATGTTATGCAGAATTTTTACCATGCTAAACTTCCCCATTCCAAGATCTTTAAATCATGAACTTGCTACGCGAAGTGTACTTTTCGAGCGAACTACCTTTCTCTTTTCAACCCGAATACTTTCTCCCTCTGCGCACGACCACTGCTTAACAGCCACGACTCGTTGGGTGAGCTATATGTTTTGGTACTGTATTCAACGGTCGCAATCCACTTCGGGTGTTTTCGATATAATGTGATAATTTCAATCTCACTGAATCATTTTTATGGATTTTTTCCGTTAGTTTGAAGTTATCACTGGTATTTTTAATGAGAAAAGTGTCATCTATCAACAAATAATTATTTAGGTTATATTTATTTCAAGGTAATTGAGTATTTCTTTTTAATCCACTACATGACTAATTTTTACCTCTCGGTAAGAGAGGTACTGGAATCATGCTAAAATTCGCCTATTCAGATTTTAGTGAATAAGCACGTTTTAAGGTCTCTTGAACCCGAATATAACATTTTTACGATGATGTCCGTATGTGTGTGTGTGTGTGTGTGTGTGTGTGTGTGTGTGTGTGTGTGTGTGTATGTGTATGTGTGCATGTTAAAGCCACGGTTTCTCAAATACTGTAAGACAAAAAATATTTAACTGCGGTTTCCTCAATCTGACATTCCTGGGTAGAGCTGATTAAATTTTGGTAACAATTGGACAACCGGAAGTAATAGTTTCATAAAAAAAAATTCTAAATATTATTTTTGGCATTAATAATATTAAAGAATATAAAATCTCTCCGATATATTAAAAAAAAAAATTATATCTTCTTTAAAATTAAAGATCGAGAGATAGAGATAGAGAAAAATATATAAAATAATAAGTTGTAAATTAGTCCCCAACCCATAGAAAACAAGTGGAAAAATTAAAATGTTTGTAATTGACAGGTAAATGTGAGTGTCAAAAAGCCAGAGACATTACTGAGTCAAAGACATTACTGAAGACTTTTTCTTGCAAGTACATTTAATATTTCTTATTTTATAATTAATTACATATTTATAATTATAGATACATATATTACATAGGTATATCCTTCATAAATACCGACAATCTCACCAATGAATTGGAATAATCTCGAACATTAGAAGAAGTCACAATTCCAAATTTTATTTTTATCATGAAACACTCACCTTCTCTCTCTGACTAATGCATATTCGCATTAGTTTGTAAAGGATAGAGCACATTGCGATCGCTTCGAAACTGTCGCTTTCAGAGGGGCAAGGGGAACTGGGGAACGAACAGCAGCGATAGAAAAGATATAGCAGAGTACCAAAATCGCAATTCTACGTCACTTTTACGTCATACTATCGCTACGCTAGAGAGCAGAGTTCCACCACAGGGTTTGTGAGTAACGGTCATTCCAAGTTCAAGTGTACTTTCGATAGCTTCATTTAATGCTTTAGTGACTATGTTGTCGATAAAATCATCTTTGTAATTGTCAAAATTATTAAGAGAACCATTACAAATTCGTAAAAGTGAACTATTTTGTCTAGGAAACTCAAAAGTACTAGACAAACTATTTGTCACGTTTTGTAAAATTTGGATTTTGTTAATTATATCAAAAATACTATAATTTACAGCGGTGGAAAATGTAGATGTCATCCTGGATGTCATTGATCGCGTTGCTCTAAAAATTTGTTTACATGGTTGGCTACAAACATTGATGAATCTAAATTATTTGTTTCATTATGAAAACGTGTCACTAAAATAATGCATGTGCATTAATTTCAATAGATAAATAGCAATTTGATGATATAAAGTTGTTAGATACCGTGTATCCAGGTTGAGTCAAAATCCACGATTTCCATATCCTTAAAAAAATACGCAAAACCAGATACTAAATATACGGTCTGATATATCCAACTCCTTATTTAGAAATGAATTTAGTATTTTAATAATTAAACTTAAATAAATTTTTGTTCCTTTACTACAGGGAACATATTTTTCTAAAAGTACAATGGGGTATTCTGACATTTTTAAAAATATTTTTTTACATTAGTACAGACCAGTAGGACTCTGAATATCTAACTTTGAGTAAGAAAATGTATGCATCACATGAGATATGAATTTTAAAAAATTTCATAGCAATTCAAATTTTCTTATCAAGACGCGCTTATGACGTCAACTCGATGGTGACATCTGCAACGAACTTCAGCGCCTAAATCCACATGTTCATGACAGCCATTTGCTTGTTTACATATGATTTTAGTAGCAGCGTGTATTTCGGTGTTTGTCCTGTGTTTGTTTATGGTAAAAATAGGAGTAATAATTATAAAGTGGGCGAAATGTCAAACAAGAAATATACCCGCGCGTGTTAACTACTGGCACCATCTGTGTTTTTAAACGAAAATATTTACTTTGAAATGAGCAACAGATTATCAACGTGACGTCACAAATTTCAAGGACGTTTCTAGAGCGGTAAAAATTCCAATTTTATAACATTAAATTATGAATTAAAACTTTTTATTAAACATGTTTTATTATATTTTTCTACTATATGAAGATGAAAACTATAGAAAAAAGTTATTATTTTGCATTAATTCCATATCACCGGAATACCCCATTATAGTTTCTTGCGATATTTTCTCTACCGCTTTAAAGTTCATTTTATCATCCGGATTTATGTCGGAATTTGTAAGTAAATGTTTATCTTTAGATACTTCTTGAATTAAAATTTTTAGATGTGAAGACAATCATGTAATGTGCCTGAGCAAGTATGAGCTCAACAAACAAACACCGGACACATAACGTCACTTTATGCACTTACCGTTGCCGCGCAGTTCAAATTCAAATTACTTGTATATCGTGAACATATCTGATACATTCATCTATTACCGTAAACAAAAAAGTAATATTTCCTTCGTAATTCCAGGGATTTGTTAACTACTGGATGGAGCAAGTGTATATCGTTATATGTATTTCTTGTGTACCCGGCTAGATTAAGAGAGAACACAGGAAGTGTGAGTGAGAAAGATATAGATAATTCCACTTTAGACAAGTGAATTTAATATTCATATCTGTCGTATCCACATCTGTCAAATTCACGTCAAAAATTAATTGCGTTTAAATATATTTGATCATGAAACGTGAACTCGAGAACTATCAGAGCTACAAAAACGGTTAAATGGGCAAACAATTTCTATTATACAAGACAAATTTAGGGAACAGAAAAAAAAAATTTTCGACCAGTGGTTCTCAAAATACGGGACTCAACTTTTTTATTTTAAATGTGAATATATATTTTTTTTATTTGCTTATTCGACAGAGAATTTAATTCTGAATTCAATGATATAATATTATCATATCCTTACATAACGATTTTTTTTGAGTAAAATAGATATAAAGTTTTAAATTAATTTGATTAAAATATGATATTACTAAGACTGCCATGAATGGAAAAACTGAATATGTACATGTGTTTTTTACGCATAATTAGAGTGCCATGATAGAAAGAAGTGAATAAAAGTATAATGAATGAAAAAAACTGTTATAATTTTTATTTTAATATTTAATTATAATGAAGAAATATTTACAAAAATAAAATAAACTCCTATAAATTTATAAGTACTGTTCAAAATTGCCTCCATTTTCATTTATACATAACTGTACTCTATGAAATAAACTATTTCTAACTAATCTTAATTTTCTTCCGACAATATTGTTCAAAATATTTTCAATGCTGTTTTTTAATTGTTGTAGATTCTGATGCACAGTATCGTAGACTTTATCTTTTAAATAACCCCATAAGAAAAAGTCTAAAGGGTTTAAATCGGGTGATCTTCCAGGCTATGCAATGGGTCCTTTGGTACCAATCCATTGATTTGGAAATGTTTCATTCAGGTACACGGTTACTTGACGAGAATTATGGGCTGGTGCTCCATCCTGTTGAAAGTGTAGATTTCTAACGATATTTAATGGCAGATCATCCAATATATCATCAAGTCTGTTTCTTAAAAATTCTAAGTAACGATCTCCAGTTAGAGTACCTTCATACACGTGAAAAAACACTGTATCGTGCAAAATTGCACACCATACATTTATCTTAAATTTTCTTTGAAAACTTCTTTCACGTACCATAATAGGATTCTCGGAACTCCAATAATGTTTATTTTTTACATTAAACATTCCATTATTGGAAAAATTTTGCTTCATCCGTCCAAATAACACATTTTAAAATATCAATTCCTTCATTAATGATTAAATGGCAAAATTCAAGTCTGCGGTCATAATCACCAGGTTGCAAGTGTTGAACTTTATGGAATTTGTATGGCTTATACATGTGTCGTTTTAAAATTTTATGCACCGTCCCTACACTTAATCTGCATTCATCAGAGGCCATTCGTACAGAAGCTCTTGGATTGGCTTCAAAATATGCCAAAACATTTATTTCATTGTTTTCATCCACCGGTCTTCTGGGTTTATGTATAAATGCAGTAGTATTAGTATTACCACGTAATATTAGGTCAAGTTTTCGGAAATATTTCCGCGACGGTACTACTCTTTCAGGATATCGTTCCCTATACATATTAACTGCAGCTCGCGAATTTTTTCTTGATAAAATGTATGTTTCAAACATCTCAACTTTTTCAATGTGAGTAAAATTATATATTTTTAGAATTAAATTAAATGATTTTCTTCACTTGACAGTTATGATCACTTAACAAAACAAAATATTCACTTATTTCATTCAGAGCACTCTAATATTCCAGGTTAAAAAATTACTTGTATTCAGTTTTTCCATTCATGGCACTCTTAGTAATATCATATTTTAATCAAATTAATTTAAAATTTTATATCTATTTTACTCAAAAAAATCGTTATGTGAGGATATGATAATATTATATCATTGAATTCAGAATTAAATTCTCTATCGAATAAGCAAATAAAAAAAATATGTTCACATTTAAAATAAAAAAGTTGAGTCCCGTATTTTGAGAACCACTGGTCGAAAAAAAATTTTTTTTCTGTTCTCTAAATTTGTCTTGTATAATAGAAATTGTTTGCCCATTTAACCGTTTTTGTAGCTCTTATAGTTCTCGAGATAGCAATGGTGGCACATTTAAAATGAACACCTGTATATACAGTGTGTCCCATTTAGAGGTGCCACCATTGGGATCTCGAGAACTATAAGAGATACGATGTCGGTTAAATGGAACTATTTGTGCACCTTTGGGAGGTCATCTCCGATGTGCTTTTGTTTTTCCAAAAATTCTCATAGGACACTAGATAATGACGAAAAACTAAATATTGTTGATTTTTTCTTTCTCAAATAACTTCTAAACTATTAGTAATTGAGAAAAACGTTTCAAATATAAAAGACAGATATTTTTATTAACTAACCAGTGGCGTGCGAAATAAATTTTCATATCCGTAAATTTTCGAGATATAACACAAACTTATATTTTTTTAAATGGAACCCATATCTGATTTTAGTCTCAAAAAAATCAGTATTTTTTTCTCTTTTCAGTGGTGTAAGGGTTATTATGTTTTATATTTATTTTGCTCCTAAAATTTAATTTTTCTCTTTATTTTCCTGAATTTTCTAATTATTTCCCAGAAAAACATTATTATTTTTATTAATTATATTGTATTTGATCAAAATAATTTGTTTTATGCCTTTATTACTTAATATTTTCATTCTAGACTCATAATTACAAATTACACTATGATGTGCCAAGGGCGACCTGATACAAAATATAAAAATTAATTTGATCCGAATTTTGAGCAAATATTTTTAAGGAAATAAATTATTTAAATACAAAGAGTATTTCCAAATAGAAATCTACCAATATTTTCAAAATAATTGTATATTTAATACAAAATAAGGAAAAAATAATCATTTTTGAAGGCAAAACAAATATAAAACATAATAACCCTTACATCGTTGAAAACAGAAAAATATATTTATTTTTTTGAGACTAAAATCAGATATGGGTTCCATTTAAAAAAATATAAGTTTGTGTTATATCTCAAAAATTTACAGATATAAAAATTTATTTCGTACGCCACTGGTTAGTTAATAAAAATATCTATCTTTTATATTTGAAACTTTTTTCTCAATTATTAATAGTTTAGAAGTTATTTGAAAAAGAAAAAATCAACAATATTCAGTTTTTCGTCATTATCTAGTGCCCTATGAGAATTTTTGAAAAAATAAAAGCACATCTGAGATGGCCTCCCAAAGGCGCATAAAAAGTTCCATTTAACCAACATCGTATCTCTTACAGTTCTCGAGATCCCAATGGTGGCACCTCTAAATGGGACACACTGTATATATCTATACAGGGTGTCTCTTAAATAGGGGGACATGGCTTAACCACAGATTCCTGAGGCTAAAATAAGACGATTTAACCAAACTTGCTTCTACCGGAAAGTGTACCATTTAGCCAGAATTCTGCTTTAAAGTTCTTCGAAAAAAAAATTATTTTGCTTATAATAATCGGACGCTTTATTCGATTTGGATGAAATTTGATATGACAGTTTATATGGTTATAGGTCATCTTTTAAGGTGATACTTGTTATTATTAGTGAACCACTAGTGTATGAAACTTAGGTCTCCCAACATTAATTAGACCGTAACTTTTTAATGGCAATGCCGAAAACGTGAAAATATTTTTCTTTATAAAGATACATTCAATAGTAAACTTTTGTCTCTCTGTGTAATTTGTGATATCTGTTACGGTTCACACAGCAAAAAATAAAATCTTAGTGTCTGCACTGCTAAATTTTTAAAATAAATTTAATCTAGTAATCTATCCAAATGTCAAACACCTAATTTCTAATGACAGTAACAATTGTTTTACGGGTTGTCAAAAATTTTCTTCGCAATATTCTAAAATTAGTAACATCCGTGTGTTCGGCCTAATAGTATTTTACTACCATTATTATAAATAAGACGATTACATATCTTAGCTTACTCCTAAACAAGTTGTAAAGATTGACAACTCGTTACTGTCATTAAAAATTACTTGTTTGACATTTGGATAGACTGCTAGATTAAATTTATTTTAAAAATTTAGCAGTGCAGACACTCAGATTTTATTTTTTTCTGTGTGAACCGTAACAGATATCACAAATTATACAGAGAGAGAAAAGTTTACTATTGAATGTGTCTTTCTGAAGAAAAATAATTTCACGTTTTCGGCATTGCCATTAAAAAGTTACGGTCTAATTAATGTTGGGAGACCTAAGTTTCATACACTAGTGGTTTACTAACAATAACAAGTATCACCTTAAAAGATGACTTATAACCATATAAACTGTCATACCAAATTTCATCCAAATCGAATAAAGCGTCCGAATATTATAAGCAAAATTAATTTTTATTCGAAGAACTTTGAAGCAGAATTCTGGCTAAATGGTACACTTTCCGGTAGAAGCAAGTTTGGTTAAATCGTCTTATTTTAGCCTCAGGAATCTGTGGTTAAGCCATGTCCCCCTATTTAAGAGACACCCTGTATAGATAAAATAAGTTGAATGTTACAATGTTCCATTTTAAATTATTGAAGATGGAATTCTTTAGTTAAATAATTGGCGAAAAAATATTGGGATGAATACAGCACTCTTCTCTAACTAAAGAAGCTTGACAAAAAATAACAAAATAAATAGAGACATATACAATGATGCATTAATAAGAAAAATATGCAAGCTGTTTCCATGGTTACTAGAGACGATCACTAATCTAAAGAAGAGTACTGAATTTGGCCCATTGGCTCGTAGTATGATCATGGTTTTAACTAAAACGATGTTCTAAGAAATGTCAAATTTCATTATTTAATAACAATAATAAATAATATCAAATTTATCAAAATATGATGTTAAAGCAGAACATAGTTTGTATTTAAACAAATATTTTTTAAAAAAATAGTTCCTTAAACATATGGGTGAAATTAAATAATCAAATTTGAATTTGACATTTCTAAAAACAGTGTATTACCTATAGTTAAAACCGTGATCATACTACGAGCCATTACATTTTATTCATACAAAAAATGCTTATTTGGGACTCGTAAAATTGCCACACTCCGATAAAAATCATGCATGTTTTGTATTAATGAAACAGATATCTATTTTGAAAAACTTATGTTTTCCCAAAAAAAAAATAAGAAATTTCAAGGAAAATATAGAAAAGTCCTCGGAAAAATCTAAGAATTGAAGTGGTAGGTGTCGCTAATGAAAATTTTGACTTTGTCGGTATATATTAAGGTTAGTAAACAAAGTAGACACCCGGTATGTGTGCAGTTTCAATAGTTTCGTAATAGCCAAAAAATTTTGCTAATACATTTCTTCATAGATTAAAAAGTTTGCCATATGCGGCCAGTAAAAATATGTTACCTGTAATTTATTTCATTTCATACATTTGATCATAATGCTTGGGAGCCATTGGTTTATTATGATAGTGGCAAGTCTCAAATTAATTTGTTTCGGTTCGATATATTTCTTAAAATTCTGTATAATTAACTTTAAGTGGTTACAAACTTGGCCGACATTTACTTTATGAGATGTGAAAATTATATGAACCCAATATATTTTTGGAGTGTACTCTTCCCATTATTGGTCCCAGGGTGAGGAAATGCAAAATTAAAAAGTTGTGTAAAATACTGTTTTGCATTCAACATCCGACAAAACTCGTTTTTGTTAAACATTAAATTCTAGCCATTTCTTTACCCAGGTAAAACTACGATTAATTATGGAACGCCGTTTTAATATTTATTCTATATTTAAAGATATGTTAAATTATTTAAAGACGTCATTAAATGAAATAAAGACGTCTTTAATTCATTTTTGGATGTTCTTATAATATTTTTTGATATCCAAAATTGTTGTTAAGAAGTCTTAAATGCATATATTTATAGATATCAAAAATTCCTTTTTAGATATCAAGAATTGAATTAATAGCCGAGACAGACGACAAAAATTAATGGCCATTAACGGTTAGATATAGTATGTACACATAAACTTGAGACTATTGACAGATGACTGTAGTAAGCATGTGCTACTTATTGCTTTGTATTGTACGAGTACAATACAATAAGTAGCACGATCTTACTACATTCAATTTTTTCTGGTTTGTTAATAAACGCAATTTCGACATATAGCAAAAGTCTCAAGTTCACGTGCGCATACTGTTGACAGATGTCAAAATTGCGTCTATTAACAAACCAAAAAATATTGAATGTAGTAAGCACGTTCCAATTATTGTATTTTACTCGTACAGAACAAAACAATAAATAGCACGTGCTTACTACAGTCAATATTTTCTGGTATATTAATAGGCGCAATTTTGACATCTGTGAAAAGCATCACCTTCTGGTACGCATACTATAACTAACCGTTAATGATCATTAATTTTTGTTGTCTGTCTCGGCTATAAGAATATCAAAAATTTAATTAAAAGATATCAAAAATTGAATTTTGGATATCAAAAATTCAATTCTGGATATCACATCTCCATAAATAACATGTTCAAAATTCGAATTTTTGATGTCTTAAATTAATTTTTGATATCAAGAATTGAATTATGGATATCACATCTCCGTAAATAACATGTCCAGAATTCGAATTTTTGACGTCCTAAATTAATTTTTGATATCAAGAATTGAATTATGGATATCACATCTCCGTAAATAACATGTCCAGAATTCGAATTTTTGACGTCCTAAATTAATTTTTGATATCAAGAATTGAATTATGGATATCACATCTCCGTAAATAACATGTCCAGAATTCGAATTTTTGATATCAAGAATTTGGTGCGCGATCTAGTTTAAAGTGACGGAATCAGATTTCCTCAGCGAAATCGTAATAGCATTGGTTTAGATTCTGCCTTATGATTGGTCAGAATGCAAACCTATTTCACAAAAACGAAAAGAACGGAGGCTGAAAAAGGGGGGTATCCTACAAAAGGTCGGGTAGTTCTGAATTTTTGATATGTATAGGCTGGTGGGTTAATGAAAAATCGAAATTTCCACAATCCCCCCTCCACCGCTTCCTCCGCCATCTTGTAAAAACCATCGAAAATCGGCACTTTTTTAGTTTATTGCCTATAACTTCTATTTGGTGCATTTTTACACAAAAAAAGTTATTTGCCGACTTGTAGAGGGCAAAATTTCCTGCAAAATAGTTAGTAGTGAAGTTATTTTGTACGATTAATAGCAACGGAGCTATGATGCTGACAAAAAAGGTTAAAATTGCGTACTTAGCAAAATTTTGAGTTTCTTTCCACTTTACATGCAATAGCTCCGTAACACATCACTTTAGTGTAAAAGTCCTCGTAGTCAATCTTGTAGAGAATTTAATTACCTATATAATCCAATTATTTTTTTACGATCACTGCAACGGATTGGGGGTTAATTTACAAAGAAAGATAAAAATAATTTTTTCTAGTTTAGTGCAGCATCACTTTTTGATTTATTATTTCTAATTATGAAAGTATTATTCAAACAAAATAATCTGTATAGATGCAAAATGAACGTAATTATGCAAACGTCAATGAAGTCTCATGGGACTATTTTTTTTAAAAAAAAAAAAAAAAAAAACAGCACTTCCTTCTTTCATTTGTCTGCGAAATCTTTCTACTGCTTTTCAACTCAGAATGTGTTATTTGCCAAGAATTGTATATATTCTAAGACTCAATTTCCCAAGATTTTGGCGTATTATGTCTTTTGTGAAACCAATAGCGGTGGAGCTATGCCGCTTCCAACATGGTAAAAGTAGCGATCTTAGAAAAATATTGAGTTTTTTATAACTTTCCCTAGCTATAAGTAAATCATTATCAACAAATTTCATGATATACTTTTAGATGTTGTACCCAGCTCCTACAGATACGGAATGGATGAAATATAGAATACATAGATTACCGCGAAACATCCATTTTGAAAAATTGCTTTATTAACATTTTAACCACAGAAAATCGGCAATTTTTTGCTTATAACTTCTTCCTGTTGCATTTAAACGTAAAAAAAGTTATTTGACTACTTGTAGAGGATAAAATTTCCTGTATATTTGTTCCACGAAGTTTTTTTTTGTAGGAATAATGACAACGGAGCTATAAAGCTCCAAAAAAGGACAAAATTGCGTACTTAGTTAAATTTTGAGTTTCTTTCCAATTTACATTTCGCAGTAACTCGGTAACACTTCATTTTAGCGTAATAGTTATTTATGTACCTAGGACAAAAAATTGCATATTACAGCAGAGCTTGAGTTTGCTTTCCGAGGCGAAGCCGAGGTAAAGCAAACAAGCGAGGCTATAATATGCATTTTTGCCGAGGTACATATTACATTTTTCTGTCTACCTTACTTTACGTAATAGATCTAGAAATAAATACACGTTTTTTTAAATTCGTAAAATCTTATTATTTATTATATGAATAATGATTGGATAATATATATCTTCTGCCATTTTTACAAAATTTTAATTCTTAGCTCTGTTTTAGTTTGAAGGAAGACACACTACACTCACAGACACATCAACACTATGTGACAGGTGAAAATAAACAAAACCAACAAAATAACCTCGAAAACAACTCTATCCAGCGGCATCTTAGATTAACAATTAGTCATGTCAAAATTAATAATTTTTAGTACAGTTAATTTCATTATTAATTGCGCACATATTTAAATTAAATTTATCATTAAAATAATATTTTTATTTGCTCGTTTGATATTTGTTATTTACAACTCCGGTGGTACACACAATTGCAATAATCATAAAATCGTAGTAGGCTTAGCGTACGAAAAAGGTTTGCGGACGAAAAGTGATAAGGTTCAGAAAAGTGTCATTTTTCGTCCGAAAATAAGTACGTAAAATTTCACTTTTCGTATAGGTAGACAGAAAAAGTACTTATGATAAATCTTGAAAATATACTTACCTGCAAAATCCATCTATCAATTTTTTTGCTGACCAATGTAACGTAGTGGGGGTAACTTTACAAAAAAAAAATACAAAAAAGTGATTTTCTTCAAGTTTGGTGCAGCAACATTGTCCCTCCAGTTTTTGTCACTATACTTGATTTTATGATGCGGAATTAGCATAATACGGATTCCACGAACATAATTCTGAGCTGAAGAGCAGTAGAAAGAAGTCGCAGACAAATAAAAGAAGGAAGTGCTGTTTTTTAAAAAGTTTTTTCTAATAGTCCCATGAGACTTCATTGACGTTTACCAACATATAATTACGTTCATTTTGCATCTATACAGATTATTTTGTTTGAATAATACTTTTATAATTAGAAATAATAAACCAAAAAGAGTTGCTGCACTCAACTAAAAAAACTATTTTTATCGTTTTTTGTAAATTGACCCCCACTCCGTTGCATTGATCGTAAAAACGTAATCGAATTATCTAGGTAATTAAATTCTCTACAAGATTGACTATGATGACTTTTACGCTAAAATGATGTGTTACGGAGCTATTGCGATGTAAAGTGGTAAGAAACTGAAAATTTTGCTAAGTACGCAA
The DNA here is from genome assembly GCA_943142095.1 of Ophonus ardosiacus. NCBI lineage: Eukaryota > Metazoa > Arthropoda > Insecta > Coleoptera > Carabidae > Ophonus > Ophonus ardosiacus. The sequence continues at coordinate 20,652,060 of OW964829.1, read as the reverse complement.
TTTTAACCTTTTTTGTAAGCATCATGGCTCCGTTGCTATTAATCGTACAAAATAACTTCACGTAACTATTTTGCAGGAAATTTTGTCCTCTACAAGTCGGCAAATAACTTTTTTTGTGTAAAAATGCACCAAATAGAAGTTATAGGCAATAAACTGAAAAAGTGCCGATTTTCGATGGTATTTAGAAGATGGAGGAGGAAGCGGTGGAGGGGGATTGTGAAAAATTCGATGTTTCACTAACCCACCAGCCTATACAACAAATCAAAAATTCAGAACTACCCGACCTTTTGTAGGATACCCCCCTTTTTCAGCCTCCGTTCACTGGACTAATAATTCAATTTTTGATGTCTTTTAATAGTTACGGATATCTAAAATTAAATTTTTGACGTCTTTAAATAATTGAAGATGTCTTTAAATGTAGAATAAATAGTTCAACGGCGTTCCATAATTAATTGAGTTGAATTTTTCAATTTCAAGCATTTATTTTTGCCCTTGCTCCTTTAACTTGGTACAAATCGACTCACCTCGACGAGTAGAATCCAAAAATATATTGGGTCTATAATGATTTTCACCAAGACATAACATACTTTTCTGAGGGCCGTTTTCATACTCAGCCAAACTTTAATACTTTAATTATAACTACTTTAATACTTACTTTTAGTTTACAGTAATACTACAGGCTTCGCAAAAGGGCTAGTTATATTATGAAAACGAAAACAACTTTAATTTTAATTTAAAGTGTTAATCAGAAAATGAAGTTTATTTTGAAAACGGCCCAAATATAAACATTTTAATATGCAAAATAGGTTGATATAATAAACTTTAAAATAATTTACTTACGATTTCAGGTAGAATATATTCTACTAGATTTACGATTTTCTTGTTTACACGTGTACAATTTTTATTATTTAGGCATAGAAAACAAACATTAATTGCAGAATACATGTTCAAATATCCACTATTTAATAGATTAATATTCACTATTCACTTATAGCTGACAGCTGGAACAACGCAAAAGCACAAAATTAGATGAACTGTCATCACTAACTAATGGTATTTATGGCAGCAGGAGGTATTGGGATATTTCACTACGTAGAGATGGCGCTGTGCTCCAACGGCAAACTTTGGACAAGGTAGCACTTTTGGTTAACTGTTAACCATAGAAAAGAGAGTATATATTGTTAACTTCCATTGCTGTCAATAGTTTTCTTTTGATTTTTCTTATATTTTGACTTTTCTTTCAGTGTTTATTATTATTTTAGGTAGAGTATATATCCTTGTCTCCTGTTTTATTAATTGTAGCAGTAGGTTAATAATTATTTTTCATTTTAAATACTTTAGTTAGTAGTTGTTAGGTTATGTTCGCAGTTTAGTTTTTACTTAGGCCCAGTTTTACAATAAATATTAGATTATAGTATATTAATTAATTGTAAATATTAGTTCTATTTTCTGTTTTCCACTATATAAACTGTGCACGACTATTTAAAACATACGAATAAAATTGTCCCCATGTTTTAGTTCTAAATTTCGCCACCAGGTTCGCATTCTTATTTACATCAACAACCAAATATAACTAGACAAAACATAGTTTCATTTGCTTTGATTTCGGCTGACCAGACAGAGATAGAGATATGTTTTATCTAGTTCGAGCATTTCTCACTAGAGGCGCAAGGTCATTGACATTTTAGAAGAGAAAGTTTTTTAGAATATACACCAAATTATACATATATTTCGATTACAGTTCCAATCTGTAAGTCTTACAGATCTGTAAAACGTATCCATTTTGCATATAAGGTGCGGGCTTTGACATTTGCTTGTATGGCCTACCGCAACATGGTTGCCAAGTTACAGCTTGTGTACCTTGCCCGTGTTGCCAAATGAATTTAAGCGTAAAATTAATTTATAAAAATTCAAATGTCAAATTACACTGATATATTCAAGTGGCCTCTAGTGAGAAATGCACGAACTAGATAAAATATACTTCTGTCTCTTTCTGGCCAGCCGAAATCAAAACATTCAGTAAAGAGGGATAGGGTATGTTTTGTCAGCTAAAATGCAACATTTACTATACTGTTATTAATGTATTACCATGGATACTAGTTATTATATGTACTGCCAATGTACTGCATCGTTCCAGATAAAATGCAACATAGGTTGTCAGAGTTGTCAATGTCAAATTAACTTGTCTTTGTCTTGTCATTATTCTTCAAAGATGTTTCGTAAAGGAGAAAAGATTCGAATACTTACTTGGTACAATGCTGGCTGTAGTTGAAGAAATATGTGTGATATGTTTACCAACTTATTTCCTGAACATCCTTGACTAAATTCTACTACAGTTTCGAGAATATTTTCAAAATTTAAAAGTGATGGATGTTAGGATGTTTGGATAAGAATCATAAGAGGACAAGAACAAAAACTGCGCGGACTGAAGAAAAGAGAAATAATTTACTAAGAGCAATAGAAAATAATCAGCTATCTACGAAAATTTTGGCAAATCAATTAAATATTAGCAAAACTTCTGTATTTAGATTATTAAAAAACGAAAAAATTCATTCTTACTATTTTCAAAATCACCAAGGGTTAATAAACAATGACTATGAGAAAAGAATTGACTTCTGTGAGCTACTTTTTGAGAAAATATTGATCCTGCTTTGTAGAGCAAAATTTTGTTTACTGATGAAGCATTTTTTTTACAACAGATGTAAATTCCCAAAATACATTTTGAACTGCTACAAAATAAGATTATACCAAGTTTAAATAATTTCTTGTACTGGAGTTTTTTAAAATATAAAATATATAAACGAGAAATTGAAGATACATAAATTTAAAATTAGAGAGGCTTCGTCAATAATAATTCCCGAAATATTACATTCTGTCTATGAACATTTTTATAATCGTCTAATTGTTAATGGTGCAGTTTTGGAAAATTTGTTGTAATTTGTGTTTGAAATAAATTGATTTTTCATTGCTACTGCTCTTACTTTATTTATACATTAGTAAATTATTTGACATTGACAACTTTGACAACCTATGTCGCATTTTATCTGAAGGTCTATTCTAAATCTAAATTCATAGCCACATGTGCTATCCGCTATATAAGTTCCACGATTAGCCAATAGATGGATTCAAGTCGGATAGCCACATGTGCTATCCGCTGTATAAGTTCCACTACTAGCCAACAGATGGACTTAAGTCGGATAGTCACATGTGGTATTTGTTAGAATTATAAATAATTATTATAATTATAAATAGGTACTTACAATATATATATATATTGGGGATTGTAAATAAGCAATATGACATCTGGTGGCACGTTGCGGAACTATCGTTGTTAGGATAGGTTATATTACGTGTTATTAACTTGGATGCAAATATTGTGGTAAACATAAGTTTAAGATTGTTTTAATTCATTAAAATTGGCCAACATAAATTATTTCACGCCGGAATGGAAGTCTCTTCGCATAAAAGATCACACAATAAGTTTTCATCAAGTTCCAGTGAAGGGAAAAAAGATCTAGTTTTAGATGTATTTGGAGGATGTGATAAGATTGACAGATTGAAAGCTTGGATAATAAAAACGAAAAACTATTTAGTGTAAATTAAATAAATATCAAAATAGCATGAGCGCCCTTTAGATTTAATTAGATCCTAACAACACCTTGTACATAACAATAAAATTACAGATAATGTTTGCAATTTGCAACGGCTACATTTCCAGCTTTACATGAACATTTTATTGAAGATACTTTTAAAACATCATCTGTAGAGTTGAAAATTCCTTCTATAATATGTGGTGATTACTCAATGCGGACGTTTGCAGACACGTTATAAATATTTATGATTGAATAACGACATAACCTTAATTTATTATTTGTTTGTTTTTGTAAAGTATTACATTTCTAAACGTAAGTATTATGAACATAATAGATAAATAAAATATTAGGTTAACTTATAAATTTTTAGAAAGTTTCAGGTGAATTTCAATAAAGTTATTTTAAAATTAAAAGATTTCGATTGCCTGATGGCTGCGCATACTTCGCGTGGTGTATGTAAGGGCGAAGAAATATTGAATGCGGGACATTTATGTTATGTGGAAGACTAAATGCCTGGTTTCACCAATATTAAATAAATCTTCAAACAGCTTATTCATCGAATAAGAGCAAAATATCGCATCGAAACCACAACACAATTGACAGTATATATTTAGCTGTTATATTTTGATGCGATATTTTTCGCTTATACGACGAATAAGCTAATTGAAGATTTATTTGATCTTGGTGAAACCAGGCATTTAGTCTTCCACATAACGTCCCGCATTCAATATTTCTTCGCCCTTACATACTCAATACGAACTATGCGAAGCCATCAGGTTGTCCAAATAATCTTTCAATTTAAAAGCAACTATTGGAACTCACCTGAAACCTTATTAAATATAGTATAAAGTATACCTAATAATTTATTTATCTATTATTTCCATAATACTTACATGATATTTAGAAATTGTAATACTTTACATAAACAAATAAAAAATGCAAGGTTATGTCGTTATCCTAACAACGTTAGTTCCTTTGAAAGTCACTTTGGCGCTACGATCTTATTTTCAATCCCCAATACCGGGAGTTTATTTTATCAGTAAACATAGGGTATATCATTGCCATAGTTACGGTATGAATGTTTGACAGCAATGTATTGAAGCGTTTATTTTATGAGTAAACATAGGCGTTTAACATGGGAAGCAGTTTTTTGTAAATACATTGGCTGGTAGCACGATTTTTTTTTAAAATATTTGTTTGAATCCAAACTATGTTCTGCTTTAAAATCATATTTTGATAAATTTGTTATTATTTATTTTTATTATTAAATAATGAAATTTGACATTTCATAAAACAGCGTTTTAGTTAAAACAGGGTTTGTGCTACCAGCCATAGAGTCCGGCTAAAAATCTAACCATGATATTGAATATGATAATAGTGGCGCAGTGGTCATAACAGTAGCGTTTGAAATTTTTGGTTGGGGTTCAATTCCCCATTGGGGTAATTATTTTTTTTTTACATAAAAATTGTTGAACTTTTAAAAATCAGTTTATATTTCCATATTACAATCATGTAAAAATAATAAAAACATTGTAATAAATAAAGAGAAAATGATTGAGAATAATTGATTACAATAATCAAAATATTAATGTAATAACAATGCATTGTATTTTATTTGATAAATACAGTAGACATAATATTTGCACAAATTTATTATATTTCAGTTATTTTTATTAATATCAAAGGAAATACAATGCATTGTTATTGCATCAATATTTTGATTATTGTAATCAATTATTTTCTCTTTATTTATTACAATGTTATTATTATTTTTTAATGTTGTAATATGGAAACATAAACTGATTTTTAAAAGTTCAACAATTTTTATGTAAAAAAAATAAAATAATTACCCTAATGGGAAATCGAACCCCAACCAAAAATTTCAAACGCTGCTGTTATGACCACTGCGCCACGGAGACATTTGGAAATCTTTTTAAATTGCACAATAAAAAACTGAAACAATTATTTATTTCACAATTTTTGTAATTTATTGCATTTTTTGCAATATTATTAAAGTAATTAATATTAAATAATGTACAAGATGTAATATACTATTATCATGTTCAATAGCATGGTTAGATTTTAGCCGGACACTTTGTATTTACAAAAAACTGCTTCCCACGTTAAACACCTATGTTTACTCATAAAATAAACGCTTCAATACATTGCTGTCAAACATTCATACCGTAACTATGGCAATGATATACCTACTCTATGTTTACTGATAAAATAAACTCCCGGTATTAATCAAATATTATTGATATAACACACGAACACAAGTATTTGATCACAAAATTGAAAAGCCGAACTACTTGTCAACTTGACATATGGCAATATTAATAAGTTCCACTACTAGCCAACAGATGGATTCAAGTCAGATAACGGGATGGGGACCCCCCATCTATTGGCTAGTAGTGGAACTTATATAGCGGATAGCACACGTGGCTATGAATTAGAATAGACCCCCTGGAACTATGCAGTACATATAAAAAACCAGTATCCATGGTAATATATAAATAACAGCATAGTAAATGTTGCATCTTAGCTGAAACTCACGCTATAATAAAATGTGTGCACTTTAGTACGCGCGCTAGCGCAAAGTACTCATAATTAGAGAATCTTGTATTAAAAGTGACAGATGAAAGATAGTCTTTTAAAACTATCTTGTATCTGGATCCTTCTTTTAAATAATTCGTCCTTGTGGTATACACAAAAGTGTAAGTAATCTTTATAGTTTACTAAAAGATAAAAGATGAAAGAAGAAAATAATAAAATTTAAGTCCAAATATAAAACAAGTATTTATTTGTGCAAATAATTTTTAAAAATTGAATTTACAACTGGTAAAAATTATAATAATTAACATTGTTTCATGTGGATTTGACTTCATAATTGTACTTTTACAACAGAAACAAAAAAAAAAATGAGAAAGTCTTCAAAGCCCGAATATTCAAAACCAGAATATTATAAACTAGAATATGCATGCACAGAATCATTTATACCTTGAATATTCAACAACAGAATCGACCGCCAGAAAGTGCTTCGCCCGAATCATTCAAAACCAAATACATAGGCGTAGCCTATGGCCAAGAGGAGGACTTTTTAGGTTATATTTCCGGTACAGACAGGTTTGTCTGTTTCCGGCTCGATATGCTTTCTGTTTTTGAGTTTTCGGAATTTGAATGATTCTATGTAAGTTTTTCTTACTTTTGAATATTCTGAATTTGAATAATCTGGTTTTGAATATTCGAAAGTTGAGTATGCTCCAAAAAAATTGTCACTGTCAGTCAGTGAACTCTATACTTGTACGTACGTGGAACTGGCTAGGCCGCGCAATGCAAAGACTGAGGCAGAAATATTTTTATGCAACCCGCAGTTGACACTGAAAGTGATGATGACGTCAAAATCGACCGGGAATTACAAAACCTGAAAGTAGGCTTCCGGTTTCTTAACTGCATCTTGAAAGAATTTGTTGTGAACGAGCCATACTAGCGCCAAATTTAAATAGCTGTCATCAAAGCTGTTATCTGGAAAGTGTAAATAAAACTTTTTTAGAATTAAAAATTGTTTCTTATAAAGCTAATTTTATAACAATATCTTGCAATATAATCAATTAATAAAATGAATAATGTATTTGAAAAATATTGGACATGGAAAATAAAAGAAGTAGGTATGCAAAATTTGAAAAATAGATTATCATATAATAAAATATAGTTGTCACATACTTATAAATAATATAAAGAGTGTTAATGAATACGTGTTACAAATTTATAGGGTATATAGGGGATGCAAAAAGTTAAAATAAACAAAATTAGTAACTGTGAGTAGTGAGAGATCGTAACAGCCAACGAAAATTAAGAAAGATAATTACCATTTTATGAGTTTATTGGTAAAAGTTAGTCTATTTTGCATCCCGTATATACCCTATAAATTTGTAACACGTATTCATTAAAAGTCTTTGTACATATTTACAAAAATTCGATTACATACTTTGTTCATTGTAAAATATTTCGATTTCCTTATAAGCTGGTATTGAAAATTTGTCGAAGCCCCACACACTTTAAGGATGAATGATGCATTGGGCATTAAAAAAAGCAATCATATGTAATATCTGAAAAGTTTTAATTCCTCCTATGGCCCTTTCTACTTGTATTTTTACCCTCATAACGCCTGGTGGAAAAGTTCGGCTATTAAAAAACCTTTCTCGGCCAGAATTAAACCACCGGCGAGAAAGTGACTCGCAACTTTACAATGATTAAAACCCACTGCTTTTCCAAATTTGGCTAATTCGTTTCTTAATACTTCAACATATTCCTCAGAAACTGCGCGATCAGTGGATCTATGTGGTATTGAAGGATAGATCTTCAACTGTTTGCACTGTAGTGTCAAGTGTCAGTTGTTTTCTTCTTCGACCAGGAACAAGCCGTATCTGCTTCTGCATCATAAACCATTTCATGGACAATGGACATCACAGACCAAATGAACATGGTTTGATTTGAATGTATTTGCACCACGAACAATAAGTCTCTCATCATCCACAAAAAAACTTATTATTGCAAAAAAAACGAATCACTTGTACTTGTTTCTTCGACTTCGACCAGAACACTACGAACCGAATTAAAAGTAAGAACGGACAGAATGTGATCAGGTGCAGAATACCAATCCTTTGAACAATAGCCTAGGTCTATAACTATAGAATCAGAAGAAAATCTTTTCGTTCTCGCTGAAGAATGACAGAGCGGGAGCGCACACAACATTCGAATACATTTATATTGACTTTGTCAAATCACGTTTTACAAATCTACGAATCGTCAAATTTCGAATAATTTTACATTGACTTATTCGTCTCACGACTTATGCATTTTTCACCTCTGCACACCTCGAAAAATATTTATTTCGACTTATTCAAATCTTGAAAAATATTATCCTGTCATTCAAATCTCAACTTTTGCAAATCTCTCCACTCTGAAGCTGGCGCGGTTGTATAACAATGCTCGTTCACCATTGCTCCATTCCAATGCTGTTAGTAACTTTTGTTTTATGTGGTATTTAAATTATTTATATCATTTCAAAAAATCTTGAATAATTATAACACAAATAAAAATAATAAATTTAAATACATTGGCTGGTAGCACAAGCCTTGTTTTAACTAAAACACTGTTTTAAGAAATGTCAAATTCAAATTTCATTATTTAATTTCACTTTATGTTTGAAGAACGATTTTTTTTTAAATATTTGTTTGAATACAAAGTATGTTCTGCTTTAAAATCATATTTTGATAAATTCGATACTATTTATTTTTAATATTAAATAATGAAATTTGACATTTCTTAAAACAGCGTTTTAGTTAAAACAGGGCTTGTGATACCAGCCATTAATATTAAAAATAATATTTTCTTCATTATAAAAAATATTATTGTAGTATGTACAGTGTTGCCGTTTTTAGTACAAATGTACTAGATTTAGTACAATGGAAATTATTTTAGTACACTAGTACCTCTTTAAAGAATCTAGTACAATTTGTAAATTTGGCAAGTTATGACATTTTTATTATCATTATTAAAAATAAAATACGTTGGAAATCGAATTTCGCGCGTTAATTCAATTTGAAGGAAGTGACAGTTTTAAATAGTAGATTGCAGCACCACAAGTAGATGGAACTGCGTTGGTAATAATTTTAAAATTCGCAGTTCCTTTATTCAAGCTATTAGAAACCAGAAAATCCTAGATTTAATTAGTTACTATTACAGTTTCTATTGTTTTGAGCATTAAAGAATACTTATCCAATACAAAAATAAAAAATTGAAAATATTAATTGTAACGGCGAAAAATAAAGAGGGGACGCTGTTGTCCCTATTCGGTCGCCATTTTGTAATGACGTCCCTGCTCGTTCTCCATGCTGTCAAAGGGTTTGCTCGGGCGCCAATAAATCGGAAACACAGCATAAGGAGAGATGGTCGATCCTGTAAAGGACGCTCTCATAGCGTCGCTGAAAAGGATGGCTGGAACGCCAAAAAGTGCTCGGGTAGCTTAGTGGAGACAGAGTTCGGCTTTTGACAATGAAATCAATTGTAATCATTTTTTAAATATTTTATTAAAATATATTAAAACGAGAAAGTAATAAATGTAACAAAGCAAAGTAACAATGAACCAGCGATACTTGCAGGATATTCTCTGTACTACGCGCGATCAACAATGAACGGGCAACAATGGCACACACCAAGGTTGCGGGAACACGCTATGAACAAGTAACAATGGCACACACCAAAGTTACGGGAACACGGTACGGTTACAGTGTTGTCACTTTGACAACACTCATTAACAATCACGATTTCAATCTAACAATGTTGGCACACACCAACACTCATTGACAATCGCGATTACGGCGTACAGCGGCCAACACCACTTCACAAAACAACCGGCTACACCGGTACGGTCCACCTGCTGCACTCTCTCACGAGCTGCCGGCACACACCAACAGCACTGAGTCAGAGGCAGCCAAGGTCATTCACAACCCGCTCACCTGGCCCTCACCAGGTTCGCAGAAGACGGCACACACCATCTTAGGCTCGTTGGAGAGCTAACGCTCCCTTGAGAGAGCACACACTCTCTCTTGTAACTAATGCTCGAGCTCGTATTTATACCCAGAAAAACCGTTAAAAATATCAAAAAAGGTTCAAACACGTTTTTAGTCATCCTGCAAATTCTCGTTAAGTTTGAATAAAAAATATAAAAAATACAGTTTCATGTAGGATCGAACCGACGATCTCTAGCGTACTGGTCAAGCGCACTAGCCACTCGACCACACAATAGCTGACAAATAAACAACAATTTTATAAACATTAGCAGCTATAACCAAAATACAACAATACATTTTACAACAAACGACATACAATATAACCAAACAATTATACTGTATGCGTAAATCAAAACAATACAAACCAATAAAAAATGAAAAATAATATTTTTACTTGTGGGATTTGAACTTTGATTTAAATAATCAAACTTTAGCAAAAAACTGACATGCTAACCACAAGGCTATTACGTTAAACATGAAGAATAAATTCAAATCTAGTGACCATCGTCACATAATATTTATATCTAAAAATGATAAAGGCTGTTTTTTTTATTGTTTACAATAAAAATATTAGTTTTTTGACATTTTTCTTTCAAATTTTTAAATTTCCCGCGTCAGTACACTTGAACCCAATTTAGTAGATTTTTAAACTGTAATCTAATACAATTTTTGAACACCTGGCGGCAACACTGAGTATGTATGTACTTTGAATGAAAATGCTTTGGCACGGAATATTTGTTTTACAGATTATTTTAGGTTCAGTATTAAGTATCATTCACAACCAATTTCACTTTCAAAAATTTGAAGTTTGCATATATGATATATGTATAAGCATTCACAATCAATTTCAATTTGAAAAATTTGAATTTGAAAAATTTGAAGTTTGCAAGCTCCAAACTTGAAATTGAAATTACTATCTTCTGTCCTTGTTTAAGCTAGTTGGTCATGGTTGTACGTTATTAGTTTATCTCGCGAGCCATGGTACTTGTCATTATTTATTTATGTAGTTGGTTTTTAGGTGATAGTTATTTACAATATTAAATTTGTACATTACCTGCTCGCTCATATCTATATTAGCTGGGTATTTGACATTCTATGGTTGACATATAAACCAACTTATTACAATTATTCTTTAATTTTTTGGTTATGAAAGTGGTTGTGAATGCTATTAAAAATTATGTATTGCGAATGATGTCAAATTTTTTAAATTCAAATTTCCTAAATTCAAATTATTCAAAGTGGTTGTGAATGAAGCTTTACAATTCAATTGATGTAATGTAATAAAATTACCATTCACGTTACAAGAAAGTGCTAAACGTATGAAAATGAATGTTTAGGTAAACAAGTGTGTAGTTTATAAAGATGTTTCATTTTAGAATTTATAAACAGGAATAAATTCATAACAGGAAAGTAAAATTAATTATTATTGAGTAGAATGGGAGATATTGTTGAAAACAAGTGTTATATTTACAACATATTAACAAAGCAGGGTAAGATAAATTACATGAATTACATTTTATAACCTTTACAAACCAAAATATCTACTTTGATTAAAAGATAAATATTACGAAAAGAATTATTATTTGTTTCAGGTCAGTCTTCTTTGTTGAACAAAGCTGTTTAATGTCATTATACAAAAAAAAAATTACGTTGGAAATTACAGGTGACATTGGGATACTATGTTTACAGTGGAATCCTATTGGATATCTTCATTTATTACAGAAGAACGCGTGTTCTTGCAAGTTTCCTATTGAAAAGCTTAGCACAGGAATTCTTTATCTTCTCTTCTTCTTTATCATTCCAAATGTTATTTTTATACCTGAAAAAAGGCAAGTCCTTAAAACAGAACATATAGAGCTATTTTTGAAGGAGGCATACTCAATGAAGTATACTTGGTGAAGGTAATAGTTCCCTTGTATTGTGTGATTTGGTACTTATTTTGAATCTTTGTAGGTTATACTAATAATTGGAGTGGCTCGCCGACGTAGGTAACGAGTTTTGTTGGCAAATGCGGGTGATAATAATAAGACCATCAAACGCTTCGGTGGATGGAAATCGTCCACTGTTACGAAAGGCTATATTGATGAATCCATATTAAATAAAATAAATATTGTAAAAAGTATTCAAAGGAGAGTTTTTTTGCGCGAATCTTAACAGAGTGTAATAAAATTGGCGAAGTTGAATTTGATGAAGTTAGTGAGATTATGGGATGTATTCTGAATCTAAATGTTAAATTTAACATTTTTTTTACCAATAACACTAGCAGACGGAATATAAAATCAAAATGATAGGTAGTAAATTTCGTACTTTTGCTTCAATATCAAGGTTAAAGTAAATATTAATAAGTGATTTAATAAATTTATGGAAAGTTTTATTTATTTTAATTTTCCTAACAAAATAGAGTAGCTTATTTTTGAAGAAAGTAGTATAAAGAGGAAAAACGTTAATCGTCAACTACTGCGTGAACCCGCGAAACCGTGACATAGCCGTGAAAACAGTTTTTTTCAAATACCATCTAGCCCGTAAAACTTTATAAATTAATTTATATATGTATATGTACAGAGAAGGGGGCCACGATCCTTTTTGAGATGCTGACTGCATACGAAATTTTAAAATATATGGCGGGCCGAATAATAATTCTCATTGGAAACCCTATTGGATTATTAATGTAAAGAATTATATATAAACTCACGGACAAAAATATTGCATTCTTTTTTTAATCTTTCTGTAGCATTTATGCACTTTTTATTGCTAACTGTATTATTTTGAATTGTCCTGCGTATATTAATACCGTTTTCCTTACGTATGATAACGTTAGAACAGATTTGTGGATGATTAAATAAAAGAGGGTGATTTTAGTTAGAACATTTAATTGAAAAGAGCTACAATAACGACAACATAACAATTTTTTTAGCTAACATGAAGATGAATTAGTAACTGGTATTTCCTCCTCTAACTCTAGTTGCAGCTTGCATTCTTCTGGACATGCTAACAGAAGATGTTGAACGGTTTCTTGGGGAATTCTATTGCATTCTTCGTAAGCTGCGATTCGTAATGCTTCAATTGAATTAGGGGCTGGATTTCGAGCTCGTATACGGCGTTTGAGTATGTCCCATAGGCGCTCAATGGGGTATTCTAATGTAGTAAAATGTAAGGTAAAAATTGTTATAACATTGTGGATTATGCTTTAAAATGACCAAATAATGAAAAAAAAAAATCAATTTTTTTTTTCCTAACATGAGTTTTCTTGTATTTTATTTTACCGCTGAACAGGTATCACGTGGGTTGTGACGTACGAGGGACTCATGACATCTAAAAAATTTTGTACATGACTACACCATATACAGGAAACAGCTGTTCCGCCATTGATGCGTTGTGAGCTGTCTTGATCGTGTTAAGTTGTTTAACGTTTGTATGTTTACAAGTTTTCAACTTTTCTAATTTGGTTCTTATAACAGTTATTATTGTTAATACAAGTTTTCATTACGGAAAATTCACTTATACAACGCAAACAAAATTGAAATAACCAAACAAACATAAAAATACCGAATGACAGATAGATTGCCGCGCCAAGCGTTGTGTTTGTAAACATGCCCCGCCATTTAAATGTCATGAGTCCCTCATACGTCACATCCGGTAAAATTCAAATTTTCAAAGAATATTTAAAAATTCATATCTCGCTCAAATTAAATGAAAAAGAACTGAAAATTTTTGATTTGTAGTACAAATACATGAAAGTTTCAGAAAAAAAAATAAAAAAATATAATTAGAATACCCCATTGGGTTTAAATCGGGACTTAGGAGGTCAATCTAATGACGCAATCCCGACTTGCTCAATGTACTGGAGCATTGTTCCGGCTACATGTGCCCGAACATTATCCTGCATTAATACAAATCTATCATACCCAATAAAGCCGACATATGGTAGAACATGTTCTTCAATGATGTTTCGACGCCACGACGGTACCAGTCCATTATGGATTTACACTTTTGGTGTCCGAGTCAAATCATGTAATATTTTATAAATAGATATCTGGTAATTAATTTACGCTCAATTCTTGAAATAACGCACACTTATAGTCGTATTATGGACAAAACTATCTTACAGGTCTAAATATGTACAATGGTGGACAAAAAAATTGGACAAGTAAAAAAATCAAGAAAACTTTCTTCTGTAAGATTTAATTGATTGAATTTGGCTTTTCAATTATGACATTTGTCACTTTGATTTATTAAAAATTAAGGTATCGAATCGAAATAAAAAAGCAACCAATTTGCGATATTGTAGAGTGGAAGAAGGAATACCGATCAGTCAAATTGCCCAGCGCTATAATATTAATAAAAAAATTGCCGTTAACATTTTAAATAAGTGGAGACAGTTTACATTAGAAAAAAATACTGTCCTATCTTTTCTGTCCACCACTGTACAGGTGGAACAAATTCGAGTTCCGTATATGAAAAACTTTCTTATTATGCACCCTACAGAAAATTGATGTCGGTCTTCATGGGCCAACTTTTTAAGACAATTTTAATAGACACCACGGGAATTTTTGATCATCTTTTGTTTTTCAGCTACAGACTAAAACTTGTTTTTCGCTTATTTTGAAAATACCTCATATCTCGCTTATTATGAGAGATACAGAAAAATTGTTTACATAATTTTTATACAGTTTTTTATGTAGAATAACGTGGTGTAAGTAGATTTTTTCAAAACTTCATAATTCTCGAGATATAACAGAAACATAATATTTTTTAAATGGGAACATATTGAAAATAAGCTTATCTTTTTACTTATTTTATAAGCTTTTCAACGATGTTGTGTTATATCTCGAGAATTATTAAGTTTTGCAAAAATCACCACGTTATTCTACGTAAAAATCAATGTAAAAATTAAACAATTTTTCTGTATCTCTTATAATAAGCGAGATATGAGGTATTTTCAAAATAAACGAAAAACAAATTGTAGCCTGTAGCTCAAAAACAAAAGACGATTGAAAATTCCTGCGGTACCTATTAAAGTTGTCTCAAAAAGTTGGCCCATAAAGACCTACATCAATTTTCTGTAGGCCGCATGCATAATAAGAAAGTTTTTCATATACGGAACTCGATTTTGTTCCATCCAGTACATAAGGTATTTACGGTCTTTTTGTTTTATTTTTAATGGACGATACTACAGGTCAAAAGAAGGTAAAAAACATTAAAAACACCTCAGTAAAATTTTATAATAAAAGAGATATGAATTTTTTTATTTTTATAGAATTAAAACAGAACGATAAGCGCTTTTATAACAGATGTTCAAAGTTATCACCCTGCTGCTGTATGCAAAGTCTTGCTCGGCGTATCCATGAATTAACGTACGCTGCAAGGCCCATGCCTTGTCGAATTTCCGCCGCTGCTGCTTCCACTCGGTTACGGAGGTCTTCAGCGTCGATAATTTCGGTGGTGTATACCATGTCTTTCATATGCCCCCACAAATAAAAGTCCAATGGTGTTAAGTCAGGTGACCGCGGAGGCCATGAAACGGGATTGCCCCGACCAATCCACTTATTTCCAAATACATGGTTTAAGTGATGACGTACGAGACGACTGAAATGCGGCGGTGCACTGTCGTGGAAAAACCACATTTCTTGACGCACATTTAAGGGAACATCGTCTAATAGTTCTGGCAAATTATTTTGTAAAAAAAATTAAATAATTATTAGCATTTAGTCGTTCTGGCAACACAAAGGAGCCAACCAACTGTGCATTCACCAATCCGGCCCATACGTTCACAGAAAATCTGTATTGAAAATGACCACGACGAACAACATGCGGATTTTCGAAAATACAGATATGCGTATTGTGGCAATTGTTTATGCCGTTACGAGTAAACGTAGCTTCGTCAGTCGCCAACACACTCAACGAAAAATTAGGGACTTCGTCATTTTTGCGCAAAAACCGTACGCGCTGAGGGTGTTCTTGAGGTTGTAAAGCTTGTACTCGCTGTACATGAAACGGATGTAGTTAACACTCGTGTAGTGTTTGCCATACAATGCGATTTGAGACACCTATTTGCCGTGTACTGGTTGAAGGATTTTCGTCAACGAGGTTTAAAATTTGTTCATCCACATTAAAAATTCGTCGGAACCGACCAGGAACTCCATCACGCCCTTGATTATTTCGCAGATCACCAGTATCTCGAGCACGTATTACTAAATTAGTGAACTGATGGGTTGCAGGACATTGCCTATTTTGAAATCGCTCTCTGTAAAGACGACTTGCTCCAGATGAATTTTGATGCACATCCCCATAAATTAGCATCATGTCAACTAATTCCGTATTAGAATACCGATGGTACATTTTTCAGCTTTTACACAATTAATAACAATAATCAATTAGAAACTGACGGTGGACAATTAAATAGTAATAAACTGCAACTGACCGATAAACAAATTAAAAAACAAAAGAGTGAAATTTGTCATTACACAGGTTACTACAACTTTTTTCAACAAGGGGAGGTAAATACCTCCCCTTTATAAAAACTAAAAAAATTCATATCTCTTTTATTATAAATATTTTACTAAGGTGTTTTAATGTTTTTCGCCTTCTTTTGACCTGTAGTATCACCCATTAAAAATAAAACAAAAAGACCTTAAACACCCTGTATACAGGTGTTCTGAAGTTGGATGAAAAACTTCAGGTAGAACAATTCTTTGATTAATTTTGAGTCGATAATCCTAATGCAAAAAATTTGTACGGTCCTTTGTAAAGCCACACGAAGCCATCAAACTTGTAAATGTGCAACTAGAACTAAGCGTTTTTTCAAAAATCTTTTAATAAATATCATTACTGTTCACTTTCAAGAAGAATTGTTTAAAATTTTATGTACGTACCTAAACGTTTAATATCAATACTTTAAGTTTTTAATTCTTCTAAAGCAGCATTTTTTAAATCTGAAAACATACGGCTACCATGTAGAAAATAGTTTTTTGATTGAAACAAATATAAGAAATAATTTGTCAAATTTTGACGTTTAACAGATTAATGTTTGATTTTCTAATTTATTTAATTTTGTATTATTATTATTATTATTATTATTACTATTATATATATATATATATATATATATATATATATATATATATATATATTATTTTTACATTTATTGGGTTTTTTGATCGTACATACATAAAACATATTCAGTTTCTCACGGATCTTAAAACTTATATCCTCGCTGATCTCGTTTTTTTAAATCTGACCCATTCATAACTAAAGACCAATTTTGCGTACTTGTAAATAACTATGGATTCATTTACCATTTACCTCTTTTTTATAAACAAGGTTTGAGTTTTCTTTTAGCTCATCACAGAAGAACTTAACTTGATATTTATTTTATTTATTTATATTCAAAAGCTTATAATAAGGTAAAATTTACAATAATTTGTGAAACTAACCTGTAGATTATCTTATGTTGTCAGAAATATCGGTTGTATTAAATTAAAATCATTAATATAAAACTATAATCAATCCATCATAAGTAATCAATTTTAGGCCAGTATTATAAGCATCGATTTAATTTTAGGTTCATAGTAAATTTAATAAAATGAACAAGTCCGAACAGTTTTCACATTCTTGTCATTAAAATCATAGTATCACTGTCAAAAAAATGAGTTACATTTAATTAAATTTACTTTGGAATTAAATTTTAAATGGACGTTCATAAAAACGGACCTGAGTTTTACAATAAATACTTGTCTTCATTTGTCAATCCCATTTTGCATTTTAGGAAAAGAGCAGGTGTGGAAAAAATAGGAAAGAATTTTCAATCTGTTGTCAGTACACGTCGTCAATTCCATTTTATTTTTATTTAGTCTATTTTGCATCCCCTACGTACCTTATAAATATGTAACACATTTATTAACACCCTGAAGAAAAATGTAAAAACAGTAAAATAGTGTGAATATTAATTACAATCGTATTATCTGTCTGTATTACTACGTACGGTAGGTAAATGTTTAAACAAACCAATTCAATAACTATAATTATAAAATAACAAATATATTTATTTTATTCTAAAAGCAATTTTATTTTTTCCATACATTTTATCTTTTCTATGTTTCACAGTCAATCTTTTTATGGCCTTTCTATAATTATTATAAAATGGTTATTGTTTTCATATTATATCTTCAGTATCATTAATATTAGAAATTAGACTATTATTAAAGAATAAAACATGTCCTAAATTTATATTAAAAATAATATATGTACATCATTTGCGAATAGATAAATTTATTTGGCATATATAAAATATGTATTTGATTATTTTTGAATTGTCACAACAAATACATTACATTTTCATATATTTGTAATTCAAATTTAAATATAATTATAAAATTAAATATCACTAAACAGTGCCGGAATAAAGCAGTAGTGAACAAACCAGGAACGAATAGATCAATGCGCGCTGACTTCATAGTAGTAGAGATTTGCACAAGTCGAGAATTGTATAAGATCATTGTAATATATTTTGAGATTTGACAATTCAAAAAATGCATAAGCAGTTATTTGAATAAGGCAATGTTAATTTTTTCGATTTTTATCCATTACCATGTTTTGTAAGTTGATATATGAATAAAGTGATATTTGAATTTTCGTACACTCTGACCCTACCCTGTTTATTTTATTTTTGCATCCCCTACATACCCTATAAATTTGTAACACGTATTCATTTATTTTCCATCTTCATTATTTTTCATATGTATTATTCATTTTATTAATTGATTATATTGCAAAATATTGTTATAAAATTAGCTTTATAAGAAATAATTTGTAATTCTAAAAGTTGTATTTACACTTTACAGAAAACAGCTTTGATGACAGCTATTTAAATTTAGGGCTAGTACGGTTCGTTCACAACAAACTCTTTCAAGATGCAGTTAAGAAACCGGAAGCCTACTTTCAGGTTTTGTAATTCCCGGTCGATTTTGACGTCATCACTTTCGGAGTCAATACTCAAATCCTTAGTTTCAGTTCTTTCGTACCAACGTTAAAGAGACTAGCTATTTTTACATGCTTGAAGTCTTGTTTTATTTCAAAATTATATGTATTAGTTGATATTAAATTGTGCGTAGACATATTATTAATACTCAAATCCTCAGTTTCAGTTCTTTCGTACCAACGTTAAAGAGACTAGCTATTTTTACATGCTTGAAGTCTTGGTTTATTTCAAAGTTATATGTATTAGTTGATATTAAATTGTGATTTCCTTCTGTTATTTACTAATTTTTATAAAAAATATTTAATTATCGTGTCAATTTACATATTTTGAAATTATCTGTAACAAGAAATGTAAAAATGTCGTCACTGTAACAATAAAAGAATACTAATTAAAATGTTAATTGTATTATAAAAGTTACGACTAGTGTATTTGTATTTTTACCTTTAAATAATTTATATAGTAGTACATTCTCTTCATATTAAATTAACAACAGAAACATCATTTTTCCTTGGCAATAAAATCATGATTTGAATCACTTAATAGTAGTAATGTTACTTATTAAATAGTTAGAATGCTTTTTATAGAAACTTTTATACTGCCACAGTATCCTCTATTGACATACAATATATTTTTAAACTTTTCAGTATATAAAGATCCATATATTTGTAATATTATTAACAGTATATAATAAATTTATTTAAATTTTTTTACATTTCCACAACTTTTGCGACATCTATTAATATTCTCAAGAATTATTAATGTATTTGTACCGAGTAAAACATTTTTCTTTGGAATTTGTTTTTTAGAATGTCATGGATGAGCGTTTTGTAGATTTGAACATTATGAAATTGAGCGATGCGAGAATTGAAAATGGCGATGTATGACCATTAGGACGATGCGTATGTTGCCAAATGTACGTTTTGTAGATTTGAACGTTATGAAACTGAACGAAGTGAGAGTTGAACATGTTGATGAATGAACATTAGGACGATGCGTGTGTTCCCGAATTAAAACGATTGTTTATTTCTGTGATACTTGAATTAAATTGTTTGTTTAATTCTACGATACATGCATTAAAATGATTGTCGATAAATTTAAATGTATCAATATAATTAGCGCCGTGGTGTCTATTTAATTCGGCTATTCTTTTACAGATGTCTCCACCGATCATCTTTGTAATACAAAACAAAATAAAACTTTTATCAAATAATAGTGTACAAATTTTAGAAATTATTATTTGATTAAATGTTTATTATGTTTGATATTACACACATATACTCTTATACTCATCTTCGTGATCCACTGTCACTAATTACAACTGTCTGTTAAAAGTTACGAAGGTGATTAAATAGAACTCTCTAATTTTTACCTCCCACTACCCTAGGTAAGGGAGGTATAGGGATCGTGCTAAAAATCAGATATAGAGATTTTAGTGAATAAGCACGTTTTGATGTCCCCAGAATCCGTTTTAACATTTTTACAATGATGTCTGTAGGTATGCATGTGTGTCTGTGTGGATCTTGTGGACACGATTACTCAAATACTATCAATCAGAAAATTTTGAAATTTTGTATCCATTCTACACTAATGTGGGAAGAGCTCATTAGTTTTTAGTGCATATCGAAAAACCGGAAGTATCATTTATACAAGCTTTTAACAGTTTTTCTTGTAAAAAAAATGCATTGAATATAATTTTTTAGCAACTATTACTAATTAAAAGTGAATATAATGGTACGATCTTCAATTCTACGATAATACTTACTTACTTACTTATCCCGGTACCTCTTCTACCTTAGGTGTAGAGGTGATAAATTTTCTCCATTCATTGCGATCCCTTGCCTTGACTTTTGCTTGTGTCCAGTTGATTCCTTTTTTCTTTTATTATCGGTTCCCATTTCCCACACCGCTTTGACTAGCCTATCGTCCTTCATCCTTACGATGTGTCCAAACCATCTCAATTGCTGCGTTTCAATTTTTTCTATTACATTTTTAACTTTCAGTCTGTCTAATTATTTCACTTTTAATTTTGTCCAATTTAGTGACACCTTCTATTTTTCGTAGGATTTTCATTTCACATGCCTCAATGTTGCTTCTAATATTGTTTGTTATTACCCACGATTCACTTCCGTATGTAAGCACCGGTACTAAAACCGACTCGTATATTCGGACTTTAGTTGCCTTAGATACTTCTTTTTTGTTAAAAAATGTTTTGTAGCGTGCTCCGTACATGTTCGATACTTTACTTATCCGGTTCTTTATCTCGTTTTCTATTTTTCCTGTTTCGTCTACAATGGCTCCCAGATATTTCATTTGTTTCGTCTCTATAATGTTTTCTCCCTGTATATTTATTTCGGGTTTTTAATTTCCATTACCTATAGTAATTATTTCTGTCTTTTTTACCTCTCGCTAAGAGAGGTATTGGAATCATGCTAAAATTCGCATATCCAGATTTTTGTGAATAAGCACGATTTAAGGTCCCTCGAACCCGATTATAACATTTTTACGATGATGTCTGTGTGTGTGTGTGGATGTGTGTGTGTGTGTGTGTGTGTGTGTGTGTGTGTGTGTGTGTGTGTATGTATGGATGTTGGAGGGACGATTCCTCAAAAACTATAAGACTTAAAAAATATTTAACTGCAGTTTCTTCAATCTGACATTCCTGGGAAGAGCTGAAAAGGTTTTGGTAACAATTGAACAACCGGAAGTAGTACTTTCTTAAAAAAATTCTTCTAAATATAATTTTTTGGGAGTTTTTTTTATTAAATATTGAAGAACATAAAATTCTCTATCTAATACACTTAAAATTTTTATTATATCTTGTATAGATTTAGAGATAAAGACACTATAATTTATAGAGTACACTAATCGCAGAGGCCAAGGCACTAAGGAAACCAGTTGACAAATTCCAATGTTTATAATATGACACATGTCATTGTCAAATATCAACATTTTTAGTGACATTCTGATAGCTTTTTCTGGGAAGTATATTTAATTTTTCTTATTGTTTTATTAATTAAATATTTGAAATTATAGGTAAAATTGTGGTAAAATGCATATATCCATCAGAAATTCCGCCAATCTGGTTAATGAATTGGAACAATCACTGACATGAAAATGATACAAAATAGATATAATTAGAATTATATGTGTGCAGAAGACATGTTAAATACAATACAAAACAATATTTGGGTAAAGTTCTGTAATATTTTGTTATAAAACGACGGTTCGAAAGCGAAGTGCAATACAATACATATATAGCCTAATATGGAAATGGCGAGAGGTCTTGTGCTGGCCACAACAGATTTTTAAGTTTATTTTTAGGTCGTATTGCTGTAAAGTGACTCTCCATTTTTCAATTCTGTCTTGTAGCTCTTTTTTATTTTTAGAGAAGAGGATAAGGTCGTCTGCATACAATAACTCGTTTATTCTGACTGGTTGTAGTTTTCTGAAGCCTATATTTGTACCTTTCATTCCATCATTCACCTTTCTCGCTATATTGTCTATAATCATAATGAAAAGGAAAGGGCTAAGAATACTCCCTTGTCTAACTCCTCTCCTAGTAGTAAACTCCTTGGTCCTGTTACCTGCTATCTGTACTGTATTTATTGTCGTGTCGTATAGACTCTGGATTACCTTTATTAATTTTATGTTTACTCCTCTTTCACTCAGTATCCTACATATGTCTTCTCTACGTACGCTATCAAACGCTTTTTCCAGGTCTATTGCGCAGCAGTGAAGTTTTTGATCTGTGGCCAACGTTTTCTCAGCTATCTGTCTGATTACAAAAATCCAATCCTGTGTTGATCTTCCTGCTCTAAATCCGGCTTGTGTATTCCTAAGAGTGTGTTCGATATTTGGCCTGAGCCTTTCTTCAATTATTCTTTCATATATTTTGTTACAAATACACAGTAGCGATTTTCCTCTATAATTACTGCAATTAGCAAAATCTCCTTTTTTATGAATTGGGACTATTACGGCTGTTCTCAAATCGTCTGGTATTGTATTTGTTTTCCAAGCTTTGGCGATAATTTCGTGTAATAAAGATATACCTGTTTCCCCCATGAATTTTATCATTTCCGGCCTAATATCATCTATACCTGGGGCTTTTCCACTTTTTAGTTTCTGTGTCGCTTTAATTACTTCGATTATTTCTATTTCATCTTCTGCTTCTTCGTTATGATTTTGGTTTTATTTTCCGCATTCCATACCTATGTTGGCTGTGCCTCCTTCGAGTAGTTGTTCGAAATACTCCCGCCATCTTTCTAGGGTATCATTTTCTTCGGTAATATTCTTTCCTTCCTTATCCTTTACGTTTTTTAGTGGGTTTCCCTTTTCCTTTCTCAGTCTCCTCAGTGTGCTATATAACATTTTTGCATTTCCTGTTGCATCTTTCTCCATTCTTTTCCCAAAATCTTCCCATGTGTTAGTTTTTGCGTTTTTTATTAATTGTTTAACCTTCTCTAGTTGCATTTTGTATTCCTGATAGTTTTCTTTGTTTTTATTGTTCCCTAAGTATTTTTTCCATAGCGACTTTTTCTTTGCAACTTCTTCTTTTATGTCCTTACTCCACCATGGAGTTTGCTTTTACTTGTTTGTGAATTTGTTTACTCCACAGACTTCCATAGCTGTTGGTTTAACTATATTTTTAAATTCCTGCCACAGATCGTTCAACCCCAAGCTTGCAAGCCTTTCTTAGTTTTTCTTAATTTTTTTTCTCCATTGTGTTCTGGTAGATTTTTTGGTATTTCGCTTCTTGTAATTTGTACGCTTTAATGTTCCTGTAATTTAGCATTCCAGTGTTTACATATTTTTTCGTGTTGGGTTCCTGTTGCAGCTTCCTCTCCATCACTACTAGATAATGATCACTACCTGCCTCATATCCTCTTTTCACTCTTAGATCTTTCGTATTTTTAATTTCGCTTTTCTCTATAAGTACTAGATCTATTATAGATTTTTCATTTCTACTAGGCATTACTCGGGTGTACTTATGTATGTCTTTGTGCTGAAACCACGTGTTTCCGACTCTCAAGTTGTTTAGTATGCAAAAGTCTATTATTTTTCTTCCATTGTTGTTCTTTGTTGGTTCACCGAATTTTCCTGTGCAGCCCTCTGAACTTTCTTGACAGTTGTCAACTCTTCCGTTAAGGTCTCCTATTATTATTAGTGTGCCCGTTTTCTTTTCTACCTGGTCTTGGAGTACGTTCCAGAAATCTTCTATTTCTTGTTTATTTGCCCCCTCGCTTGGTCCATATACTGTTAGTAACGTCCATAGAAAAGAGAGTATATATTGAGTTTATTATTATTTAATTATGTTACTGGCAACTATATTTTTATGTACTTGGCAATTATATAAATTTAGGATATTTACCGTAATGAAGTTTATAAGTTTTTTTTTTTTATATTTGATTCGAAACAAATACAATTTATATTATCCTCGAATATTTTAATTAATTCAGAAAATAAGGTATTAAACCTTTGATTAGGGCGGTACAAAATTACCTGCTTGTATTCTCTGCAAGAAGCGAGATCGTCCTCAATAGCTTTGTTAATATTATTCTTGCACTCTTTGCACCCTTTAGTTACTTTTAAACCATTTTTTTAATGTATCCATCCACATATTTTTTTTACTTCTTGTTGTATACTTGTGGGGTTTCCTGGTCTAGCTAGTTGGATCTGCAATAATGTTGACGGAATTTCTTTATCGCTGTACTCCTCCATCGGGATGTTGTCCAAGACAAAACTTTTCAATGTGTCTAAGGCACCTTCCGAATAATCTCTTTCACAGTTGGCCCTCACTGAATGCGATGACATGAAATTACAAATCAATGATAATTTGAAAGATGCCATAAACGCAGAACATGTTGGATTATTATTCCGAAAACCATGACTCCGAATAATACCAAATAAGTTTTCCAGTGAATCCTGGTTAAAATTCCGTGGTATTATAAATCTAACCCCTTCCCCTGACAACTTTTTCCTAAGATATATGAATCATTTTAAAGTAAATATCCAATTTTCAATTGACGGTACTTTTTTCGAATTCATGGTTTTCGGGCAAATAAAACGAACTGTTCTTAAAACGGAAATATTACAATATTCGTAGAAATGTACATTCTCGCTTGTTTTTAATAATATACTTGTTTTTGGAAAGTAATCGTACAATCGAATGTATTTTTCTAGAACTATATGTATATTTTAACATAAATATATTACCTTCACAGAGCTGATTTGTATCCATCTCTTTTGAAGTACTGGCACGAGCTTCAGATAAAGACTGCTGCATCCCCCCAAGTTCTAAAGGAAAGAAAAATAATTTGGTTACTAAAAATAATATTCATTAATTTTTAAATTATATTGAGTATTACTTAGACCCAGTTTTTCCATCTCTGGTTAAACTTGTTAACTGTCGTTATAAGAAAACTATCGCATACAAAAATTGAAATGTGTAGTTTTTTACAATCTATGGTTCAATATCGATGCAGTAGTTTTCTTTTAACTGCCACCTAAGCTAACTAAACACTATAATTTATTGTATTGTATGTTTCGGCACGAGTAGACGTGTTTTTAGTCGCTCCACGTTTTCTTTTTTGCCGAATATATATATATTTTTTTCTTTTTTGAAAAGTGTAATTCTGCTGTTTTTCACTATGGTCAACACCAGAGATACTGCGTCCTTAAAGGAAGCTGTCACTGCTGTACTTGGTGACAGCACATTTATAGACGAACTAGTTTCCAAAGTTGTACAACGTTTGGACAAAGAGTTAGAGGAACAGAAGAGGTACTATGAGGACAAAATTGCTCAACTCACCTCCGAGAACAGAGTACTGGAAGACCGCCTTGACCAACTTGAGCAATATTCCCGGCGTAACTGCTTACGCATTTTTGGGGTCCCGGAGTCCGAGAAAGAAAACATCGAAGAAGTTGTGTCGAAAGTGTTTAGTGACAAACTTTCAGTGACTGTGTCTCCAAATCACATTGACCGCTGCCATCGCACAGGTAGGCGCAACTTCGACACTCGCACTATCTCTACTCAAAATCCCAAACCTCGCCCTATAATTGTTAAGTTCACCTCATATAAGATACGTGATACTATAATAAAAAATAGAAGGAACTTACGTGGTTCAAAAATTTCAATAAAGGAGGATTTAACAAAAAACAGACTCAATCTTTTGAAATCAGCTGCGGACAAATTTGGGTTTAAAAATATATGGTCCAGAGATGGTGTTATAATGGGTAAAATTAACGGCACTATTAAAAAAATTACACATTTGGATATGTCATAGTTATTTGTGTTAAAAATACTTACTATAATTCTGTAATTATTAATGTGGAGCGTCTTTATAATGCTTACTTGTATACATATTTTGTTTGTTCTATTCATCACAATTTTATATTTGTTTATATTTGTTATCAATAGTATTTGTTGTAATAGTAGTATTGTTCACATTCTGATTATTGTTAATAATATTTGTATATCACATTTTTAACTATTTACAACTAACGCCATTTTTATTTCATTTATATTTTCAAGGTTTCATTTAACTTCGTTGTTTGGTTCTGTTTCGCTTGCGCAAACATAAAAAGCTCGCATTACACTGCAAAATTTTTTATTTGAACAATATTGTATTTTAATTTTATTTATAAATTATTAACAGTTTGTTTTTATGAATATATATTATCAAAATGTTAGAGGATTGAATACCAAAATTAGCTCATTTTATAATAATTGTTGCGCATCCAACTTTGATTTAATCTGTCTCACTGAGACCTGGCTGAATGACAGTGTTTTTAATAATGAATTATTCACTTCATCTTATAATGTCCACAGAGCTGACAGAAATTTTCTTAGAAGTGGTAAAAAGACTGGTGGAGGCGTTCTGTGTGCTATTCACTGTAAATATAAATTTTCTCCAGTTAATGTTACAATTCATCCATCCTCATTTTCTGATATTTTATGTGTAAAACTAGCGCTTACTTCTCACTCTTTTTTCTATGTTGTTATTGTCTATTGTCCTCCTCCTATATCTCTCGAACAAATAAATTATGTATTTGAAGCTATTGAATCCATTTCACCACTATTAAATAACAATTTCATAATAATCGGCGATTTTAATATTTCTTCCCTTTCTAATATTCTTCTCCCTTCTTCACCTACTAACAATATCACAAATGCTTTCGAAAACTTCTTATCATTTTTAAATGCCACACAATATAATAAAATTAAGAATGTCAATGATAGGATACTTGATGTTGCTGTTTCAAATTTATTTTGTTCAGTTTCACATTGCAATGACCCACTTGTCAATGAAGACCCTCTTCATCCATCACTTTTTATAAAAATGAACTGCAACAATACTTTTAACCTTAATAACTCTTCTCTTAATAATTCTATGAATTACAGTTTCAGTAAAGGTAATTTTGATTTACTGTATGAATTATTGTCATCAGCAAATTGGAATGAAATATATACAATTACAGATGTTGATGAGGCACTTGAGAGATTTTATGCCATATTATATGACATACTTGATAAAAGTATACCTAAAATCAAACATTCCTGCTCTTCTTATCCTCCTTGGTTTACCGCTGATATTATAAAAAAAATAAAACTAAAAGAAAAATATCACAAACTATATAAAAGCAATAGTGATGAAAATTATCTTGTAGAATTCAAGAAATTACGTGGTCTGATTAAAAAAGAAATAAATATTCAACATGCAAAATATATATCTAATATTGAACACCAAATTCACACCGATAGTAATGCATTTTGGAAATTTATTCAAAGCAAAAGGCAATCATCCCGGATTCCAGGTATGATGCATCTACAAGATAAAACTTTCATAAACATTGCAGATATTGTTCAGGGTTTTGCTGATTATTTTTCTGAACAATATAATAATGATCACTCCCACCCTGAACAACCTACATTTACCAACAACATCGGTATCACATATATTTCTATAATCACTGAGGATGAGATTTCGAAAGCCATAAAGTCTCTCAAGCCGTCACGCAACCCTGGTCCTGACTTTCTTCCTTCTTATGTCCTTAAAGCCTGTTCTCATATTTTTCTTAAACCTCTCCATTTTCTTTTTAATCTTTCTATTTCTCAAAACAAATTTCCTACTTCTTTAAAACGATCTCTTATTATTCCCATTTTCAAATCTGGTGATCCAACTAATATGTCAAATTATCGTCCTATAGCTATCCTATCTAATATTTCAAAAATTTTTGAATCTATTATTTACAAACATATATATAATTCCGTTCAACATCATATATCCGTGCATCAACATGGATTTTTTAAAGGCAGATCAACCACTACCAATCTAATTAACTTTACTGAAACTGTACTGAATTCATTACATGATGAAACGCAAGTTGATGTTATTTATATGGATTTTTCGAAAGCATTTGATCGTATTAACCATAATGTCTTACTGCATAAGTTAAATGATAACTTTCAATTTTCTTCTGATCTGCTTCAACTTACCTCTTCTTATCTCAGTGATCGGGTTCTGTCTGTTTCTTATAATAATTATAAATCTAAGTCTTTTACAGCTACTTCTGGTGTTCCTCAAGGTTCCAAATTGGGTCCTTTATTGTTCTTGCTCTTTATTAATGACATTGTTAATTCAGTTCAACACTCTCACGTCTTGTTATATGCTGATGACTTAAAGATTTTTAAAACTATTAATTCTATTGAAGATGCTAAGCTCCTACAGGCAGATATTAATAACATTTCAGCTTGGTCTGTAACCTCTAACCTTTTTTTAAACTACAGTAAATGTAAAATAATGAGCTATTTCGTCAAAAAAACTATTTACAAATATGATTACAAAATAGACTCTCATACTCTTGAAAGGGTCATACAATTTAAAGATCTTGGTGTTTTATTTGATGAAAAGCTCAATTTCATTAAACACATATTACAAACTGTTAAATCTGCCTACAAAAATTTAGGTTTTATTATTAGAAATACACAATACTTCGTTCATATTTCAACTCTTAAGAAACTATATTTCTCGTTCGTAAGAACAAAACTGGAATATTGTCAGCAAGTTTGGTGTTCCATATATAATAAATACAGCCATGTTATTGAATCTATTCAACGCAAATTTATTAAATTTTGCTTCTTCAAGCTTCACAGATATTATCCTAGTTTTGATACTGATTACAAAGATTTGTTGTGTGAATTTAGTATTGTGTCTCTTGATACTCGAAGAAAAATACAATCATCAATGTTCCTTTATAAAGTTTTGCATTGTATTATAAATGATCCCGTTATCCTAGGTAAAATTCCTTTCTTAGTTCCTAGGCATAATTCCCGATTTAAATATACATTCTACTGTAACACTCCTCGAACGAACTATGAAGTAAAGTCACCTATTCGTATGATTTGTTTTAATTTTAACAATTTACCTGAATATTTCGACATTTTCGTCGGCTCGATTGTAAAGTTTAAAAATGCTTTATACAATTATTGTATTCATTAACCACTACTATTCATTACAATACATTATCTTAAACGGCTATATGTATTATTAAGTTCTGGGTTTTTTTTTGTGTCATTCTATTTGTTAACTACTTGTGTCATTAAACATGTTAAATTTATGTATTATTATAGTCAACCTGTAATTGGGGTCTTGAACCCTGTTGGTCAGACTAACAATAAATAAATAACCAGATATGGAAAAACCGGGCCATAATTGTACGAATGTAAAAAAAATTGTTAATATCCAAAAGGTAAATAACAAACTATACTCATTCAAACCACAATTATAAAACATATCGAATAACAAAAGACAATACAATAAATTTGAATCAAGTAAAACAAATTCAGAAAACACTCTGTATACCTAATGAAATTATTTCAATTTTTTGCCTAATACAAAATCTATAAAATATTACCTTTCTCAGGCTGAGTCTCAGGTTCACTTTTGTTTGGAATACTACAATTGTGTTTAACAATAATATTTTGTTCTTCCAATGTGGAACATAAAATGAAATCCCTTCATCACCAGTGAATCCTAACAAAAACAGGAAAAATATATTAATATATTCAATATACAATTATGTAATTGAAATATATTGATGAATGTAAATTGAATTATAGATTTTATTGTATTTAATTAAAATAAATAACTGACAAATTAGTTACCTGGTAAATAGTATGTAGGCACAGAATACTTCAACTTCTTCGATCCAGGAATTTTGCACTCGTCTGCAAAATGTCGATGACATATCGTGAATAACCGATAAATATCTTTATCAGTTAGCAATGCAAATCTTAGATTTGCAGCACGTTTAACCCAAATACGAAATTGTTCGATTTTATAAAGAGGAAATCTATGCAAGATCGTATTTGGCAGCCTGCTACCATAACCAGGAACACATCACGAAGCAGGCATTACGAATCAGATAAAAAGGAGTTTGAAAGTTAATGGTTTATAAGGAATAATATAGTAAAGAGGATGATAATGAAACAAAGGATAACAAAAACACAATAAACTGTCTTCGAAACGCTGACAATATGTAAAACTCGATGTTGACTTTATAGTATTTTCTGGTCTGTGAACTTCATCTTGAATATTCCCTGATCTTGAATTTTGTTAGTAAACAAACAACTGCCCGCAATCGTGTTTTCCGAAAGTACACGAACGAACCCGAGGATTTAACAAGTACCGATCGAAGCGACAATGTGGTTGTCCTACGAACTAGAATAAAGTATTGCAGGCCGCATATGGAGTTGACATAGCGTGGTAATGTCATAAAGTGGAATTCAGTGGGTTGTATTAAGGTCTGTATTAAATCTTGTATTAAGTATATGGCAACATTGTAATATTTTCCACATGTATCAATGAGATTCAATTGTGATTTAGATATTTTACCACATGGAAAAGTAATACAGATATCCTTTAGTCAAATGAAGAAGTATTATTGTAAATGGAAGGTGTAAAAGGAAACTCATTATTGCAAAATTAGGTTAGCAATATGTCAAATTTTATGCGTCAAATATTTCATACCTGAATGTTAATGAATTTTAAAATATCTCAACCCCCGTTTTGATCAGTTTTGACATTTGTCCTTTTTTCTTACTTCTGTTAATAATATTTTTTTCTTTATTTGATCCTTTGGTCTCTCACTTTTTTCTGACAGGTATTACAAAGTTGCCAAAATATTTTTGACAAAGGGCTGTTTTAGCTTAAAACACGCTAATACAACCACTGAACTCTATATAATAAATGGAACGCCAACTACTGTATAAAATATCGTGCCAAATTGAATCTGCGCACGGGGCTAACGCACATGCGCAATACAGCTACTAACAGCGGCAATTTTAAACAGGATATTAAATATGAAAAGGAAAATTAAAAAAATAAACATTTATTTTATATAACATATTCATTCAAAATATAAATAATAAACTAAACCTACTGATGATGAAAAAGTATTAATTTCGAATATGTTTTCCGAATGATTTCGCCTTTACTGTGGATTCAGTTTGTTGTTTGGTTACGTTATAAAATTTTAATTTGAATATATTTGCACAATGTTTTTTTATGAAAAATTAAATGTGGTTGTCCTCACTGCATGGGGAAGTAATTTCTTTCTTCCATTATTATCCTCAAAAAATCTTCAAGGAACAAAATTTTCCAAACAAATGATGCTATCTTTTGATACAAGATCTTTTGTGTATAGCACTCATCCAGGAGGTATATCTTTCTTCTGTTAAATTGCATTATGAGAAAAATTATAATAATTTTGGTTTTCATAATAATTGTTCGAAATAAATCAGAATAACATATAATAATAACAATGATAGATTTACATTTCATGTTCGTACTGAAAATAAGATATTCCTTCAACTTTTCCTCTATTTTTGCAAAATGGCACAATACAATTTCTTATTTTGATTGCAAAACAAAAACACAGCAAGCCGCACAAAGTTCAAAACTGAAAATGGCGCTGTTTGCTGCTCGTAAACAAACATCAAACATACTTGTTCTATGTTCTGCGCATGCTCCGCAGCCCCGTGCTACACGATTTTCAACCTTATCGTATATTTCAATTTGCCACACTTTTACTCCGCGCATACCGCTGGCTTTAGCCTTCCATTTATTATATAGAGTTCAGTGAATACAACCCACTGAATCTCACCCATTGATTTTATATACTACGTAGACAGATTGACACCTCTTATGACGCCAGTGGAAACTGAGTAAATAATTCAAATATTTTTCGTTAGATGTCACTACCGTATGTATCTGGCGATCTCATGTTGGTCGAATTCTCAAAGATTGGAAGAGTGTATTATAGATGACAGGACGTCATTTCACGGTCGGGAAGAATCTACTACACAGGGGAGGCTGTCATTTCATAACTCTACTAAATATCGACTGTAGCGTCTATTGCCAGGATATTAAGACAAAGGAGAATATAGAACCACAAGTATTAATAATCCGAAATTGGGAAGCAAGATCTTCTAATTCAAGTTTAAGTTTTTTTCTTTTGTGGGGTATCATCGTCAGATAATTTTGATTTTCTTTTTGCCGTTTTTTTCGGGGTAGGCATGTCATCAATAGCTTCCAAAAAAATTTCATCAGATTTTGCTGTGCTTAAAATTGCTGACTTATTATTATTTATAGTGCTTTGCTCAGAACTGTTTGCGTAGGAAGCTTTTAAAGAAGAGAACGGTGAAGGTAATTTTTCTGTACCACTTGTGCTCGGTGAAAATGTGGATATATTTTCATTCGAATTGAAAGAAGAATTATCCGTTTGTCTAACAGCTGAATATTCACATGGTTTTCGAAAAGGTACAGGAATAGCTGTTTTAACCAACCTATGCTTTGTAGCATTCATGAAGGCATTTTCTTCGAAATGTAATTCACATAGATATCTATTTTTCAACTTTTCTTTTTCGAGATATAAAAGTGACACATTTCCTATGAAGAAAGATATGTATGTACAGGATGGAACAAATTTGTGTTCCTTATATGTAAAACTTTTTTATTTAGCACGCTACAGAAAGTTGATGTAGATCTTTATAGGCCAACTTTTTGAGACAACTTTAATAGGCACCACAGATATATTCGATCGTCTTTTGTTTTTGAGTTACAGGCTAATACTTAATTTTCTCTTATTTTGAAAATACCTACCTCATATCTCGCGTATTACAAAAAATACAGAAAAAACGAAAAAAAAAAAGTTTTAGTCCATAGCTCAAAAACAAAAGATGATTGAAAATTTCTGTGGTGCCTATTAAAGTTGCTCCAAAATATTGATCCATAGAGACCTACATTAATTTTCTGTAGTGTGCTTAATAAGAAAGTTTTTCATATAAGGAACTCGAATTTGTTCCACCCTAAACATTGGGCAAACAAAAGTATATTTAAATAAAATTTAACAGTTTGTGTCATTTTGCCTTTCTTATTTTTTCATAAAATGTATATTAGCTTGCTTTATTATTTTATTTTATTTTTAACGAACTTAAAAATGGGAAAATTTTGTTGGTAAACGCCACCATTTAAAAATTAAAATACATCACAAAAATGTGCAGGGAGAAACGAATTCAATTTCCGTATATGAAAACTTTCTTATTAAGCACACTACAGATAATTGCTGTAAGCCTTTATAGTCCAACTTTTTGAAGCAACTTTAATAGGCATCATACGAAATTTCGATCGTCAATTTGCTTTTGTGCTACAGGCTATAACTTGATTTTAGCTTATTTTGAAAATACGTCATACCTCGCTTATTATAACAGATAAAGAATAAATGTTTAGATACTTTTTACAGTGTTTTTTTTACGTAGAATAACATGGTGTAATTATTTTTTTTTTTTAACTTAATAATTCTTGAGTTATAACATAAACATAATATGTTTTAAATGGGAACATATGTTGAAAATAGTCTAATCTTTTTCCTTATTTTGTATGCTTTTCTACGATGTATGTATAACAAGTCTTGAAAAGCATACAAAATAGGAAAAAGATGAGACCATTTTCAACATATGTTCTCATTTAAAAAATATTATGTTTGTGTTATAACTCGAGAATTATTAATTTTTAAAAGAAATTAATTACACCACGTTATTCTATATATAATACAGTATATAAACATTTTTTCTTTATATTTTATAATAAGCGACAAATGAGGTATTTTCAAATTAAGCGAAAATCATGTTTTAGCATGTAGCTCAAAAACAAAAGACGATCGAAAATTTCTATGACGCCTATTAAAATTGTCTCAAAAAGTTGGTCCATAAAGACCTACATCAATTTTCTGTAACATGCTTAATAAGAAAGTTTTTCAATATAAGGAACTCGAATTTGTTACATCCTGTACATGTTTTTTTGTTTTTTTATTGAATTATTATTTTATTTACGAATTTTTCCTACCCGCATTACTTATCCATTGTTGTAATCTATTGTTATCGTTTACCGGAAACCGATACATTCTAATTTCCGGGCTCTCCATTTGTTTTTTGTAACACCCAAAATACTGGCAAATTCAACCCGGCATTTTTTTACAAGTTTTGTGAAATATCACCAAGTTAATCACCAGAAAACTGACAGTATAGTAGTTGTTCTTTCAAGATATTCTTTTTGAGGAGTAGTGAGGAGGTTACTTACCCTCTCGCCGGGGTTGGTGGATGAGGTCCTGGATTGTGGGGTGGAAGAAAAATCAAGTAACTCAAGTAATTATTACAATAAATGTCAAATGAATATCGTCAATTCTTTGCTTGGTCTGCTTGTCAGGGTTGGCCGGCCAGACTTTCATGGAATAGTGGGGAAAAATAATGTAATTCAGATAATTTTTACAACAAATATTAGGTGAATACTGTCATTCTTTTGTTGGTCAACTTTGTTTTGTAAGACTGATTTGTGAAACAAAACATTTCTAAAGATTAATATTATTTATATTTTTACCTCCCGTTACCCTACGTAAGGGAAGTACAGGGATCGTGCTAAAAATCATATATTGAGATTTTAGTGAATAAGCACGTTTTGATGTCCCCAGAATCCGATTTTATCATTTTTACAATGATGTCTGTAGGTATGTATGTGCGTGTGTCTGTGTGTGTGGATCGTGTGGACACGATTACTCAAATACTATCAATCAGAAAATTTTGTAATTTTGTATACTCACTCTATACTAATGTGGGAAGAGCTCATTAGTTTTTAGTGTATATCGGATAACCGGAAGTATCATTTATACAAGCTTTTAACAGTTTTTCTTGTAAATAATTTTTTAGCAACTTTTACCAATACAAATTGAATATAATGGCACAATCTTCAATTCTACGATAACAGCATTTTTAGTAAATAATTTGAAATAACTTTAAATATTATATTATAAAATAATTTATTTTTGTACATCACTTTGCCTCTGCGTCAAACAAGAACAATACTTTAATAACAAATTTGACATATTTAAACAAATGTCACTGTCACGAAGCAATTACATTAAAATTAATAATGAAACAGTATTAAGCAGTAGCGTATTAAGGTATTTTGGCGCCAGAAGCCCTTAATTTTGTTGCGCCCTCCCTACAACCTCCCCCCCTCCATGAATGAAAAAATTAATATTATAAATTTTCTAGTAAGAAACCAATAATTATAATTAGTAATTAAATACAGGGTGTTAAAAAATAAGTGTCACAAATTATGGGAGCTTATAGTACTGACCAAAATGAGTAGTGCTCGGAATACCAGTGGATCCAAATGACCACCCGCCCACCCGTATTTCAGTGAATACGGGTCGGAACCGATTCTTCACCCATAAGACCGTATTACCCGTAAGAACCACACCCATATTACCCGTAAGAACCATATCACCCGTAAGACGTATTATTACGTTGCTATCTGTTTAAATAATCATACCGTTGAAAAATAATTTAATTTAATTAAGTTAATTTATTTGATTAAACACTTCACATAGGCAATACAATTAGTTTTAAAAGATAAGTTAGTAATTTGTACAATAATAAGACAAGTAAAAAATATCTCGATTTATAAGATAGATACCATTACGGCTACGGGTAATATGGGTCTGTGGTTCTTACGGGTAATGTGGGTCTGTGGTTCTTATGAGTCTTACGGGTCTTATGGGTGAAAAATCGGTTCCGACCCGTATTCCATTTGGTCCGGGTGGGTGGGTATTTCCCATATAACTAAATACCCAGTTCGAAGTCCTAGCCCTAAAAATGAGTAAAAACAGCTTAATCAACATGGGTCCTATCTTCAATAGTTTTCGAGATATAAGGCAATGAAAAATGAGTTAGAAAGTGAAAAAATATTTTATATAAAATGTTATTGTTTTTTATAGTTTATTTACTTGCATAGACAAAATTTTGTTCGACTACTATACTAGTCAGTTTTTCTTCGATCCTAATACACAATAGCCTTTTTCTCAAAAACATTTGAAGATCGGACCCATGTTGATTAAACTTTTTTTACTCATTTTGGTCAGTACTATATGCCCTCATAATTTGTGACATTTTTTAACACCCTGTATAACAACTGACATAAAATGATTCGAAAAATAACAATCATACGCGTATAGACGGGAGGGCTTTTTATTAGTAAAATTCAGCAAACATTGAAACTAAACTTTTATTTTTAATTAAAATAGTATAATGACAAAAATATAATTTTTCTTGCTTTGGCACTGGCAAAAATATTCAGTGCCGTCAAAATTTTTTTTTTATTTCCTGGCACAATTTTGTGCACTCTATAATTTTGCGCCAGAAGCACCTGCAATAATACGCCACTGGTGTTAGGAAGAATTTAGTAGTTTAAATATGATTCTAATGAAATTAAGGTTTGTAAAAATAATATATTTTCCATCATACATAAATATTAGATGTACAGGATAATTCGATTTAAGTTTGATGTTTGCAGCATTATATATCAAACAGCTCTCAATAAGAAAGTGATTTCAAAGTGTCAAATAATAGTTTGCAACTACACATTTACGAAATGGATCATGTACGGCGAAGAATTTACACAGATTGCGTTTTAGAGCATAAGGAAGTTGGTGCTGATTTTGACAATGTCTGTGTGACGATATTTCCTTAAAATATATTAATGATCCAAAACTTCGCAAAGTTGGTATTTATAACATATTAGATTTTGACTATATATGATAAACCGGATCTCTAACAGATTTTTCAGGAAAAACATAATAAAATATAATCCAAAATTTCGTATTACAAACTTTTCTATTTATTGGAACAATAAAGCAGATTTTGTTTACAAACGATTAATCGGAAGTGATACTTTACTTAAAGCTCATTGCTATTTTAAACATGGAATTGGCGGGAGGTCATGTGCTGGCCACATCAGATTTTTTCATTGTATATTAATGTATTTTCAAATATTTTTTGGTTAACTATATCAAATAAATATGCAGGCTGTAGTGGAGGAGCGCTAAGTAATTATCTCGGAAACGGTTCAAACAACTCCAATTTCGATGATTTTTTTTTTAAATGTCGGTAATTCCAAATACTTCAACCTTTATAGTTTTAAAATTGACGCTCTTCGTTATTTATTAAATTATTTAATTTTTAAAAATTATTAATATCGTCGTTAAAATAATGTCATTTATGAAAGTATAATATTTAAAAACGACGTCCAGTGACCTTTTATATTGAATACTGAGAAGTAAGATCTATTCTAAAATTATTGGAGTATATAATCTGATGTGGCCAGCACATAACCTCTCTCCGGATAGTTTACCTGGCTGTGTGCATAAAACAAAGATTATTTTTACAAATACAAATACATTCATGTATAAGTCTTTGACGTTCAAACTTCTTTATATATTTTTCACATATATTTACCAAATCTGTAGGTTATTTTAAAATAAATTATATACTACAAATTTGAAAATATATTTTACTATATTAAAATTTTATGCAGATAACAGGGATTATTAATTCGAACAATATTTGTCTTCTCTACATACATGTAGTGAAAACATTAATTTTGGGCAGGCTCAATAGGCTATTCCACAGTAATCAAAAATAGTAAAAGTTTATTGAAAATATGAACGATAATAGTTAAAGGATAAGGAAAACCATATTTACTTTATTATAAATTATTTCTTCTAGAAGACACGGGGAGTTTTGCTTTTGATGATGCAGGACATGTGCACGAGTGTTTGAACAAATAGGATCCAAGTATGACCTCCGGTTTTGAGAAGCCCCTCCCTAACTAAGAATATACTTCTTCGGGTGTGTCGGATCTGTTCGGGTGACGTTCTAATTTCATTGTTTTTATAAAATGAGAAAGAAAGGTGAAATAAATAAAGTATAATAATTTATTTTATGTCTCTAATAATGAATTATAATATTACAATTTAAATATACATTATTTTGTAATTTGTTTAACATTTTTTCGTGGCTTGTGAACCACTGTTTGTTTACTTCTGGTATATCCACATTACCTACGTCACAAAGGTAATTTAAAATTCGGACCGGAATATTTAACTCGGACTTTCACATGTGGTCTTATATTTTTATGTACATCAAGAAAATTTTTTTTTAAAAATATCGTGGAATAGCTTATTGTATAAGGTATATCTGGAAATGTGCGTATATTCGTACATAACTTCTATCAAATTTTCTTTTTTCATATATATATCTAAATAACACATTGATTTTATTTCATTAAAGTGATGGTGAGATTGCGCTCTATTTATACTAATATCGATGTGTAATGTCGTCAATATTATATCTTATTTAAGAAGAATTTGATAACTTTTTGCATTTCAATGTTATTGTAGTCTACAGTGCTCGTACATTTTCCCATAATGTTTGAGATAAATTTAACAGTCCTTTAACGTAGACTTGTCACCTGAACAATAGTCGCAGGGCAAACCAATAATTAAGAGATTCTCTAAGTATATTTTTCTTAATTCACCTTCATCTTGTGTTTATAACATTTAAATATCGACTTCCTTCTCGTAGAGAGGCATCTTATTCGCACTTTGTTCGGCTTGTACCATCTACAATTCAAATGTCTTGTCTTCTCGTAGGCAATCCATCCACCGCCATTTCACTCATCTATATGCGCTGAGGGCTGCCATGATTATCTAATCTTGTCCGAAATTAAGAGTATTTTGGATATCTTCATTTTTCATGCGCTCAGTTGGATGACATTCACCGACTACTCGTATTTCATCCATAACTCCACTGTGTGCAACGCCTGATGATGCTTCTTCTTTGCAAACTAACATTCTGCTTCATATGTGGGGAGACACTTAGCCGTAATGAAAATTTATAACAATTCGTACAATATAGTAGAATTCTTGATATTTGAATTTTGGATAATCCGTTTGTTATATTATTGGCTATATTATTGGCTAATTTACCGTGCATAGCAGATGCAGTGATAGAACATCCGAAAAAAGTTTATTTACAAGTGCCGTTGTGGCTGGGTAATTATTTTTCACCGATTGAATGGGGGTGGAAGCTTACAAATATTTTAATACCAAACCCCATGGACCAGCCACCTGCTCTGGAGCAGATATTGTAGATAATATTCTGCAGATGTAAATCTGACTATACTGGGAATTGTGGGTGCAAAAAAAAAAAACGGGCTGTTCTGAATGCCCGCTTGTACAAAATACAGCAGTGAAATTTGTAAAAATTGTTCTCCACCACCAATGACTACAGATAATGATCACGAAATAGAAGACAAAGAGAATGTACAAATAATTAAAAATATTTAAAAATGTAATAAATTTCTATTGACACGAATTAAAGTAGTCATCATTTTTTGCTGCATTACACTCATTATCTTGATCTTTGAAGACTAGTTAATATAATAAACGTATTTTTAAAACATATCTAATTTTTAATTTATTTTTTTCTCCTGGAATATTTAAAAAAAAAATTTGACTTTTTCGAATTTTGAATTTTTTTTTGGCTAGAGCGTCAATTTTTAACCTATAAAGGTTAAAGTATTTTTAATTACGGACATTTAAAAAAAAATATATTAAAATCGGAGATGTTTTGACCGGTTCCGAGACAATGCACTTTTTTGAGCTAACGCTCCTCCACTACTGTGCAACGAAACGCGGAACATGGGAATTTAACTTTAGTATTTTAAAAATCTGCGGATATTGGCTCTCCTTTACTTTTTAAAACAAAAGTACAAGAATAAAGAGTAGTTTAAAATTTATTTTTACCTTGATAAGTCTTTATTTAATGCAAACCAATATACTAGATATTTAAAAAATAAAATGATATTTTCGCCAAAAATCAGATAGCCGTGGAAATAAAACAAAATCTTATTCTGAGAGTCCAGTTTAGTGTTATTGACGTCAACAATGTTGTAATCATTGAGTCAACATTGTTACAGTCCATAACTTTTTAAAATTAATAAAATTTGTAATTAAATATTTTTTACGATTGTCGAGATTTTTCTTTCGGTACACTAAAGAGTAAATTCGCGGCCTTGATATACAAATAAATATTATTGTGCGTTTGTGCATTATAAAATTTGTGATTTACTTTATTATTAAGAATTTAATATAAATTTTAGGATAATTTATCATTTTTAATATAAACCAAAATGTCAGTTCAGTTCGGTATTATTTAATCTTGATTGTTGTAATCATTGTATTTACATTAGTATACGTAATTCAGCTTTAAATTTTCAGGTTTTATGATCTTAAATGATATTTTGTTTTTTATTCCCATGGATATTTTGTGACGTATCATATTTTATTTTTAAATAATCTAGTGCTACAGATATCCTATTGTATTAAATTATGAGTTTTTAAAAGTAAAAATTAATTTTAAATAACTTTTTATTTTTTTACTTTTGCTGTAAAATAAACAGGAGAGCCAATTGTCGCACATTTTTAAAATCCTGTATTAAACTCCACTTTCTTAATTTGTTACACAACTTGTATACTATCTACTATCGGAAAATAGAATATCACTCATGTATCATAACCTAAAAGCCAATATTACTTATATACGTATGAAGGAAAAAGAGACATGGAATTTTTCGTCAACTATTAGAAGTATAAAGCTTTTTGGAATAGGATAGAATGGCACCTTAGGGCCATCTATCTGTTGCCTACAAACTACGAGAACAGTAGCGACATCAAGTGGTCGCCTCGGTGGCCTACTTAGCGCCCGTTGCCTGATTTGTTGTATAGATAATCAAACTGTTTACGTAGTATATAAAATCAATGGTAGTGTGTAAGGTTCCCCCCCTTTTTCAAACTCAACTCTAAGTATTCTATCTGTTATTTTATTCCAATCCTTTATATTATTGACATTTTGGTTGCTAACTATACATGCTACTCCCGATTGAGCCCACTCTTCTTTTCTATTCCACTATACATCATTATATGTCCTCCATCCAGTGTTGTATAGTATTTGAAATATATGTATTTGAAATAAGTATTTGAATTAGATTAAATATTTTAAGTAATTATTTGAAATACTTCAAAATTAAAGTATTTTGTATTTTTAGTTCAAATACTTTTCACAAGTATTTTATTTTTTAATATATTAAAATACTATTATTTGTATGAAATACAATTTTTCAATATTTGAAACACATTTTTTTATTTGAAATATATTTTTGTATTTAAAATACACAAGTATTTGAAATGGATTTATGTATTTGAAATAGAAACCTCTGTCATGTGTGATCTGTTAGTAATATAACATGGAATAATTCCCTAAATTTTTTCTTAAAAAACAAATGCCTATGCTAATGTAGGAGTTTCTTTTTAATATTAATAAAAATACGCGAATAAGTTGAATTCGAATAACATTGTTACAATACCGTAACATATCTTATTTATTTTCATATAATTATAAGTAAAAGTATTTGAAATACTCAAAAGTATTTCAAATATTAGTCTATTTGAAATACTAAAAAAATAATCGTATTTTGCCAAACATATCAAATACTTTTATTTAGTATTTTGTATTTTCTATTTGAAATACCTTTTTTCAAGTATTTTATACAACACTGCCTCCATCCAATTCTACGCATCCAAATCCTTTTTTCTTTGTTTCTATTGGGATATGACTAAATTCAAATAACACGAATCACGGTAATCTAACACTGTTTATTAATTATACAAAATACATGAAGCAAACTATAAACACATCTGTCACAAATATATTGACATAAGTAATAATTATATAATTGAAGTTCGTC
This sequence comes from Ophonus ardosiacus, assembly GCA_943142095.1. Lineage (NCBI taxonomy): Eukaryota > Metazoa > Arthropoda > Insecta > Coleoptera > Carabidae > Ophonus > Ophonus ardosiacus. The sequence goes on along the minus strand of OW964829.1, from coordinate 20,609,714 downwards.
TAGGCCGACTAGGTGCAATATTGAATTCCAACACTTTCTTCAGTCACTTGTGTGTGTTTTTTTTTGTTTCCTTATCTAAACTTTTATTGTTTTGTTTTGCACTCATATCCTTTTTCATTGCCTTAGTTGTGTCCGTGTTGTTTCGTTGTTGTCCCTTAGTTAGTTTTTTGGAAGTATTTGGACGCTCGTGCTCGGTTCCTCTAACATATTACTTTGTTTGCTCCAGGGCCGCATTTATATCTTCAGAGGCCCGAGGCGCAGTGACCTGTTGAGGCCTCTATTTTTATATACTTTAAAATATATCCGGTGAAAAACACCTGTCTATTTTAAATTAAAAGATAAGTTGTTAATGGTTATTAAATCAAAATAAATAATGGAGTATTAATAATAGTAAATAATTTTATTATTAGTAGTATCACATAGACAAAAACAAAAATAGTTCGAAAACTGTAAATAAAAATATTATCTACCTATATAAGGTGCGTTCGTTAAATCATACGGAGTTGGAGTATTTACGGAGCGGTGTTGGAGTGGAGTGGGAGTAGAGCTGGAGTTGGAGTAGATCGAGGGAACAAGGTACACTCCTTTATTTGTGATTAACCGAACGAGTAGAGTTAAAATTTTGGTGCACGAATATAAAAACCTCCTTTTTTGACAATCTGATATACTGCACTGCTAAAAAAAATTAATAATGAACCAGACAGAAGTTATTCAGTTCGGTATTATTCTTTAATGATTCTGAAGAAAGTATATATTAGAAATGGTACAGAATTCTTACCGTTCCGACATACTGTGCCTTGTTATATTACAAAACAATATTATAAATGTAAAATAATTGTGTATAATAAAATATTTCAACATAAAAATACAAAATTATCTGACAGATGTCAAATAAAACAAAAAAACTCCATGTATGCCTGCATATCGAGGTTGGACTTATGGAGTTAACACTTTTCACTCCACTTGACTCCATTCTGCATTTGCCGAACGCTCCATTTTAAGACGCTTCTCACTCCATGTAATTACCGAACGGTGCTAGGAGTATACAGAGTGAAAAGAGTGAACAGAACTCATTTGCCGAACGCACTTATAGTATACATCTACATAACATTTAACGGTTACTATGGTTACCTTACAGTGATATTATCGAAATAAAAATAGAAAAGAGGCATTCTAACTGGTTTCCTCCAGAGGTTATTTTAAGGATTTTTTTCCACTGCACATAAAGGAAATAAATCGTTGTTGGTAGGTTGGGGGAGGGGTAAGGAAAATATGCGCCGCAGGCGATTTTTTGAAAATTTTCAAGGTCAAACGAGTTTTAATGCAAAGTACGATAATATAGAGTTCTTTACAAAGAAGCAAATTTAACAAATTCATAAAAAATAAAATAAATATTTTGATGAAAACGCGTATATGCGCTCCAAAAGCGTATAGCTGGGCTGTCTTACTAGGCTATTCGGCTTTTTTCTGAGGCGCCCCGGAAGACGAGGCCCCCAGCTAGCGCCTCATGCGCCTCTGGTTAAATGCGACCCTGGTTTGCTCCATGTATATTCTTTACTATTTGCTATCATTTTCCTTTATCCAATTTTCACTTTTTTCCCCTTATCTATCTCTTCTTTAGCTTGTTTCCTGATTATTCCTTGTACTCTTCTTTCTTCTTTTGTCATATTCTCAATATATACCGGGAGTTTATTTTATCAGTAAACATAGGGTATATCATTGCCATAGTTACGATATGAATGTTTGACAGCTGAAGCGTTTATTTTATGAGTAAACATAGACGTTTAACATGGGAACCAGTTTTTTGTAAATTCAAAGTGTCCGGTTAAAAATCTAGCCATGCTATTGAACATGATAATAGTACATTACATCTTGTACATTATTTAATATTAATTACGTTAATAATATTGCAATAAATTACAAAAGTTGTCAAATAATTGGCTACTTGCGTACCTTTTTTTTATTTAATATTTTTGAAGAGAAGGTAAAAACTTGCTACCCATATTTTTTCTTTTGACAAAATTTTTATTAATTAGCCAGAAAAAAAAAATAATGAAATTTGATTATTTGAATTCCCGCCATGTATGACGTAGAATTACGCCGCACCAATGAATAGTCGTAAAGCCACAGCGTGGTGCCGTCCCATAGTAATGGTATGTTTGTGCGGGTAATGTAGATCACCTGTTTGACGTTTCAATAATAGTTTGGAGGTTAGTATTTTAGTTTATCTTTTTGGTATCGACATTTTAAATTATAAGTAACTACCTATGTGTTTATTTATAAAGTAATTAATGTATTTGAGAGAACAGAGAGAGAGAAAAATGAAATAATGTCAAATTCAAATTAAAACTTTCTCGCGAGCCATGCCATCTATTGATAACATTCTTAAACATGCTTCCCCTCCCTTAGTTAAATATAAAGACGTCACAGAAAAATTTCTTTCTTAATTTAGTAAAAAATAAATAATTATTTTAAAATAAAATTTATATTTTTATGTATGTTTTCAATATAACTTTACGTATATAGTGACAGAAATCGTCGCGACGCTGCGACGTTGTATTTATCCACAAATCCGTGGAAATGCTGACCGAAGCAACAAATGTGTATTTGGCTGCTTACTAGTGCTGTTACAATTTGTCGGTTTTCTAATTATTATCTCTAGTTAATGTCCATCTATTAACTAGCTATGCTGTACTGATGTGCTCTAATAAGAGCGAAACACGTGTCTACAGCTGCTATTGAGCGATTACCCTACGAACAATATTTTTCTAGTTTTTATAACTTTACGCTCACGATTCACGATATATGTATATTTTCGTTTATTTACCTTGGGGTCCAAGTAACGGGTCTGGTGGGTGGTTATAAATTACCGCCGCTGCGACGTTGTATTTATCCACAAATCCGTGGAAATGCTGACCGAAGCAACAAATGTGTATTTGGCTGCTTACTAGTGCTGTTACAATTTGTCGGTTTTCTAATTATTATCTCTAGTTAATGTCCCTCTATTAACTAGCTATGCTGTACTGATGAGCTCTAATAAGAGCGAAACACGTGTCTACAGCTGCTATTGAGCGATTACCCTACGAACAATATTTTTCTAGTATATATATATATATATATATATATATATATATATATATATATATATATATCAAATAATTTCACGTTTTCGGCATTGCCATTAAAAAGTTACGGTCTAATTAATGTTGGGAGACCTAAGTTTCATACACTAGTGGTTTACTAACAATAACAAGTATCACCTTAAAAGATGACTTATAACCATATAAACTGTCATACCAAATTTCATCCAAATCGAATAAAGCGTCCGAATATTATAAGCAAAATTAATTTTTATTCGAAGAACTTTGAAGCAGAATTCTGGCTAAATGGTACACTTTCCGGTAGAAGCATGTTTGGTTAAATCGTCTTATTTTAGCCTCAGGAATCTGTGGTTAAGCCATGTCCCCCTATTTAAGAGACACCTGTATATATATAATATAACAATATGAATATATTTACAAAAGTCTCCGTGGCGCAGTGGTCATAACAGTAGCGTCTAAAATTTTTAGTTGGGGTTCGATTCTCCATTGCGGTAATTATTATTTTTTTTTTTACATAAAAATTGTTGAACTTTTAAAAATCAGTTTATATTTCCATATTACAATCATTTAAAAATAATAATAACACTGTAACAAATAAAGAGAAAATGATTGAGAATAATTGATTACAATAATCAAAATATTGATGTAATAACAATACATTGTATTTTATTTGATAAATACAGTAAAGACAAAATATCTACACAAATTTATTATATTTCAGTTATTTTTATTAATATCGAAAGGAAATACAATGCATTGTTATTGCATCAATATTTTGATTATTGTAATAATTTTCTCTTTATTTATTAAAATGTTATTATTATTTTTAAATGATTTTAATATGGAAATATAAACTGAATTTTAAAAGTTCAACAATTTATATGTAAAAAAAATAAAATAATTATCTCAATGAGGAATCGAACCCCAACCAAAAATTTCAGACGCTACTGTTATAACCACTGCGCCACGGAGACATTTGTAAATATTTTCATATTGCATAATAAAAAACTGAAACAATTAAATTATTTGACAATTTTTGTAATTTATTGTAATTTTTGCAATATTATTAACGTAATTAATATTAAATAATATACAAGATGTAATGTACTATTATCATGTTCAATAGCATGGCTTGATTTTTGCCGAACACTTTGTATTTACAAAAAACTGGTTCCCATGTTAAACGCCTATGTTTACTCATAAAATAAACGCTTCAACACATTGCTATCAAACATTCATACCGTAACTATGGCAATGATATACCCTATGTTTACTGATAAAATAAACTCCCGGTATTTGTTTACGTCCAAGCTTATATTTGTTTTTCATTACCTGTTGTTTGCCCTCTCAATTATTTAGTTCTGCTATGAATATTTGATTGTTGTTTGTCTCAATTTTATTTACACGGAGTATTTTCTACGATAATAATATTTAGTAAATAACTCTAAAATATAACTTTAAATATGAATATATAACATAATTTATTTTCATATATCGTCAAACAAAAACATAATTTTAATAACAATTTTGACATATTTCAACAAATGTCGCTGTCAGGAAGTAATGAGTATTCCCTGGAAGTAATTACATTAAAATTAATAATGAAACCGTGTTAAGGGGAATATAATACTAAAATATTTAATTCTAATGAAATTAAGGTTTGTAAAAATAATATATTTGCCATCATACATAAATATTAGATGTATGTATGATGTATGATCTGATTTAATTTTTTTCTATTTTTGCAGCACTATAAATTAATATTAATTTACAACTACACAATTTACGAAATGGATCATACGGCGAAGAATTTACAAAGATTGCGTTTTAGAGCACCTAGAAGTTGATGTTGATAAGAATGTGTATGTGACGATTTTTCCTTAAAAGTCTATTAAAATATCATCCAAACCTTCTCAAATTTGGTATTAAAAACTCATATAGGTATAATTTGAAACAACATATTAGATGTTAACCATATATGATAAATCGGATGTAGTACTTAATTTGGAGCTCTAACGGATTTTTGACGAAAAACAATAAAACATAATCCAAAATTTCGTATTACAGACTATTAATTGGACAACAAATTAGATTTTACTTGCAAACGATCAACCGGAAGTGATACTTTACTTAACAATGCTATTTTAAACATGGAATTGGCAGGAGGTCAAGTACTGACCACATCAGATTTTTATTATTTAAATGAATTCTTCATTAAAAAATAGGGATAGTTTGTGTTGAAAGTTGATAGATTTTTATGACTATGTCCATTTAAAAAACTTGCGTTTATTGAACTTTTTGAACTTCAAATTTACCTACGTTGACGTAGAAATTACATTTTTCAAAAATTATCTATTATATACTAGTGTAAACAGAAGCTTTCTTTATAAAACTGATTTTACAGATTATAGAAATTCGGTTCTATACTCAACGAAATGTAGTGATAAAGAAGTGGCCGTTTTTAAATGGAAAAACAAAAAAGTTGAATTACGTCGGAAGTGGTTGACCATGAGTAAAATATTTTTATGGTTTCATATATAAAATTTTCTGCTGACTTCAATGGCAAAATAAAAAATATAGCATTCCATTTAAATAAGAGTTAGGGTCTATTTCCGGTTAAACCGGAAGCGCTACTGCTTTGAAAATATTTCAGTTGAAACGGGCATATTGGAAAACCCCTAAATACCAAATTTCGTAAAATAATATCGAATAGTTTTTAAAATAACGATAGCGTAAGCTCGTCCGGACATCCTGTACATACATTCTTTGTCAATATCTGTCAGCAGCATCTGACAGACACATAACCCATATCTGTCATCTGTCATAACCTATTCTGTCATCAAGAAAAAGAATTGAAATGGTTGTTGAAAAAATAAGAGAAGAGAGTGAAAAATGCGTGTTGATAGCAACGACGAGTTTTGTTAAAATGATAATTGATTTTGAGATTTTCGAACACGTTTATGAAATTGTATTTGATGTTTATTGTGTATTTGAAATAAAAGATTTAATTATAATATATTGGTTGGTCTTCAATAGGTTATGGTGCCCAGATACGATGGATGAAACGATCAAAGAGTTAAGCGGCGAAAATTATATGACATGGGCGATTAAAATGTTAAGTATCTTGACACTGAAGAATGTAGAAGAGGCAATCGAAGAAAAATACACGGCGAAAGAAGAAAATGAAATAAGGAAAGACAACATCTGCAGATCACTAATCATACTCCATATAGACAACAAGAACCTGCAGAAAATCGAAGATTGTAAAACGTCGAAAGAAATTTGGAAAAAATTAAAAGATGAACATACAAAGGTTGATAGTTTTAGAGCGATATACATGCTAAAAGGTTACGTGAATGAGAAAAAGGGGAGAGAGAAGATGGGGGAATTTATCCAGAAGAAAAACGCGGCGAAAAAATTGACAGAACATGAGATAACGATAAATGAAAAAACAAATCTCGCCATGATATTAATAGGACTTCCAGATGACTACGACAGCGCGATTCGACAAGTAAACTTGAAAAACGAAAATTTAAACATTGAAAACATATACAAGAAATTAGTGAACGAGGAACAATTAAAGGAAGAACGAGAAAAGGGAAATGAAGATACAAGAGCTTATGTGACAACAGAACGAAGAAGAAACTACAGAAGACCAGAACAAGTTGAAGAGAACAGCTACGAAGAACGAAGAAGAAACTACAGAAGACCAGAACAAGTAGAAGAGAACAGCAACGAAGAACGAAGAAGAAATTACAGAAGACCAGAACACATCAAAGAGGACAGTCGAGAAGATCGAAGAAGAAGTTATCAGAAAATATGACACCCTATTTGAAAAAATGTATAACTCTAAACGAAGAGTATGGAGAGGTAAACTGCAAAACGATAAACAAACAATAAAAGAAGAAGTGTCAATATCTGTTTAGGAGGAGAGGAAGGTTTAGGAGGAGGAAGTAATAAACTACCCAATTGATACAGGAGGAGTGTCAATATCTGTCAGCAGCACCTGACAGACACATAACCCATATCTGCCATCTGTCATAACCTATTCTGTCATCAAGAAAAAGAATTGAAATGGTTGTTGAAAAAATAAGAGAAGAGAGTGAAAAATGCGTGTTGATAGCAACGACGAGTTTTGTTAAAATGATTATTGATTTTGAGATTTTCGAACACGTTTATGAAATTGTATTTGATGTTTATTGTGTATTTGCAATAAAAGATTTAAAAATATATTGGTTGGTCTTCAATATTCTTTTTCCGTTGTCTCTCGGAAAACTAAAAATTACTAATTTTTCAGAAAAAAACAATTTAAGCATAGAAATAAATCTATATTATAACTTAATCTTCAACTACACTAACTATAGGTATAAATACGATCGTACCTATAGATCTAAGTTGTAAAAACATTAATCAGTTAATGTTAAAGCACAGAATAGACATATACAGAAGCGACACTCCTTGTCTACATCATTGTTGTTGCGATTTGATGTTTATGACCTTGAACTTTAAATTTGTTGGCAAATTTACGAGCGAAATTTAAATTGTTTTAAATGGTAAAAGAAAAATTAGAACACAAAAGTACTAAAATTTCTAATTTTATTAACGAATTAAGAAGAAATCATAAAATAAACACATAATTATGTTTTTCTATTTCGGTGTTCTTACCAGTCTATAAAAGCATTGTTTATCACTGAAAACACGACGTTTAGAAGATCTATAAGAGTTCTATTTGTGGCGCCTTTCGTGTTGTAGAGTTGGTAGTCATGATTTTATAACTGTCATATTAATGAATAATTACATCTAACCTCAAAATGTCAAGTTATTGGTAATATTTCAACATATTTGTAACGTGCAGTATTTTCTTAGAATTTATGTAAATTATAGTTAAGATGTGAATACGGCTCTGAGCGAGTGAAATTGAAGTATGGAATGTGCGCGGTAGACGAGTACGCAGTGTAACGGACAACGAAAAGGATAGCAGGGTGTGGTCAGTCAGCACGCGGAGAGCGTAAGAGACACATGTATATTGCACACGCACTGTAAACCTTCAGGTGTCCCTTAGCCTCAGGCAAGAACGCATATCCAGAGAAGAGAATCACGAGGCCGAGCAAACAGCGGCACGGTGACGAGAAGACCTGCCAACCGTCCGCCTTCGAGGTCGAGCAGATAGCACGGTGACGAGAAGACCTGCCAACCGTCCGCCTTCGAGGTCGAGCAGATAGTACGGTGACGAGAACCGTCCGCCACAAGGTCACTATGCAGACCGTATTCCCTGATACACACAATATACTAATCAGTTGTCAAAATTTGAAATTTCAATTGTTAGCGGGAAGCGCTATCAACATAAACATAAGTGACAAGAAATCACCAAGTTAAACTTTCGACGTAGCATTTTTAAAAAAATTAATTGTTAAATTACCTCAATAGAAAAAATAGTATAAAAAATATGTATCATAAGGCCTGTTAACGCACTCGTCCTTTGTAAACTTGGACTCGTATGTTAACAGATTGCCTTATGATACTTGTGTTTTAATGTACTATTTTCTATTTCGGTGTTCTTACCAGTCTATAAAAGCATTGTTTATCACTGAAAACACGACGTTTAGAAGATCTATAAGAGTTCTATTTGTGGCGCCTTTCGTGTTGTAGAGTTGGTAGTCATGATTTTATAACTGTCATATTAATGAATAATTACATCTAACCTCAAAATGTCAAGTTATTGGTAATATTTCAACACATTATTTGTAACGCGCAGTATTTTCTTAGAATTTATGTAAATTATAGTTAAGATGTGAATACGGCTCTGAGCGAGTGAAATTGAAGTATGGAATGTGCGCGGTAGACGAGTACGCAGTGTAACGGACAAATAGAAGTATAGCAGGGTGTGGTCAGGTGGTCAGTCAGCACGCGGAAAGCGTAAGAGACACATGTATGTTGCACACGCACTGTAAACCTTCAGGTGTCCTTTAGCCTCAGGCAAGAACGCATATCCAGAGAAGAGAATCACGAGGCCGAGCAAACAGCGGCACGGTGACGAGAAGACCTGCCAACCGCCCGCCTTCAAGGTCGAGCAGATAGCACGGTGACGAGAACCGTCCGCCACAAGGTCACTATGCACACCGTATTCCCTAATACACACAATATACTAATCAGTTGTCAAAATTTGAAATTTCAATTGTTAGCGGGAAGCGCTACCAACATAAACATAAGTGACAAGAAAACACCAAGTCAAACTTTCGACGAAGCATTTTAAAAAAAATTAATTGTTAAATTACCTCAATAGAAAAAATAGTATAAAAAACATGTATCATAAGGCCTGTTAACGCACTCGTCCTTTGTAAAACTCGCCTACGGCTCGTTCTCCAAACTTGGACTCGTATGTTAAAAGATTGCCTTATGATACTTGTGTTTTAATGTACTATTTTATTGAACAAATACGTGAATTTTACAAATTCAATACAATGCAGAATTTTCTATATCTTTGACGTGGGAAACACAAACGTTGGATTCAATGAATATGCCCCAAATATCCTTCTCCATCAAATCTTCTCTTCCCCAGGCCTTGAGCCACATTTTACACCTATATTTATTAAGTAAATATACATTTTGCATGATATGGAAGTCGTTTTGCATTACTTACATTTATGGATCTTTCGGAAACGAAAAAAACTTACCTTTCGCTTTCTCCATTTTTTAAATCTCCTTATACCAGTTTTTATATGAACAAATATGTCCTCCCGATTCTACCTTCTCCGTTTTTTCCATTTTATTAGAAACTAACACCACGTCTAAAATTCACAAACGGTTCACAAAATGACATATGTCAAAAGTGAGAAGAAGTCTTTGGTTTGCTTGAATTAGCCATAACCCTAAAATACATGGGCGTGACAAGCTGAGACAACAGTTTCACCAGAATATGTGAAATATAATGATTTTCTTTATGATAACGATTTTTCCTATCGTTTGTTGAAAAAATAATATGTTTGTTCTTATTAGAAATCAATTTGTGTTTCTCAATATATTTTTATTATTGACCCCAACAGAAAATGTTCTCGTCGAGATAATGAAAAGAACAAAGAATCGTAAGATACGAAGATATGCCGAAACAATCCGATTTTAGCCGATTAGCCCTTTAAATTTGTTGGCATACTCTTTTTCTCTCTGGCTATCGCTTCTGTATGAATGTCTATTCTGTGGTTAAACTGTAAATAAAATCAAACACAGCTATGAAATGTAATGCCGGGTGTTTTGAACAAGCTATATTTTTGCAGAAACAATATAACCGCAACGGACAATGACTCGTTGTGAGTTGAATTTTTTCTCTTTTTCGCTCTCATACAAATCATTCCATCTCTTTTAATCCTATATAACACGCGTTTGTATAGTGAAATATATGCTTTTGCGTATCGATTGAAGTTATAAGAACTGTAATATAGCCCATAGCCTTTCGGCCATTTTTTATAAAGTATATTTTACAGTGCTCGCAATCAAATGTCACTAATAAATTACAGGTTAGTCAATGGCGAGCACTACACGAGTTTATAGCACTGAGCGGAGCACGAGATAAAGATGCTTTGAATCACATCAGTCAATGGCGAGCACTACACCAGTATATAGCACTGTGGACAGCAGGAGATAGATGCTTTGAATCACATCAGTCAATGGCGAGCACTACACGAGTTTATAGCACTGAGCGGAGCACGAGATAAAGATGCTTTGAATCACATCAGTCAATGGCGGGCACTACACGAGTTTGTTGCCCTAAGGGCAGCACGAGATAAAAATGCTTTGAATCACATCAGCCAATGGCGGGCACTACACGAGTGTATAGCACTAAGCGGAGCAGGAAATAAAGATGCCTTTAACTTTATCAGAGTGAAAACCTTAAGTTGGCATGTTTCTAAAGGCGTTATCACACGAATGCTAAAATCAACAACTAGTTGCCGATTTGCAGCAACTTCATGCATTTCGAGCAATTTTGCACGTGTGATAACCAACTTCAGTATGAGCAACTAGTTTTCGGTAATGATCGAAAACTTTGCTGAGAGTTGCTGGTTTTGAAGTGACCTCATGTAATGCGCATGTGCAATAATTTGAAAGTCCCTAGATAAATAATTAAATAATTAAGGGTCAATATTACCACCTCTGGTTAAAATTTTAACTACCAGTTAAATAAACAAAATTGAAACGAAATGAGCTGTCAAATGACAAATTTATAATTGATGTCAATAATGCGATGTAATATTGTTTATTTAACTGGAAGTTAAAATTTTAACCAGAAATGGTAGGATTGGGCATAAGAAAGATAAAGTTATATGGGACGTGACAGATACATGTTTCAAATCGAAAAAAAATGCGATTTGACATTCTCAGTAAATGGCGGAATTTGTATGGAACTTCAAATAAGAGTTTTCTAAACAAATTATCTCCATACTCCAAACGCCTTCTTCGTTGCAACCAGGGCTTAACTAATATTGTCCTTTATTTTTTGTAACTTCATGACTTTCTTCATCCAGAAGCAATATTGTAGCTGCAGATAATACTACACTTTTCATGTTGTCCATTTTAATTTTTTAAAACATTAAACGTTAAATTCTTGATCTACCAACTGTTTAAACTTAAAATCACAATATTACGAACAACTTGAATCTGATGTGATAGAAAAAGTTGATGATTTTGAAGTTGCCTGTCAAATTAGTTGCCGATATTACCTCTCGTGTGATAACTGCTTAAGTGGCATAGACCGCTTCTTCCGAGAGTCTACTAACTCTGGACCCAATTCTTTAAATAAAAAATTTCGTAGTTTAGGTAGCATTTCCGAAATAAAATCCGAATCGACGTGTATAGTTTCAATAGCCATGCCTAAGGGTGTCCATATTATGAAATCGCAATTAGTTCTTCCAGTGCAATACAGCTGCCCCTGTATTAGGTAGTGGTAATTGTGGTTTCGCTTCAGTTGTAAATGTCCGCCAACAATTTGGGAACAAAAAGTTTTTATGTTTGTTGCTACTTCTAGTGGCGTTAGACGTTTGGCGTTTCACTTCAATTATTTTATTATTGTCTACAACTCCGTCTGGAGATGCTGCCAAATAACCACAATCGGGTGACATGCTGACAAACAAACCGCAATGTTTAACAGTGAGACCAGTTTGTTTACAATACTGTTCAATAGCCATTTTTTCATTAATTTTTCCATATTCTGTGGCTTCGGTTTCAATATTACTGGCATATAGGATTGTATGAACAAGTGGACCTGGGGTTGCTCGTCTCTTACAAACCGTACCAAAAAACGAAGCAGTTAACCGAAGGGACCGTTCTTCCATCCACAATGGATTTGCTGCTTGCCCACGGGTTTCCTTTTCAATTCTCATTTGTTCGTTAGCATCAACACACAGTCTCAGTACTTGTGCCTTCACAAGAGATTTTACATCTTCTTCTGGCATATCGGGTTGCTGCGAACTGGGTCCATAATCCTTTTGCGCGGCTACGTTTTCTGTTGTAGGAAGGACGCACCTGAAATTTCCATGTTTTTTTTTTGGCAACGCGAGCACGCGTATTAGATAGTATACGCCGTCGAATAATTTTTTTTAGCAGGAGAACGTGGACTGCACCCAAGATAATTTTTCCACGCAGTGCTGCACCATTCTAGTTCGTACTGGAATGCAAGACCTGCTCCGTAGTATCTTACACTGAACGAGTTTCGACGACCGTAAAACACTCGTTTTCCACCATTAAATTTTGTGAGAATATTCATATATTCTTCTGCCGCGTTGCTAGTAGCATTGTTAATTAGCGTGCTGGCTTTAGCTGCTAATGTTACAAGAATTATAGAAATTCTTGCTTTTGCAGTACCTCCAGCATTTTGAAAGGAGCTGTCTAAAGGCAGGTACCTGCGGAAGTACAAACTTCTTCCCGGCATCGGGAATGCATTCTAAAGGTGTACTCAACAACATGCTCCAAATCTTCCCGCAAGGCAGCAACTGAAGGTTGTGGCAAATTGACATGGTACGTGATCAATTTCCCGGCGTACTTTGTTAGAAAATTAATTTTTCGGAGGGGAAGTATTTTCCGGTGCGTCGCATTCTCTTTTGAAAAATTGTGAAGATGCTTGTTAACATTCTTCAATAAATGATTAGCACAATCAATTTATTTTATATAGCGACTGTAGGGAACACATTCTTCAATGCGTTTTCGAACGCTGGAGTCCCCGTCGCCAATAAATTTAATGTAACGCAGCTTGAACATGGACTCACTGCTTCTAAATTCTTCCACGATCATATCTGCTTCCATAGCGAGAGATGAACCACTCCAATTACTAAAACATTGGTGTTGTTGAGGCTCACAATTTTTGCGAGCAGCAACGGCGCAAATGCTGCAATATTTATTACGAACATCCAAATACAAAATTTGTTAGCTAAATTAGACAATAATAACAGCAACGCCAGACTTAGCCGAGTAGCCATGGCCATAACTGCGCTGACTCCATCCTCCGTCTAATGAAACTATGATTTCTCCAATATCACTGTTCATTGCTCCAGTTTCTTCTGCATTGCTACTGCGGCGTCTTGAATAGCAGATGTCAAAGATTCAAACCAGGCCTGTAAATTCAAAATATGATAGAAATTAAAAAAAAAAAAAATGAAAAATTGTTAATATGAAGTAATCAAATACCTGTCCTACTTCTTCATGATATTTTCGGAAAGTATTTGGTGACATTACGGGTACGCCCATGGTGGATAAAAGTTCCTCCATCCCGTAGTAACCCTTTCCACTTGCAACTGTGCCCTACACAGCGGCAAAATTGACGTTGTCCTCCTTGGCTGCTGCAGGATTCGTGCATAGGGTTCGAATCTCCGAGCAAGCAGTGTATTTAAAAATAATGTTCGATTTGAATCCAATGTTTACCTGTATAAATGAAAAATATATACGAATATATTTATATATTCAATAAGCTGGAAAGTACGTCAAGTGGAACAACTTATTTATAAAAATCTGATGTGGCCAACACAAAGGCTAGGGTCTCAACACACGAAAACTCTTACATAGCCTTCTTCATATCACGACTTATGCATGTTTTGACTCCGCAAATCTAGCTTATGAAGTTACATTGACTTCTTCAAATCACGACTTATGCATTTCTCGACACCGCATGAAGTTGGCGCGTATCAATATGCTCAAATCTTGACTTACTTATGCACTATTCGACAAAGATGGCTGATGGTTCGTTTATTTGTTCACCAAGATTTCATTTTGATATCTGTCTAGTAACTTTTAATTTTATATTATTTTCAACAGTATAAAATAATAATTTAAAAAATGAATTATTAATAATAATTGATATAAACACTTCTCTTTGACAATAATTAATATAATATATAAAGTAAAAGAATATGAGTTAACAACAACCTGTTATATAAATTTAATAATTAATAAATCTTCTCTTGGTGTTGGTAAGTGATTATTTATTATTCTGAATTTCATTTAATATTTGTATTTATAAATATTTAGCATTCAATATATTATTTATTTCAGGAAAAGTATCGTAATACAATTGAGAAAGGAATGTGTAAAAGACAGGCATCCAATAATTTGCAATACAATCATAATAAACCGAATGAAAGGATAAATAAATAATAAAATTTATATGTAACTTTACATTAACAAAAATTAATTTACACAGATGATATAACTTGCTATCAGGAATATTAGTAACTTATTTTGAAAAAAAAAAAAAAAATGTATTACAGATAACTTAGAGCTTGTTACAAGGAATACAACTATATTTTATTGTAAAATTAATTCACGAAAGTTATTAACTATAGGATATTGTATATTAGCATAGTTACATTTATGTATTTCGTACCACAGAGATATACCAGGAATAATTATTAAAGAAATTAACGAATAAATGACAATAAAATGCACATTAAAAGAAAGCATGGCTAAAGTCAAGTTTAACAAGGATTGTAGAAATTTATATTGATGGTTATATATAGTTGCTAAACCATTAAAAACATTAAATACCACAAAAATTTGGGTGCGGAAAGCCAGAGCTGTGCATGTACTTAAGTACATGTACTTTAAACTGTACTTAAATACATTTTTATTGCACTTGTATTAAAGTACAATTTTTCAATGTGTAATTGTACTTGTACTTAAGTCCAATATTTTTGGAATTGTACTTGTGTGTTCACAAGTACATGGACAAGTACTTTTGCTTTGCACGTTCAACCTGCAGAATAGCAGAAAATATATATCCAGTTTGTCTAGTATTCTCGAACTAAGCAATACGTTGTATTATTTAAGTTATAAAATCATTTCATTTGCAGTGCAAACTGCGGATATATTCCATGCTATTAGTTGTTGTTCTTAGCCGTTTTTCTTCGTATATTAAATAAATGTAGTGTGTAATGTACTTGTACTATCTATAAATATCTATAAAAATTAATTAACAATTTGTATTTAATGATAGTTTTTTGTTTGAAACCCGCAGTTCCGTAGAAAAAATACTCATTTCGGTAAATGTAATGTAATTTCTTTTAATCGAAAATGAAAAGCATTATGTTACTTTATTATAAATAAAAAATAAACAAATAATGTACTTATTTTATTTATTTTATTGGGCAAACATTGAAATTTCATGACAAAAAAGTCTCCGAACGATAACGAAAACATTTAAATAATAAACCATTTATTTATGTTTTATAAACTCAAAGAAAAATAAACTAAATATTTTTTTTCAATTTTCTTTTTTTTATATGTACTTGTACTTATACCTGAAATTGCAAGTACAAGTACTATACTTGTAATTGTACTTAAATACTTTTAAAATGAAAGTAATTGTACTTAAGTACATTTTTCAGCAAAGTACTTGTACTTAAATCCTTTTTTCTTGTACTTGTGCACAGCTCTGCGGAAAGCAATATTTATAGCGATTTTGGTATTTTTTCTCAAAAAAAATTAGGTTAGATCAAGCACATATATTTTTTATGTTTACGTACTTACACTTCCATACGAATAATAGTGTTTCAATTAATGTATATTTGCAGAATTATGTCTTTTTTCCCTTATTTTCCTTCGTTTTATTAGGTATTGTTTTTGTCAGGATTTTTTAAAAATGAGTGCGTTAGGTATTGTTTTTGTTATGATTTTTTAAAACATTTCTTAAAACATGAGTGTGCGTTAAATATTGTTTTTGTCAGGATTTTTTTAAAAATTTCTTAGAAAATGAGTGTGCGTTAGGTATTGTTTTCGTCAGAATTTTTTTAATTACCGACTTTCAAATTTCAATTTAAAATTTTGTGAGAGTGATTTAATTTTTTTTTTAATTCACATGTGAAAAAAGTGTTACTTATAGTTGTTGCTATGGAGTTAATAATGACAGTTTAAAACGTCAAAATTGAATAAAAAAACATACCTACATAATATTGTTAAACAAAAAACAAAAAAAGTACAGCTGTTTCTAATGATTTTAAGTTAGTTTTGTATGTGTATGTGTATGTGTATGTGTCGGTGTATGTGTATGTGTATGTGTATGTGTATGTGTATGTGTATCTGTATCTGTATGTGTATGTGTATGTGTATGTGTATGTGTATGTATGTATGTATTTATGTATGTATGTATGTATGTGTGTATGTATGTATGTATGTATGTATGTATGTATATTTTTGAGGGATGATATCTCAAAAACTATAAGACTTAAAAAATGTATAACTGCAGTTTCCTCAATCTGACATTCCTGGGAAGAACTGAAAAGGTATTAGTAACAATTGAACAACCGGAAGTAGTAGTTTCTTAGAAAAATTCTTCTATATATAATTTTTGGGAGTTTTTTTTATTAAATATTGAAGAACATAAAATTCTCCATCTAATACACTTCAAATTTTTATTATATCTTGTATAGATTTAGAGATAAAGACACTATAATATATAATCCAATTGCACAGGCTAAGGCAGTAAGGAAACCAGTTGACAAATTCCAATGTTTATAACATAGTTTGTAAATGACACATGTCAGTGTCAAAAATCAACAGTTTTAGTGACATTCTGATAGATTTTTCTGGGAAGTATATTTAATCTTTCTTATTGTTTTATTAATTATATATTTGAAATTATAGGTAAAATTGTTGTAAAATGTATATATCCATCAGAAATACCGCCAATCTGGTTAATGAATTGGAACAATCTCTGACATTTAGAAACTTCCTCATACAATGAAAAATAGATATAATTAGAATTATATGTGTGCAGAAGACATGTTAAATATAATAAAAAATAGGGAAGTGCAATACAATACTTATATAGCCTAATAAGGAAATGGCGAGAGGTCTTGTGCTGGCCACAACAGATTTTTTTTTAAAATATATATAAACTGGGTTTATATTATATGCTCGTTATTTAATTGTTGGTCACATCATTTACAATAATTAATATCAACAATAATTTTTTGTAATTGTAAAATAAGATTCTATAGCATTGACAAGAACTATACAGAGTAGACTAAAAGTGAATTAATTATAAAGAATGACCAAAGCTAATATTGTTAAAAATCAATACAAAATAATTTTATAAGAAAATAAAAATATACTTTAGATCATGCTGATTTTTGTGATTATATTTCTTAATTTTTTATAATATAAGTATAGGTACGTTTTATTTATAACAATTCGTAAGCGACATAAATTTATATAGGAGATATATAAAAAAATATATGTATGTGCATGAACTGCATTGTTTTTACCAATATCTCACCTCACTTGTTCTCAAAATGAGATGAGATTGAAGTGAGGTGAGCTGAGATAGTTGCTTAACAAATAGAACACAATTTAGAGAAATAACGGAATACCTATTATCTTTCTCTGTTTATCATATGTTTTATTTATCAGTATGTTGACATTTTCATTTTGTTTTCGAATTTATTTTAAATATCTGACAAGGTGGACCCGCCAAGACAATGAAATGTCAAAGAATAAATCTACATCGTACGAATTTTCATTGCAAATAAGATTATAAAACAATTCAATTTATTAAATAATTATTAAATTTAGAATTACAGAAATACAATTTCACTTATCAATATTAAATCATCAACATTAACACTTTCTTAAATATTCATTTTTAAATAAAAAATAACACTGAAAAAAGATCCCCACTCATCAACTGAGGTGAGACACTCAACAAGCATCACCCCGCAAGGTAGCTCAGTATCGGCAAGGGGAGAGGAATCAGCCTCACCTCATCTCAGTTGGGACAAATAGAACTGGCAAAATTACTGAGACAACTGAGATGAACTGAGATTGTGTGTAAACTGGCCGTGTCAACTACATAGCATGACCTTGAGACTTTCGGTTAGTTATGTATTACGACACTTAGCGCTAGTAGTGCTTCGTTCGGATTAATTCGTTAAAATTCGTAAATGCTCGGATGTTCGGTGATTTTAAAATCGTAGCGGCTTGGCTAAAATTCATACTGACAATTCAAATTTGAAATTGTATTTTCGTGATGTGTCATTCTTCATTATTGTGTTATTTTATATTGTGTTTATTTGTTTCTGCAAAATGCCAAGAAGTTATTGTGTGCCGGGTTGTGATGTTGAAAATACAACAAAACATTATTTTCCTATTCAGAAGAAATTTGCAAAATTTGGGTTGAACGAGTAGCTCATCCAAATACAAGGTAGAACAAGAAATGAAATGATTAGAGAACCATTATAATGTAAGTCTGTATTGGACATTGAGCAGAGAGAGCTAGCTTGGTGGGGCTATATGATCAGAATGAACGAAGCTAGACCGGTGAGACAAATATGGATGACAAAATTGGTAGAAAAAACAGACCGAAAGACAACTGAGTTAAGCTAATATTGAAGATCTTGGAGAAGAAAAATACGACGATTCAAAATGCTAACAAGATGGTAAGAAATAAGAAGCAATGGGCGAAATTTGTACACAACTAAATGTATGTGTATAGGTACCCTACACCTTATGGTAATAGGATATCTGATTATATTTTCCTTATGTAATTTTAAGAAATAAATATGCGTTCTATTTCTCGTTAAATATATATTTTGTTGTTTTGTGTTTATTACTATATCAATAAGAAAGAATAAATATATTCTCAATAGTAATGCGGGATGCAGACTATCTCCGATACTACCCGCCATACTGATTTTAGTTATGTCTTACGACACCGAGCGTTAGTGTTGCAGGGCATAATGCCTACTACTTTAACATTGCAGTTGACTATCTTAATAGTATCTGTTGTCTGCGGTGTGTAAAAAGAATGCACAATGTTGCCGTATTTTGAAAGCTAAACTTACACTCTGTAAATTTAGATCCTGTGGGATTTGTTTTGTAAGAAATAAATTGTTACTTTCTATAAATATAATATATTCATATACCTATACATGTATACATGTATACATATAAGAGGGGTGCCTCTGAACTGGATAGGAAGCTTTCTTCGTGATAGAAGGCATTATGTATGCATTCAAAACTGTTCTGGTCATAACAATTACAACAAAGAAATACACTCGACTCCATTGATCAGTAATGTTGGCACGCCGCAGGGGAGCGTCTTGGCGCCTATTTTATTCATTATTTGCAGATGATACAACGTTAGTAATGTCTGATAAAAGTAATGAGTTCTTGGAACTAAGATGCAATGAAAATTTAGAGAAATTGCATTTATGGTGTAATGAAAATTTGCTTCATTTAAATAACTCTAAAACAAACTATATTCATTTCCATCAAGCGAAAAATACCACAAACTTGAACTTAACCATTGGAAATAATAAATTAAATCATGTAGATTCCTCTAAAGTATTGGGAATGAACTTTGATGAGAATGTTAAATGGAAACAACAATGTGAATTTGTCATTACAAAATTTAATGTAATCTGTTTTCAAATTAGGCATCTTAAGCATATTTTGTCTTTGAATCAATTGCTAACGTTCTATCACGCAAAAGTTGAGTCATTATTGAGATACGGTATCGTCTTCTGGGGCGTTTCAACATTCGCTGATAAAGTTTTCATCACTCAAAAAAGAGTAGTAAGATATATAACTGGAACAAGAAATACCGACTCATGTAGAAATATCTTTAAAAATCTAAATATATTAACTCTCCCTTGTCTTTTCATTTATGAGGTTAGTAAATATATTTTTCTAAATAAGACAAAATTTTCTTGTAACAAAGACTATCACCAGTACAATACCAGAAGGAAAAATGAATTTGAAACTCCATATAGTAGATTAAATTGTGCCAAAAACTCTCCAAATGTTGTTGGAATAAAAATTTATAATAAACTACCACTGGAAATTAAAAACTCTAACACCTTAAATAATTTCAAAGCAAAACTTAAAAAATGCTTCTCGATAGCTGTTTTTATAATATAAACGAATATTTTTTGTACAGTGATAATATTTCGTAATGTACTTACTTGTATTTTCTTATTTTTTCTAATATTATATATTATTGTGACGCTTCCTATAAAATGTACACATTTTCGAAAGGAATAAATAACTATTATTATTATTACTCCTAACTTCATTTAATGTTATGAAGAGAAATGGTTATTATAATTTAATTTGTATTTTCCTTCAGAATATTTCCCGTATGTAAATGGAACTTTTCTAAGTGCCTGGAATTGCAAATTGCAAGACAGTTTACATTTTATGAATTTTCTTCGTACCCTTCTACGAGGGGTGCTATATTAAGATATATATTTAATACTTTGTTACAACACATACTATTTATTTATAATAATTTCACAGCGACATGCGAACTTATACAGGAGATATCCAAAAATATATGCACATAGGATAGGTAATGCAAACATTTCGTATACACATAGGATAGGTAACGCAAACTTTATTAATTTTTTGCACATCCCGTGCGAGTGGTGATATTACAAAATATATATTAATATATTTGTTATAATACATACAATTTACGTATAGTAATTTTAAAGCGGCACTCTTACGATATATAGCGAATAAATACATTTGTTTATTATTTGCTGCCATAACCTATAAAATTTAAGAGGTTAGTATCATCAGCATTAATATATTCATCACTTACCAGCGTCTGATAATTTTTATATGTATTATTTTTATTAATGCTTTCTTTTAATGTGCATTTTATTGTCATTTATTCGTTAATTTCTTTAATAATTATTCCTGGTATATCTCTGTGCAGTGAACCAACTCTATACAACTATGGAACGGAAACAAACGTTGCTGGCGTGGTACTTCAAATTTCTAGGCAACCCGCAGAACGGGTAGATTTTTTCAAAAAAATAAAAAATAAAACGAACGCAGTACAACCAAACTGTTCAAAGAACGATGTTTTCATAACCACTGTTCAGTGAATAATTAGTAAAAGTACCCATTCCGAAATATATATGAAAACCTCTGGAAAATCATGAGCTGTGCTCTGCGCATGCGTCAAACTGGTGGAATTTGTGACAGTTCGCATGTCCAGCCCCTTACAGTGCTATAGGTATTGTTACACGTGGTATATTAAAAAAAAAAAACACAGTTCACTATAAATCAGTTTATTTCGCAGAAACACCAAATACAACCTAACGCCTTGGCTGACACACACAGAGTGCAAAACAAAATAATAACCAGAATCGCCTGTCTACATAATCACAGATATTAATTGACTACGCCATCAATTAGCATCGAAACAGTTACACAACGCAATACTGGATTCCCTTCTTAACCCGGCAGCGGGCAGGTGGGGTGTGGTAAACCCCAGTCACTTTATAATTGCCGCCATTTTTGTAATAACGCCCGTACACTATCATCTAGCCATGTACCTTCCGCAAATATATTGGTCTGTCAATACCATAGACAAAGAAAGGTATATACTAGACCTTTGAATATATACATCTGGAAGTAGCTACCAACAAAACTCGTGTACCAAAGAAGATTGACAAGGATGGATATACAATTGAGACCAATCCATTTTCCCCTTAGAAAAATAACCTTCTCACTTTTTTACAGGCGCGCTCGTGTGGTGCTCGTGGTTTTCCGTTCCGCCTCGTTGAAAACGGGAGTCTCAATTAGCAGGAGATCTTTGTCCAACTAATGCTTATACATAATTCTATTCTTCTCAATCTACTTTGAGCCAACAAAGTCTTAAGGAACATATAGTGTACGCTACTTCCATCTACGTTAGTAGATATGTATATTCAAAGTACTAGACCGAGCTTCCATCATGGCGGCAATGTCCAGCTTTGTGCCGAATTGAATAATATTGAGACGCTAATTCTAGTGTAAATTCTACAACATAATGAAAAAAAGTAACTATGCAGTAACTTAAAATACGTATTTTACATCTTTTCTTCATTTCAAAATAATAAAGCTCAGTCGCTCAATAAAAAATACGAACAATATTTATAGGCTATCCAGCGAATCAAGCGGTTTACGTCATCGTTTAGGGATTTTTGAAATTTTCTTTATATTTTTAAATATATTTTATTAACGGTATTTTATTGGATTTTTATTATTATTATGTATTTGAAACCTTTAATAGAAATAATTATATTTGGAAATATTATTATTAATAAAATTTTGTTAATTTTTGCAAAATGACGTTTGATTATATTTTTTTAATATTGGTAATTCTGAACATGTATATTACTAAATATTATATGTCTACATTATACTTTTCAACCTGTATTGTGATTTCATTTTGTTTTTTGTATTGTTGTTCATTGACAAAATGTCAAATGCTCTGTCATGTCAAATTCAAGAGCTTGTAGTTAATTTATTGACTTATTTTAAAAAAGAAAAATAGTTTGGTGGGCTCTTACTTTCACTGAATTGTAATATTGAGGTAATATTTCGTTATTTTATTAGTAATAATTTGAAAATTAAATCTATATGTGCATCGTGTGGCAAACGCTATACGCAATGTACAGAAACAGTTAGAAATTGTATGGTATGTAGTATTCTGTATTTTTTTTTAAGGATCTCACATAATACTAGATGGTTTCTTGCATATACTACAAGAATGATGTATTTATAACGGCGTAAGCAGTATCGTTCAGAATATTTTAAATAAAATTGGATTTCGCTGAAAAAAAATGATACCAGACGTGTTACCTTTTTAAGAAAGATTTGGATTTATGAAGGCAACCCACAGATCATATATATTTTAATCCATTTTACATGCTCATGTAAACTTTTTAACATATGACGTCATTGTTTCTAGTGATATTGTATTTATGACGTAAACCGCTAGATTCGCTGGATGGCCTATAATTCACAATATTTTTACAATAATTATAATAAATATTTTCTTCAGTTGTAGTGAATTTTATTTATTTATGTTGGCAGCCCAGCAATCTGTCATTTCTGTTAGTGAGAGTTTTCAAGTTTATTTCTTTGGTTAGTATTGGTTTACAAAGCTTGTTTCGCTACTTGTTTCATGTGAAAATATATTTTATTAATGAATTTGATTGTTTTCAGCCTTTACGGTATACATATGTCTATATTTTATTAGTTTCAGAAAACATATTTTTACTATTTTTAAATTTCCCGCCTTTCTATTAGCGTCTCGTTATGGCGCCCATCGATTCTATTTGGCACAAACTCCTAACATTGTAAACTCGGTCTAGTATATATCTTTCCTTGTCTATGGTCAATACGCAACAGGATTCAGTATTCAGTTACAATTCAACTGTGGAAAGAGTAACATCATATCAAAGTGTCGTGGGGTGTATTAAACCCCACCTGTCCATAAACGTAACAAAATTTCTCTACTGATACGAATATATTTATTTTGCAATATCAAGGTAAATTTTACATATCTTTTATATATTACATATCTTTTATATATTATCGAATGTTATTTTGTTTTTTTAATGTGCAGGATGTCATATTACGAAAAAGATCAGGAGCATTTGTTGGCCCTATGGAAAGAAATAGATAGTGAAGAGTCAGAAAGTGAGTTTTCGGAACAAGACGACATTACTTTGGCAGAACTTCAATATCAAGTTACAGAAGAGGAAACTGAGGATGAGGAAAATGAAGTTGAAGAAACAGAGGAGCAAGTATCTGAAAAAACGGAGGAATCAGAAACTGACGAATCAGGCGGGAAACAAAAATATTATTTTTCTAAAGATAACACCAAATGATGATTTCTGACATAGTCAAATGTACTAATTTAAAAATTACAGAAAAATCAGCTAAATACACGGAAAACAACTACCATGTACGAGAAACTACACAATCTGAAATAAAGGCACTATTTGGTCTTCTTTATTTAGCAGGTGTGTTTCGAAATAATCATCGAAATATTGAGGATCTCTACAGAACCGACGGTACAGGCATTGAAATATTTCCAGCTACAATGGGGATTAAAAGATTAAAATTTCTTTTGAATTACATTCGTTTTGACAATTACACTAATCGAGTTGACAGACGAAAATTTGACAAATTGGCGCCTATTCGAAGTTTATTTGACAGATTTGTTGAAAACTGTCAAGCTGCTTACTCCCCTGGAGAGTATTTGACACTTGACGAAAAATTAGAGTCATGTAGGGGCAGATGCTCGTTCAGGCAGTACATACCCAATAAACCTGCCAAATACGGCATAAAAATTCAAGCATTGTAAAAAAAAATCTGATGTGGCCAACACATGACCTCCCGCCAATTCCATGTTTAAAATAGCAGTGAGCTTTAAGTAAAGTATCATATCCGGTTAATCGTTTGTAAATAAAATCTAATTTGTTGTCCAATAAATAGAAAAGTCTGTAATACGAAATTTTGGATTGCTTTATTGTTTTTCCTCAAAAATTTGTTCGAGCTCCAAATTAAGTACTACATCCGATTTATCATATATGGTTAAAATCTAATATGTTGTTTCAAATTATATATGAGTTTTAAATACCAAATTTGAGAAGTTTTGGATCATATTTTAATAGGCTTTAAGGAAGCACACGTACATTCTTATAAAAATCAGCATCATCTTCTAGGTGCTCTAAAACGCAATCTTTGTAAATTCTTCGCCGTACATAATCCATTTCGTAAATGTGTAGTTGTAAATTAATATTAATTTATAGTGCTGAAAATATAGCAATTAGCAAATTTAAATCAGATCATCCTGTACATCTAACATTTATGTATGATGGAAAATATATTATTTTTACAAACCTTAATAAAATATTTTACTATTATTTCTCATGAACACGGTTTCATTATTAATTTTAATATAATTGCTGCCTGTCAGTGACATTTGTTTAAATATGTCAAACCTGTCATTAAAATTATGATTTTGTTTGACGCATAGGCTACGTGATACATGGAAATAAATTATATTATATATTCATATTTAAAGTTATTTACTACATGTTATTATCGTAGAATTGAAGATTAAACCATTATATTCCATTTTAATTAGTAAAAGTTGCTAAAAAATTATATTCAATGAATTTTTTACAAGAAAAACTGTTAAAAGCTTGTATAAATGATACTTCCGGTTATCCGATATACACTAAAAACTAATGAGCACTTCCCATATTAGTATAGAATGGGTATACAAAATTTCAAATTTTTCTGATTGATAGTATTTGAGTAATCGTGTCCACAAGATCCACACACACACACACACACACACAGACACACACACATACATACCTACAGACGTCATTGTAAAAATGTAAAAATCGGATTCTGGGGACATCAAAACGTGCTTATACACTAAAATCTCTATATCCGATTTATAGCACGATCCCTATACCTCCCTTACCTAGGGTAGCGGGAGGTAAAAATAAGAGACAAATGCCTTCTCAGCTTTTGTCCGTAAAAAATAGGGAGCCTTCTACAAGTTTATTTGCTTTCCAAGAAAATATGACAGTAGTGTCATATATTCCTAAAAAAAAAAAACAAAAATGTAATACTTTTATCGACATTCCATGATGATAACGCAATCAATAGAGAAAGTGGAGAGAAAAACTTCCCAGAAATAATACAGTTTTATAATGAAACTAAAGGAGGTGTCGACGTTGTGGACGAACTTGCGGCATCTTATAACGTAGCACGAAATAGCAGAAGATGGCCCATTACAATTTTTTTCTCTCTTATGAATACCGCTGGAGTCAATTCACAAGTAATATACCGTCAAATAATAATGATTTTCAGTTGAAAAGAAGAGAATATTTGAAAACTTTGGGCTTGTCATTAGTCAGACAGTACATTGAAACCAGGTAAGATAATCCAAGACTAACAAGG
The DNA here is from genome assembly GCA_943142095.1 of Ophonus ardosiacus. Lineage (NCBI taxonomy): Eukaryota > Metazoa > Arthropoda > Insecta > Coleoptera > Carabidae > Ophonus > Ophonus ardosiacus. The sequence continues at coordinate 20,583,372 of OW964829.1, read as the reverse complement.
GACTTGAGAAAGTCAATAAATAAAATTTGCGACGATGACAATGAGCAACCGCCACAGAAAAAATTAAAGTCAAAACAAGGTCGCTGCACAGAATGTCCTAGAGTGAGAGATAGAAAAACAAAATACGTCTGCAAGTCATGTCAAACATATTTATGTTTAGAGCACGCGATAATTTATTGTGAAAAGTGCAGCACATTTGACTTTCCATAACTTCTTTGAACATAAAAGCAACTTAGTAAATGTTTTTTTAGATCGTAGGTATACTCTTCAAGTTTAAGAATTCTATTTATTTTTGTTTGTAATTGTTATACATTTTTTAATTTTTGTAATATAATGCCAAAGAATTTTTTCATTTACGAAAAATGAGTGTTTATAAGAATATTTTTTTTTTTTAATAAAATATAGAAATAATTTTATTGTTTCTTATTTCCGTTGCACCAGGAACTTTTAAAACATCAATAAATATAATAATATAAAAAAAAATACGAAATACATAAATGTAACTATGCTAATATACAATATCCTATAGTTAATAACTTTCGTGAATTAATTTTACAATAAAATATAGTTGTATTCCTTGTAACAAGCTCTAAGTTATCTGTAATACATTTTTTTTTTTTTCAAAATAAGTTACTAATATTCCTGATAGCAAGTTATATCATCTGTGTAAATTAATTTTTGTTAATGTAAAGTTACATATAAATTTTATTATTTATTTATCCTTTCATTCGGTTTATTATGATTGTATTGCAAATTATTGGATGCCTGTCTTTTACACATTCCTTTCTCAATTGTATTACGATACTTTTCCTGAAATAAATAATATATTGAATGCTAAATATTTATAAATACAAATATTAAATGAAATTCAGAATAATAAATAATCACTTACCAACACCAAGAGAAGATTTATTAATTATTAAATTTATATAACAGGTTGTTGTTAACTGATATTCTTTTACTTTATATATTATATTAATTATTGTCAAAGAGAAGTGTTTATATCAATTATTATTAATAATTCATTTTTTAAATTATTATTTTATACTGTTGAAAATAATATAAAATTAAAAGTTACTAGACAGATATCAAAATGAAATCTTGGTGAACAAATAAACGAACCATCAGCCATCTTTGTCGAATAGTGCATAAGTCAACGAGCTATAAGTAAATATAGAGTGGCGGATGAGCGCTGCTGGCCGTACACAATTGGACGCCATGTCTACTATAATAACCTGCTAGGCAGGTTGCAGCCTACCAGTAATATTTCTGAATTATTTTTAACGAAATAATTTAACTTCTATATTGGAATTATAAATGTAAATAATACATTTTGTGGCGAAAAGTTTTATTCTGAGATATATCATTTTTCGAAATAAATAAATATATTAATACATATTTTAGTTTCACAGATATATAATATGGATGCTGTGAAACTATTGATAATTAATATAATTTAAGAATTTGTGAAAAATGTAACTACATTAATAATATATTGAAAAAATAGCAAGGTAGGTAGGTAGACACATAAAAATGAAAATAGAGAAAATTAAATTATATATTTTATTATAACAATAATAACGTATATAAAAAATATAATATATAACACGCAATAACAAAAACATATTCTTTAAATAAAATAAACAAAATTGTGAAAATAATCACTATATGAAATAGAAAATAATGTTTTTATTGACCTTTAAATATGATTGTTTTGGTCAAAAATTGCCGAACGTTCGTTCCTTGAATATCTGTAGAAAAAGTCCTACTATTCACACAAAAAATTGATTACCTATAATAATTGTTCTTGTATTTATTTTAATTACAAGAGAAATTTTTGTTTCAATAAAGAAAATTTGATTGTAATAATAAATATCAGTTTTTACATAAAAATGAATTGATTATAATCGTTGTAGGATTTAGGCGACAAACTATTATCAGACTACAGGCGGTAAAATCGTAAATCCGTCATGATTAAAACTTTGAGTTAAAATTTTTGAATATAAAATTTACCCGTAGCGTAACTTACAGCGCCTGAGCGCTCGGTTATAGTAATGGCCGCCGACCTAAGCATTCAACTGTGTACGGGTATAGTACGCGCTCAGCATGCGATGCGCCACTCTATATTTACTTATAGCTCGTTGGCATAAGTCAAGATTTGAGCATTTCGATACGCGCCAACTTCATGCGGTGTCGAGAAATGCATAAGTCGTGATTTGAAGAAGTCAATGTAACTTCATAAGCTAGATTTGCGGAGTCGAAACATGCATAAGTCGTGATTTGAAGAAGGCTATGTATAAGTATTTGTATGTTTCATGCAATCCCATCACAAAACCTCTCGCTATTTAATTTTTATTAATTTAAATACATTCCTATACTATTAATATGAAAAGAAGCCATTAGATTTTGGTGTAAATTGGATAACCGGAAATGGCACTTTACCTGAAGCTCATAATGGTTTTTCTTCAAAAAATATCAAATGCCATTTTTTCGTATTTTATATCTTATAAAAATTAAAGTTTATTGAATTTTCTACAGGAATACATTAATAATTTTTCTATATATTTTACAGACAAATTTAAAAATAATTTTTTTATTAGTCCCGAAGCCAAAGATAAACACAATTCCTTTGTTACACAGTTCATATTTCAAATGAATGTAACTGACAGTAAATGTCACTGTCAAAAAACTAATCACTTCAAATTAATAATAGTGACATTTTAAAAAGAAAATAGTAAATAAAGCAATAGATTTCTGCAATGAAACAATTTACAGCATTAGTAAATACGTAGTTACAGTAAAATTTTTGAAAGAAGTCCGATCAAGGCCATCTACGAATTGCAACTATGAATTAAGATTTTATGCTGTCAAATTTAGTAGTGTCGTTTACATAGTTTTTATGAGGTACACAAGATATTATGTACCCTCATAAAAACTAAGTAAACGACACTACTAAATTTGACAGCATAAAATCTTAATTCATAGATACAATTCGTAGATGGCCTTGATCGGACTTCTTTCAAAAATTTTACTGTACGTATTTAAATTAATAAAAATTAAGTAGCGGGAGGTTTTATGTTGGCCACATCAGATTTTTTTTTATTAGAGAATGAAACTATTTACGGCAGCTTTTAATTTTTCTATGTGTCTGTCTTGTGGAAATAAATAGATACCTCCTTATCGAAAGCCATATAACCAGGAGGCTGTTTTGGACATTCGTGATTCTCAAGTTTTCTGGACTCGGAAATCACATGTGCAATGTCCAAAATTCTAGGATCGTGCCCAACTGGTCTGCATTTCTCTATAATAAGAGGAGGAAGAGACTCTGTCTCTGATACGGGTAAAGCATCCCGACTTATACCGCCATGAGGAAAAAGTTCCTTGCGGGACGTCTTGATTAGAGGGGTGGAGAAATGTTGTGGCTCCTCAATAGATGATCAAAATTAAATATATATATAGGAAACTGGATAGTGGGTTTGACAGTCGTAATTACCTATCACCTATATATATATATATATGCAAAATAATCCGTTTTCATAAAACTCAAAATATAAAGCATAATTTGTAAATCTGGCACAAATTTCCGGAAATACATTTTTAACATAAGCACAAATTTAATTTGGAGATATTTTGACATTTAAATCTGAATAACAAATAAATTTGATTGATTTGAGTATCACTTTTCATTGAAACATGAATGAACACTTTATCCTTAAAGCACTATTCAATAAATAACGATTAAGATAAAAAAAAACATATTTTTAGTAGCCAGATATTTGAATTTATTTCCGGAGATACAAATGACGTCACACTATTGATATCTTTCTCGCGCAGCCTACTACAGAAACTAGTGTGAGAAAGATAGCTATAGGTTTCTTTAAAAATCAAATGCAGCTATACAAAAAACAATTATGACTTTTTGATACCACGAATTGCTTCAAAATTAAACGAACTTTTATTTAAAAATATTAAAAAAAAAATGGTTTATGGGCCTATTGAATCTTTTCGTCTTTTGCTTTTTTTTTCAACTAATGATGTCCTGCATACCAGTTGTTGCTTTCTTTCGATGTAAATGAATTTACACAATAGGGAAGAAATCATTTAGAAAAAATTTAAAAGTTTGTTAATTTTAACATAATCTTTAAAATTTAAACTTTATTTTAGTTTTACTTACATATTATAGAGAGAATCATCTGCCGAAGTACTGCAATGTGTTTCGGATAATGCAACATTAAAATCATGTTAATATTGCATTAAAACTGCACACTATAAAAATGCACCATCCACCAAACAAATAAGGGTAATTTGTAGATATTTTGTGGGTTTTATGTTCATCTTGTACTTTTCTTCTGTATCTACATTACTATAATTTCTCTAGTTACCGCCAAGCTCGAATAACTATACCTAATATACTTACCGTAACCTCGAATCGTGGCGCCACTTACAATTATTGAAATTTCGTACGGAAAATGTTATAATTGCATATATTTTATAAATTAATTAATTAATATTATTTATTATGTGCACAGAAAACGTAGGATTTATTGGGGTATGATGTATAAATATATATATTTTTAAATTGAATATGTTTTCCAGAAAATAAATAAAATATAATATTTTCTTCATTTTAACTATGTTCCGAAAATCCAATTTTAAATTTTTTTTTAAAAGATTGTGAACAATGCTATTCTTCAAACTTTCCAGTAGTATAAATAAAATCTATGGCGTAGTTAAAAAAAAAAACGTAAAATATATACACCAAAAACAATATTTAAATTATTAATTTCTCTATATCTCGGAAACTAGCCCACAGAATTTATTCAGATTTTCAGTAAATTTATTTAGTAAGCTAGTGTACAAACTATGTAAAAATTTACTGAAAATCTGAATAAATTCTGTGGGCTAGTTTCCGAGATATAGAGAAATTAATAATTTAAATATTGTTTTTGGTGTATATATATAAAAGTCAAATTTGTTGAATTTACATTATAGTAATTAATAAATTATATTTCTTTATTTTTGCATACAATATAAATTCAATGAAGTGTAATATTTGTTAAAAAGGGAAATAAATCTTTATAGTGACTTCTAGTCATTTGAACTCTGCGCGCAACGGGTGACATTTCACCTTAATAGGCCACTTTCCATGTTAAACGCCTATGGCCTGGTTTTCGTGTTACACCCGGTATATACAGGCTGGTTGATTTTTCATTGTCCAGCTTATATCTTCTGAAATATTAAAGATACAAAAAAAAAGTTAAATACAAAAGTTGTTTAATACAACCTGATCTATAATTTAGCATAAACAATTATTTTCCAAGGCCTACCAATTTTTTGGAAAAATGTTTAACTTTAATTTTTTAAATGGAACAGCCTGTATATTTTGACAGAATACGATTCTTAATAAATTTTTCTTGACAATGATGTATAACAAGTAAGGATTTAACTTTAAATTATGTCCTACTAAGCAAATAGAAATATGACAAAAGTAGGCTATGATATTATATTGTTTATACCTGTAACTTCTGTCACATATGAACATTGGCTAAGTAGGGGTTTTCCTTTGAATAAAATTATGTCTAATAAAGCAAGTAATAGAATTACTAGCATTGATGATTTAAAAAATTATTAGTACTTTTATTTAAATATCAAGTAGCAAAATTTAATACAACATAATATTATTATAACTTTTGTTTAATTAAAATGTAACGAAACTTAATACTAGATAGTGGCATCATGCAGCATTGCTGGTGTAATGAGCAAACAAGCAGCCGTGATTTTTTTTTTTATTTGATCTGTGGAAACAGCAAAGCATATCAACTTTTACACTATTACTGTAACCGACGTTAATTTTTCTTAGTTAAATGAGAATCTTAACACCTTTCTCACTATTATAATCAGTATTATTAAATCTGTGAGAGATGTTACTGGTATAAACAATAGAATAATATTTATTAGAAATAATTTAAAGGTAAACCCTTACTTGTTATACATCATTGTAAAGAGAAATTTATTTAGAATTTTATTCCGTAAAAATATACAGGTGTTCTATTTAAAAAATCAAAGTTAAATATTTTTCTGGAAAATTGGTAGGCATTGGAAAAAAATTGTTTATGCTAAATTATAGACCAGGTTGCATCAAATAACTTTTATATATAACTTTTTCTTGTATATATATATATATATGTATGTTTGCATAGCGCGTTCAGAATAAAAACCTAACTCGGAGTAGGCTACAAACAAAGAAACGTATATCAATATAAAAGTACTTAATTAAATGTCAATTTGACAAGAGATATTGTCAAAAGTATCAAAGCTTTTTTCTTGAATCGTAGTTTAAGAAATGGAAATAAATTAGAAAAGGGAGAATGGCAATATAATGTATCTTTGCTTAATATCTTTTTCCCTTAAAATTACTTATCAAGATCAATTTTGACAACTTGACTTTTGAATTGAATACAGTGTGTCCCATTTAAAAGTGCCACCATTGGGATCTCGAGAACTATAAGTATAAGAGATACGATGTCGGTTAAATGGAACTTTTTGTGCGCCTTTGGGAGGCCATCTCAGTTGTGCTTTTGTTTTTCCAAAATTCTTATAGGGCACTAGATAATGACGATAAACTGAATATTGTTGATTTTTTCTTTTTCAAATAACTTAGAAACTATTATTAATTGAGAAAAATGTTTCAAATATAAAAGATAGATATTTTTATTATCTAACCAGTGGCGTACGAAAAAACAAATTATATCCGTAAATTTTCGAGATATAATACAAACTTATATTTTTTTAAATAGAACCCATTTCTGATTTTAGTCTCAAAAAAATAATTATTTTTTTCTATTTTCAATGATGTAAGGGTTATTATGTTTTATATTTGTTTTGCCTTCAAAATTATTATTTTTTTTTTTTGTATAAATTTACAATTATTTTGAAAATATTAGTAGATTTCTATTTAGAAATACTCGGTGTATTTAAAATTTTGCTCAAAATTCGTATCAAATTAATTTTTATAATATTTGTGTCAGTTCGCCTTTAGCACATAATAGTGTAATTTGTAACTATGAGTCTAGAATAAAAATATTAAGTAATAAAGGCATAAAATAAATTTTATCGATCAAATACAATATAATTAATAAAAATAATAATTTTTTTTTGGGAAATTATAAGAAAATTCAGGAAAATAAAGAGAAAAATTAAATGCTGAGCAAAATTTTCTAATGAAATAAATTATTTAAATACAAGAAGTATTTCTAAATAGAAATCTACTTATATTTTCAAAGTAATTGTAAATTTAATACAAAATATAGAAAAAATAATTATTTTGAAGGCAAAACAAATATAAAACATAATAACCCTTACATTATTGAAAAGAGAAAAAAATAAGTAATTTTTTGAGACTAAAATCAAATATAGGTTCCATTTAAAAAATATAAGTTTGTGTTATATATCGAAAAATTTTATATCCAGTGACCAGTGGCGGTAAGTTAATAAAAAAATCTACCTTTTATATTTGAATCGTTTTTCTCAATTACTAATAGTTTAGAAGTTATTTGAAAAAGAAAAAATCAACAATATTCAGTTTTTCGTCATTATTTAGTGCCCTATGAGAATTTTTTGAAAACCAAAGCACATCTGAGATGGCCTCCCAAGGGCGCACAAAAAGTTCCATTTAACCGACATCGTATCTCTTATAGTTCTCGAGATTTAAGAGCATTATGGATACTTTCTGTTAAAGGTGCTGCCGGCGGTGAGGTATAAGAGGGGTAAAGCCAGGGTCGCATTTAAGCAGAGGCGCATGAGGCGCTAGCTGGGGGCCTCGTCTTCCGGGGGGCCTCAGAAAAAAGCCGAATAGCCTAGTAAGACAGCCCAGCTATACTCTTTTGGAGCGCATATACGCGTTTTCGTCAAAATATTTATTTTATTTTTTATGAATTTGTTAAATTTGCTTCTTTGTAAAGAACTCTATATTATCGTACTTTGCATTAAAACTCGTTTGACCTTGAAAATTTTCAAAAAATCGCCTGCGGCGCATATTTTCCCTAACCCTCCCCCAACCTACCAACAACGATTTATTTCTTTTATGTACAGTGGAAAAAAATCCTTAAAATAACCTCTGGAGGAAACCAGTGTTAAGCCAATCAGAATGCCTCTTTTCTATTTTTATTTTGATAATATCACTGTAGGGTAACCATAGTAACCGTTAAATGTTATGTAGATGTGTACTATATAGGTAGATAATATTTTTATTTACAGTTTTCGAACTATTTTTGTTTTTGTTTATGTGATACTAATAATAATAAAATTATTTACTATTATTAATACTATATAATTTATTTTGATTTAATAACCATTAACAACTTATCTTTTAATTTAAAATAGACAGGTGTTTTTCATCGGATATATTTTAAAGTATATAAAAATAGGGGCCTCAACAGGTCACTGCGCCTCGGGCCTCTGAAGATATAAATGCGGCCCTGGGTAAAGCACATGGGGACAGTAGGCGGAGTCTATCACTGCTGTGCCATAAACTGTCCAGCTATATATTTGTCGTGGTTCAATGCTGAAATTTTGTCTAGTGGCAGCCTGTACTACCGTTAAATATTACTTTCAATCAGCGTTATTCTGTTAACATTGGTATTGAAAATAATATTGTATAGGGTATAATTATAGTATTGTAATAATAATTTTGTAAAATTGTAGTTTTTATGTAATATTGTTTTTTACCTCTCGCTAAGAGAGGTATTGGATTTATACTAAAATTCGCATATCCAGATTTTAGTGAATAAGCTCGATTTAAGGTCCCTAGAATCCGATTATAACATATTTGAAATGATGTCTGTGAATGTGTGTGGATGTGTATTTGTGTCTGTCTGGATGTTATAGGGACGATTCCTTAAAAAGTATAAGACTTAAGACCTGTTGACTATGAATTCATCAATCTCACATTCCTGGGAAGAGCTGAAAAGGTTTTGGTAACAATTGGACAACCGGAAGTAGTAGTTTCTTAGAAAAATTCTTTTAAATATATTTGTTTGGAAATTTTTGTTATTACAAATATAGAAGAACAAAATTCTCCATCTAATACACTTAAAATTATTATGTATTTATTAAATCTTGTATAGATTTAGAGATGAAGACATTATAATATATAGAATAATCTAATCGCAGAGGCTAAAGCACTAAGGAAACCACTTGGTAAATTCAAATGTTTATAATATAGTTTGTAAATGACAGATGTCAGTGTCAAAATTCAACAGTTTTAGTGATATTCTGATACTTACGTATGTACGTACGTATCTCGCATAACTGAAAAACGGGAAGCCGTAGAAAGTTAAAATTTTGTATTTAGGACTGTTATAATATCTAGTTGTGCACCTCCCTTTTTGGTCATTACGTAACTTTCGGAAGTGGTACTTTACTGGAAGCCTACGATAGATTTTAATGAAAAACTATATTAAAATATTATCCAAAACTTTTCAAATTTGTTATATAAGAATTTCATATCAATGGGAATAACATAATAGATTTTATTTTCTTCGAAGTAGAGCCTTTACTATTATTGTTAAAAAAATTTGTTATACAAAGAGATAATACCTTATGTTTTCGACGCAGAATTCAATTCTCCAAAACTTTTATTTGAAGCATTTATTATGATAATCAAAATAACAGCATTTTTTCAAGAAAAACTGATAACAGCTTCAAGTAAGGTATTACTTCCGGTTAAACTATTTTAAGCAAAATCTATTGTGTTATTTCCATTGATATAAAAGTATTATATACCAAATTTGAAAAGGTTTGGATTATATTTTAATATAGTTTTTCATTAAAATCTATTATAGGCTTCAAGTAAAGTACCACTTTCGGGTAGACCATTTTAACTAAAATCTATTATATTATTCCCATTGATATACAAGTATTATATACCAAATTTGAAAAGTTTTGGATTATATTTTAATATAGTTTTTCATTAAAACCTATTATAGGCTTCAAGTAAAGTACCACTTCCGGGTAGATCATTTTAACTAAAATCTATTATTGTTAAAAAAATTTGTAGGCTTTTTGGATCTTTTGTTTATTGCAAAATACAATTTATTTTACATTTATTGGACGTTTCGATTGTGTTATCACAGTCATCATCAGCTAAGTAAAACATATTTCAATAATAATAAAATGAAACAGAATAACTACATTGTTTACATACCTATATGTTTGATGTTACATTTTTATAAAAATTAGTTGAACATTAAAACGAGAAATTTTGTAATACATAAAGTCATATTTTTTGACTACATTTTAATTTGACTAGCAGTAGGTAAAAGTGTTGTTCCGCCAGAGTATGGCAGTAAACTGCGTGTGTAGAAGAATTGTAAGAATAATTACCTGTTGTCTTTGTTTAACGGTTGTCTTTCTAAATTTAAATTCGGTAAGATTGAGCCCGCGTAAGTTAAAATGTCTCTATAGTTAGTTTGGCAGTTGACTGTGTTACTTTCATTTGTATTTATGTATAAAGATTCATAGATTAGTCGCTTGTTGTAATTTTTTTCAGTTTTAATTATTTCTGGATTTTTGAAATCAAAGATATGTCCTTTTTCTAAACTATGTTTGGTAATTCCACTGTGATTTATATTTTGTTTTTTAATGTTATAATTATGTTGGTAAATTCTTTTATGTAGATTTTGGCAAGTTTCACCAATGTAATATTTAGGGCAAGCACCACATTTAATTTTGTAAACGACGTTTTTTTGTTCTAATAACGGTGTTTTGTCTTTTAATTTAGTATAACATGTTTGTAAAGTATTTAAATTTGAATTTGCAATTTTAATATTACAATTGTGAAAAGTTTTTTTTAAAGCAGAATTTAAATTTTTGTTAGTATTCCACAAGAACTTGTTATAGATTGCGTAACTGAAAACTGGAATGACATTTCTGAATATACTGAATTAACATTGGAACATTTCATAGAAGGCATTAAATTGTGTTTTGAGTCGTCGTGTTTCTCGTTTGACAATAAAATGTATCAACAAGTCAATGGCACCCCACAAGGATCCAGTCTCAGTAGTCCAATAGCTGAACTGGTACTTCAAAAATTAGAAAAAATAGCATTCAACAACTTAAATTTAAATATTACATATTATAAAAGATACGTTGATGACAGTTTTATTATTGCTAAAAAAGACCAAGTACATAATATACTACAGGAATTTAACAATTTCCACCCTAGATTAAAGTTCACTATTGAACAGCAACATAATAACACATTAAACTTTCTAGACGTTTCAGTCATTCAAAACAACGAAAAAAAAAATACTTACAAATTGGTATCGCAAAAATACATACTCAGGTAGATATTTAAATTTCTTTTCTTATACAAATAAAACATACAAAAATAGCGTAATTACAGCCTTAGTTGATAGGGCCATTTTGTTGTCGAGCGAGAGATACCACGACCAAAACATACTTTTTATCATTCAAACTTTACAAAATAATAGTTATCCAGAAATACATTTAAAAACAATTATAAAAAATAGAATTAGAAAACTTAAATATAACAATAATAATACAATAACAATAAATAGAGAACCTGAATTTTTTTCAAAAGTTCCATATAACAAAAATTTAAATTCTGCTTTAAAAAAAACTTTTCACAATTGTAATATTAAAATTGCAAATTCAAATTTAAATACTTTACAAACATGTTATACTAAATTAAAAGACAAAACACCGTTATTAGAACAAAAAAACGTCGTTTACAAAATTAAATGTGGTGCTTGCCCTAAATATTACATTGGTGAAACTTGCCAAAATCTACATAAAAGAATTTACCAACATAATTATAACATTAAAAAACAAAATATAAATCACAGTGGAATTACCAAACATAGTTTAGAAAAAGGACATATCTTTGATTTCAAAAATCCAGAAATAATTAAAACTGAAAAAAATTACAACAAGCGACTAATCTATGAATCTTTATACATAAATACAAATGAAAGTAACACAGTCAACTGCCAAACTAACTATAGAGACATTTTAACTTACGCGGGCTCAATCTTACCGAATTTAAATTTAGAAAGACAACCGTTAAACAAAGACAACAGGTAATTATTCTTACAATTCTTCTACACACGCAGTTTACTGCCATACTCTGGCGGAACAACACTTTTACCTACTGCTAGTCAAATTAAAATGTAGTCAAAAAATATGACTTTATGTATTACAAAATTTCTCGTTTTAATGTTCAACTAATTTTTATAAAAATGTAACATCAAACATATAGGTATGTAAACAATGTAGTTATTCTGTTTCATTTTATTATTATTGAAATATGTTTTACTTAGCTGATGATGACTGTGATAACACAATCGAAACGTCCAATAAATGTAAAATAAATTGTATTTTGCAATAAACAAAAGATCCAAAAAGCCTACAAATTTTTTTAACAATAATAGATTTTAGTTAAAATGATCTACCCGGAAGTGGTACTTTACTTGAAGCCTATAATAGGTTTTAATGAAAAACTATATTAAAATATAATCCAAAACTTTTCAAATTTGGTATATAATACTTGTATATCAATGGGAATAATATAATAGATTTTAGTTAAAATGGTCTACCCGAAAGTGGTACTTTACTTGAAGCCTATAATAGATTTTAATGAAAAACTATATTAAAATATAATCCAAACCTTTTCAAATTTGGTATATAATACTTTTATATCAATGGAAATAACACAATAGATTTTGCTTAAAATAGTTTAACCGGAAGTAATACCTTACTTGAAGCTGTTATCAGTTTTTCTTGAAAAAATGCTGTTATTTTGATTATCATAATAAATGCTTCAAATAAAAGTTTTGGAGAATTGAATTCTGCGTCGAAAACATGAGGTATTATCTCTTTGTATAAGCGAGATGTAAATTTAAAAATTATGTACTTTTTGGTTTCTGTAATTAAGTTTGCTATGAATTAGAACAAGAAATAACAAAAAAAATAAAGAATTTAATGTCAATGTCAAATTATGCAATTTTATGATTGGGTCTGTTATAATACATATTTTACTTATTAACAAAATACCTATGTATAGTGTAACAGACGTACAAGGAAGTCATGTGCTGTCCACATCAGATTTTTAATTATTGTTTTCTATACCATACCATAAGAAGATCGTAATTCATTCATGGAAAGTTGTTAATCATATAAAAATAACTATTGTATGTATTATATTTATTATTTTGTTAACTCAAAATTTAAAGCACGTTAGAAATATTGTTTATATTAATGATACAGAAATATTTATTATACATGTAGTAAAATGAATAATAATGACATATTAATTATAGGTATAAAAGGAAATGAAAGACGGTCGTAAGTGGTAAAAATTTAAATACTTTTGAATTGTATTTGTAAGTACATTTATTTTTTAAATGTACTCTTTTATAACTATCGAATCGAATATTTTATATTTTTCTAATTTACTGAAATTCTAACCTTCAACATAGGACATGTTACATGAAGTACCCTTAGTTTTTGTCGTAGAACACATTTATGTAATAAAAAAGAGGGGGTTTCATTTTAAAAAATTGTCTTTTTTGAAGTTTGTCAACTGTAATTTTGGTGCAACGTACGAACGTACCCGTCACATTTTTACAAATAATCGAGGATGATAATGTAGCTTAAAGTCTCCTTTATAAAAGGCTTTTTTCAGATTATAAAAATTCGATCTCGTTCCCGAGATACAGTCAGGGCCGGCTCGTGCGACTGTGCAACACGTGCATAGCACGGGGGTGCAAGGCCGAAGGGGGTGCAAGCAAAACCCAATTATAGTGCTATCCTAACTCAGTTTTATATTTTTAGAGCTGATTTTACTAATTTTAGTATAAAATAAAAATAAAATGAATTTTCTAATATAAATTTTTGTTATTTCGTGTATTTCGCGCTTAAATTTGTAATACGCATCACAGAACGCAGGCGCTAGCGGCCGGCCAGGAAAAGAGAGTTAATTCAAGATGCGTCGTAACCTGTCGTATCCTAAGCTAACTGATATTTCTCAGTGGCGGCTATTCGGGTGAAGAAGGTGAAGAGCAACTTCACCAGTTATTTCAGAAAACAAAATATTTTAAAAAAAATTAATTTCACATTATTTTTTTTATTTTATATTATAAAGCCTGAAATAAATATTAATATAACTTAGAAATCAAATTATCCACTAAAAATTATATAAACTGATCGTCCGCAACCCGCATTACATGAAGAGTAATTCAAATTTTGAATAAACTCTTCACAGTTGCGCGCGCAGCTAGCGTTTATTGGCTAGATAGAATGGTTGCCATAGCAACGATGCTTCCCCCTCCGCTTACAGAAGCGAATGGTGAATACCACGTTTCGAACTCTGCACCTCGTCTCCACATTGCAATTGATGCATTGTAATTTGCTTGTTAAAACAATTTGAATAGTTATTATTTTATTTATTATAATTTCAACTCATTTGGAAGGTAATACTAATATATTTTTAAGTGAAAATAAATTCACTTTAATATTTTATTGTTAATATTAATACTTTAACTCTTTAACATTGTATATTTAAATCATCAGAATGAATCTGCGTAATGGTATTATATGCAATTTATTGGAAACACAGTTCTCTAGATGAATAGATGATAATAATGTATTGGAAAGTGGTCGACCAACCCCAACATTAAATTTAAATAAAATAAAAAATGTTAAAAACTGTGGAAGAACGCACAATCTACATTTTAAATCTGCATGGTACAATAAATTTTCCTGGTTATGTGGTAGCTTTTATTTACAAAAACTTTTTTGACGGATAGGCGTATTGAGCTAATTTATGAAGTATGACTTAAAAAATATAATTTTGTTTTGTTTATAAAAATTTTTTTGATTTAAAATATATATTTGAAATTTATCGTACGTAATAATTTCACCCTCCCCCCCCCCCCAATAATACCCCCTCCCTCCGACATTCATTCTTAAATATCTCTTCACCTACTTTTTACCTCACGAGCCGCCACTGATATTTCTTTAATATTTCTTATGTTATAGAATATGTTTTATTTTTGCGATAATATACAGGTGATTGATTTTTCATTGTTCAGCTTATATCTTCTGAAATATTAAAGATATAAGAAAAAGTTATATAGAAAAGTTATTTGATACAATCTAGTCTATAATTTAGCATAAACAATTTTTTTCCAAGGCCTACCAATTTTCCAGAAAAATATTTAACTTTGATTTTTTAAATGGAATATCCTGTATATTTTTACGGAATAAAATTCTAAATAAATTTCTCTTTACATTGATGTAAGGGTTTACCTTTAAATTATGTCTAATAAAGCAAATAGAAATACGATAAAAGTAGGCTGTGATATTCTTTTGTTTATACCAGTAACATCTGCCACAGATTTAATAACACTGATTTACTGATTATAATAGTGAGAAAGGTGTTAAGATTCTTATTTAACCACAGATCAAATAATAATAAACGTCGGGCTGCTATCCTGTATCAAAATTTATAATAATATTATGTTGTATTAAATTTTGCTATATGATTTTTAAATAAAAGTATTAATAATTTTGTAAATCTTCAATGCTAGTAATTCTATTACTTGCTTTATTAGACATAATTTTATTCAAAGGAAAACCCCTACGTAGCCAATATTCATGTGTGACAGAAGTTACAGGTATAAACAATAGAATATCATACCCTACTTTTATCATATTTCTATTTGCTTTATAGGAAATAATTTAAAGGTAAATCCTTACTTGTTAAACATCATTGTAAAGAAAAATTTATTAAGAATCTTATTATGTCAAAATATACAGGTGTTCCATTTAAAAAATTAAAGTTAAATATTTCTCCAAAAAAATGGTAGGCCTTGGAAAAAAATGTTTATGCTAAATTATAGATCAGCTTGTGTTAAATAACTTTTGTATTTAACTTTTTTTTGTATCTTTAATATTTCAGAAGATATAAGCTGGATAATGAAAAATCAACCACCCTATATAAGTATAACGATAATTATACTTCTTTTCTTCAAATTTATGTACAATTTTATTTGTGTGTGTTGTTTCAAACAATTTAATGTTTTTGGGTTTTTAAAGAAGGGGGGGGGGGGTGCATAATAAAATTTTGCACAGGGGTGCTAAAATACCACGAGCCGGTCCTGGATACAGTGTTTTGAAAATGTGCCGGATTTCAGACAAAAAATCAATAAAAGTGTAAGACTAGGTCACCACACAATTGGGGTCATAATAGTTTGTGTTATTATTTGCATATATTGCAGAATAAGCAATAGCAATATTAAAGTGTCATAAGTAGGTTATTACTCAATTGTTTGATGACTTAGCATTACAGTAATATAAAAGACTGTATAGACGATGGGATATTAGAGAGTGTCCAAGAGAGAGTGTCCAAGAGAGAGTGTCCAGAGACCAGAGATATAGAAGACCCATCCTCCATACAGTCGGTACAGCAACCATCATCTATCAAGTGTAAATATATATCATTCAATTATACTAGTCAATAAACTTATTTATAATAATAATTAATATTATTATTACAACCCTTATTCTTCTACAAGAAGTAGGAACATTTATTAGAGTTTATTATCTATTATTTTGGCAGTTACTAAATTGTACCACCAGTCTGGCAAGAACTCACTTATAAATATTATTTGCAATTCGCCCCTTAAAAGGCGGGTTACAAAAGTTGAATAACGCCGGAAGTAGTTGATGATAAGTAAAATGTTTTTATTGCTTCATATATAAAATTTTCCGCTGCATTCAATGGTAAAATAAAAAATAGCGTATTCCATTTAAAATAAGAAAGTTGAGGACAATTTCCGGTCAAACCGGAAGTGCTACTGCTTTGAAAATATTTGGCAATATTATATTTTTTTTAAATGGCATTATATATATATTTTATTAACTCATTAAATAGAGAATTTTGTTCTGAATTCAACGATATAATAATGTCATACCCTTACATTGCGAAAAATTTGATAAAAATTAATTCAAAGTTAGTATTTCATTTCTACTGTATCTAAGTAATCTGAGCAAATATTCAAGCAATAAAACAAAATATTTATTTTAAAAGTAGAATTTATTGCCAAAATCGTAGCTTACTTGCATATAATAAAACTAAAATAAATTTTATTTTGTTTTATTGATTGAATGTTTGCTCAGATTACTTAGATAAAGTAGAAATGAAATATTAACTTTGAATTAATTTTTATCAAATTTTTCGCAATATAAGGGCAGGGCCGTTCCGCCCCGGGGGTGCAAGGCGTGCGGGGCACACAGGCGCCAAGCCAAAGGGGCGGCGGTAGCCGCCCGGCTAAATAAAATTTAATCGTTTTTGAAAAAGCCAGAAATTATAAATAATTACTATCAAAACTATACTGGTAAAATAATTATTATGTATAGTATATTATTCATACACATTTCAAAAACTATTCCGTGTCACTTGTTATTAAATTAAACAAATAAACCTTTGCTTAGAAACGCAACAAGTTTTTATCTGTAGGCTGATTCTAATTCTTGGAGACTGACTGTAGAGACTTTTGACAGTCTCCTCCCAATGACGTCAGAGATTTAGTTACATAATAGGGTTTTCATTTCATAGGTTGGTATGACGTTGAGTTGGTGTAGAATTTATGTTGGAGAGCGTTCACGCCTAACTTTTGCAGATGGCAGCACAACTGTTTACCATTTATGGCATATTTCACAAATCGAAATTAGTTTTAGTTTTATGATTTATATTTTTATTTTAAGAACATTGACACGATCTTATCTTATGAAACCATTCACAAAACGTGTAGTGAATACTCTCATAATTTACTGCTGAATTGTGTTAATTATAAATATCATAAAACTAAAACTAATTTCGATTGGTGAACAAACCTTTAATTGTTTAATTGTTATATTTCTCCAGAAATGGATGCATTACAAGTTATTCAATACATGTTTACTAATAACCTCATCTACCTGTTTCCAAATTTAGCGATTGCCATAAGAATTTTTTTAACATTACCAGTGACAGTTGCTAGCGGCGAGAGAAGCTTTCCGAAACTTAAGATTATAAAAAATTACCTCAGGTCAACAATGGGTCAAGAAAGGCTTTCAGATTTATCTATCATTAGTATAGAAAAGGAAATTTCTGAAGATTTAAATGTATCTGATATTATATCAGAATTTGCTTTAAAAAAAGCAAGGAAAGCAAAATTCATTTAAATTTTCCTATATTAATCTATATACTTTATATTATTTATTATAATATAGGTATGTACTTTTATTTATATTTTGTTATTTGTTACTATACGCTAAGAATAATAATTAATTTGTAATATTATAAAATAAAATGTATATTTTTTACATTTATTTTGTCTGTTTTATTTAAGGGATTTTTTTTAGATAAGTTTCAGATAATGAAATGGGGGGTGGGGGGGCGTCAAAATTATTCCCGCACACGGGCGGCATATACCCTAGGAACGGCCCTGTATAAGGGTATGATATTATTATATCGTTGAATTCAGAACAAAATTCTCTATTTAATGAGTTAATAAAATATATATAATGCCATTAAAAAAAATATAATATTGCCAAATAGCTTGAGTACCACTGGATTTAAGATAATAAAATTTATACTAAAATGTCTTAATCACTTTTTTCTGTATCTTTTCACATACTCGAATAAAATGCACTGTTCCATTATCTTGATACACCCTATATATATATATATATATATATATATATATATATATATATATATATATATATATATATATATTTCTAAAGTTTGTTATAAAAGCTGATTAAATTAATAAGATGATTTAAAATGCTATATTAAATTTATTTTGTCTTTTTAACATACTTTTTGTACATCATATTTTAAAATTTTGAACATTTTATTTTTGTCTATTTTTGCCTGGCTTGTTATATACATAACATTTAAATAAAATGAAATACTTGTGTTGAGTCGAGTCGAAATGATGTTGGCTCTGTTCGGTTCGGTCGAGTATCCGTAAATATTGTTCCAGTGTTATAAAAGAATATTCAAAAGCACAACTGTTTTCCGCAGGTTTTTGGCGGCTTTTTCATTTAATGACTATTCAAAAGCACAACTGTTTCACACAGGTTTTTGGCGACAAATCCAGAACGTAAGCAATTCAAAAAACCAGAATAACCAAAATTAAAATAGAATGATACAGCACTAGCAAAAGACAATAACGGAATGATGGAAACAAGGGTAGTTTACAACAACAATAATAACGCTCTAGAATGGAAACAGATGAATTACAAATGTTGATAACAAATATGAACAAACTTTATTATAGAGTCAAAAAAATAACGTGAAAATATGTTAAATATGACATTTGACATTTGATAAGACCACTCCGACTTGCATATATACAAAATAAGTTATTTTCATGTTCTAATGTGAATATTACAAATTTACTTATAATATGAATGGTATAGCACAAAACTTGTTTGGTCAACTACAAAAGACAGAGATAGTCTCATACTTCCTAAATATTCCGCTATGCTATTTGTCTTGACCAGGAAAGGTCGCGCGTGATGATGATGCCCAGATCGGTATGTTCAAAAGTGTGTTGTATAATGTTGTTGTTGTTGAGAAGGGTTTGCGTACAGTTTAACATCATCTGCATAGAAGGAGCACGCAGATTTTATGTGGTATCGCAGGTCTGCTATGTAGACAAGTAATAGAAGGGGTCCCAGTACTGATCCTTGGACCACGCCGCTGGCAACTGGTTCGGTGCGTGAGTGGCTGTCGCTGATGCGCACTGAAAAAGTTCCATCGCTGAGATATCCCCTGATTCAATCAAGAAGTTTCCCTCGGATACTGCAGTGTTCCAGTTTGTGTAGTAGCCGGTTATGGGGAACCCTGTCGAAGGCCTTACTGAAGTCAAGGTACACCACGTCGACAGAGTCACCTGCGTCAACAGCACTGGTTCAATCGTTCAGACACTGAAGTAGATTGGTCGTCACTGATCTGCCTGGCACGAAACCATGTTGCTCGGGCGGGATTACACCGTTGGAGATGAGGAAAGGTCTCATAATTGACACTATGATAGCTTCCATAATTTTAGCGGCTATAGAGGTAAGACTTATTGGTCTATAATTATTAGGGATTAATTTATCGCCTTTTTTGAATATGGGTGTTACAGATGCGGATTTCCACACGTGAGGGAGGCGCGATGATGCAAATGACTGGGTCATGAGTGGGGAGGAGTAATATTGTCAGGACCGGGAGCAGAAGTTGTTGATAAGGATTGTAAGTGTTTATATACTGTCGCCGGGTCGAAAACAATATCGGTGCGTAAATTGTCATTTCTAGGTAGGTGTTCGACCATACGAAGCGGACCAAAGGGTTCTGTGATGTAGGCAGATGAGAAGCTGGTTGGTTAGACGAAGTAATTTCTCCAGAGTGTTTTTGCAGTACTGGAGTACTTACTTTGGTTGCCGAATTAGCACGTACGTATTTGAAAATTTGTTTGGGGTTACTGCTGTGCACGATTCTTGCTTCATATTCTTTGCGGTAGTTCCAGATTTCTGTGCTTAATTTATTTGAATAATCCCGATGAGTGCGAAAATGTCCTGGAGAGCGAGTGCGGGTATAGCGTTGCCAGAGATTTCTCTTGTGTGCCAATTTGGCGTGAAGAGTGTTGGTTATCCAAGGTTTTATTGGATTGTGATATACTCGCCTTGTATGGGAGTTGGCAGCGACGGCGTTGTGTAGAATGGAGGCGAAGTTTGACCACGATTCATCTGTATCTGGTGCTAGTGAGTAATTTATTAGATCTAAATCGTTTGCCAACTTGGCATAATTAGTTCTTCTTATGTTTTTGAAGTTTGAAGCTGATGTATTCTTACAAGTTCTGAGCTTGTAATCTGAAAGGAATGATGGCGTGATCAGATTTACCGATAGGGGATGAAAGTTCAGGATTTGAAATGAGGGCTGTATCCGAGACTAGTACAAGGTCGAGGGCAGAGGGTTGGTTACCAACCCTGAAGCGAGTGGGTTCGTTGATGACTTGATGAACGTGGTTGGCGAAATACATGTCGAGAAACAAGTATTCTTCGTTGGGATTGACGGGAAGGGCAGGATTAGGCCAGTTGATATCAGGTAAGTTGAAATCGCCACAGATTAGTACGTTGTTAAAGGATTTTAATGTTGTTGATAGGGTGTTGTTGAGAATCACGTCATCGGCTGGCAGACATTTGGGAGGTGTCTCAAGTTACTAAGTTATTCCTTTTGTTTAGGAGTCTGATCGTCATAGATAGTAGCATGCATGAAGGAAGAGTTTGACAACTTTTTCTTGTTGCGAAGAACGGTACGAGCGGAGGATGGACATGAGAAACGTACCTTTAGGGGTCTGTTTTTTCCTGGTGTTGGTTTACCGAGGCGAAAAATATTAGTTGGCGAGGAAGCTTTTAATACAGTTTCTAGTATCTGCGAAATCATTTGGGCGTCGCACGCTATGCGAGCGTCGAGAGATCTAAGTGGTTCGGATATGCCCGTGATAACAATGTTGTTTTTACGCTCAAAACGATCGCATGCCTCTTGTATTAAGTCCTCCTGCGTGGCGGGATTGTTGGCGGGAACATTGGCGGTAAGCTTAGCTTCCAGTTCATGCAATTCTTTATTAAAAGACTCTTGCATGCTATACATAAGATCTTGCAGTTCGCTTAACTGCTCGATATGTGACAGGCAAGCGTCGCAATAGCATTTAAAGCTCCTGGATCTATTTCTAGTAATTTGCTCATCGGGTTCAACTATTCTAACGCATTTAAGATGAAGGTCACTTTTGCATTTATCACATTTAGATGTTTTGTCCTTCTTTTCAATGGGTATGTGACAGTTGCGACAGGCGCTCATTGTTGTGGTTTGCAATCGTGGTTTTTTCTAAATGACAACTGGTTTTCGATGGTAAAATTTAACTGACTTAAGCAAGAAACGAAGGTCAATGTACTGAATTGCAAATTTTTGCATGGGCGAACCAGAAATTTGGTAAACAAAACCGTTACACGCAAAAAGTGTGTTTAAAAGAAGCCAAAAGAAAATGCCGCGGCAAACATGCACTGGAAAAATAACGCTCGCGAAAACGCGCGCGTGGATATCACACTTGTAAAAATAGAGTACAAGAAACCACTTAAAAACTTTATTAAGAACGGAGCAAGAAAAACACATGTATACACGTCAACTACTAAACACAAATTTGGCCGTTTGTGCTTCTAAGGTGGTTGCTGAGCGTAAAGTTCACAACCACTTTTAATTTGTTAATAACTAATGAACACTTGGGGTTGCTGACTTTATTTTAGTATATCCTTGAAGCACTAACGAAGCATAAACGTTTGACACTAATTTGGTCGTTTGTGCTTCTAAGGTGGTTGCAGAGCGTAGAGTTGGCAACCACGTTTAATTTGTTAATAACTATGAACACTTGGGATTGCTGACTTTATTTTAGTCACCTTTGAAGCACTAACGAAGCACAAACGTATGACACTAATTTGGTCGTTTGTGCTTCTAAGGTGGTTGCTGAGCGTAAAGTTCGCAACCAATTTTAATTTGTTAATAACTAATGAACACTTGGGGTTGCTGACTTTATTTTAGTACACCTTTGACGCACTAACGAAGCACAAACGTATGACACTAATTTGGTCGTTTGTGCTTCTAAGGTGGTTGCTGAGCGTGAAGTTCACAACCACTTTTAATTTGTTAATAACTAATGAACACTTGGGGTTGCTGACTTTATTTTAGTATATTTATGAAGCACTAACGAAGCACAAACGTTTGACACTAATTTGGTCGTTTGTGCTTCTAAGGTGGTTGCAGAGCGTAGAGTTGGCAACCACGTTTAATTTGTTAATAACTAATGAACACTTGGGGTTGCTGACTTTATTTTAATACACCTTTGAAGCACTAACGAAGCACAAACGTATGACACTAATTTGGTCGTTTGTACTTCTAAGGTGGTTGCTGAGCGTGAAGTTCACAACCACTTTTAATTTGTTAATATCTAATGAACACTTGGGGTTGCTGACTTTATTTTAGTATATCCTTGAAGCACTAACGAAGCATAAACGTTTGACACTAATTTGGTCGTTTGTGCTTCTAAGGTGGTTGCAGAGCGTAGAGTTGGCAACCACGTTTAATTTGTTAATAACTAATGAACACTTGGGATTGCTGACTTTATTTTAGTACACCTTTGAAGCACTAACGAAGCACAAACGTATGACACTAATTTGGTCGTTTGTGCTTCTAAGGTGGTTGCTGAGCGTAAAGTTCGCAACCAATTTTAATTTGTTAATAACTAATGAACACTTGGGGTTGCTGACTTTATTTTAGTATACCTTTGAAGTACTAACGAAGTACAAACGTATGAAACTAATTTGGTCGTTTGTGCTTCTAATGTGGTTGCTGAGCGGCGAAGTTGGCAACCACTTTTAATTTGTTAATAACTAATGAAAACTTGGGGTTGTTGACTTTATTTTAATATATCCTTGAAGCACTAACGAAGCACAAACGTTTGACACTAATTTGGTCGTTTGTGCTTCTAAGGTGGTTGCTGAGCGTGAAGTTCACAACGAAGCACAAACGTTTGACACTGATTTGGTCGTTTGTGCTTTTTGGTGGTTGCTAACTTCACGGACCTGTAATTTTATGCATATGTTTAATTCTATCATCCGAATGATTACACTAACATCATTTACTTTTTCTAAATTTAATTGTTTTTTAGCTGAAAAATCTGCTCTTTCTTCTGCTGCTTTTTCAGCTAATAATATTTTCTTTCGGCGCTTTCTTTTATTGTCTTGAAAAGGGTGTACATCAAAAATTGCACATTTTTGTTGGCATTCAACCATTATACTATCAAATTTTTCGTTTCTAAATTGAAGACGTTCAATAAACTTTTTAGCAATTTGGAAGAACGCGTTATATCCTGTGCTTTGGATTGCAATTGATTATTTACAATTTTTTTTTTCCCAAAATTTTGTAGCAACATTATTGAGGGAAATATGAAAATAAAAGATGTCATACTAGCCATCGCAATAAGAAGCATCTTCAGACGTTGATATTATAGAACGTTTTTAATAGAAATATATAGCCACAGAAATTACGATGTTATAGTCCGAAACTCACAAAATTACGACTAAAAATTCAGATATGAACTATATCTTTGCATTAATCAACAAATGGAGTAAATATAAATATGGTACCTATTAGAAATTTATTTATTATTTGCATTATGCGGGGTACTATGTTGAGTACAGTAGATAGAGAAAGTGTGGCATGTAATTCAAAATTCAATCACAATATCAATCGCAATTTAATCATTTTCGCGCCTTTCCAATAAGGCGCCTATGGCCGCGGCCATATCGGCCATAGGCTATTTACGCCTCTAATTTTTGATACTTCAGTGTGTGTTGGGTTCGAGTAAAATGTTTTGGTACATAACAAAATATTTTGTATTACAACATTTTTGCTCAGTCAGTCTACGTGACAAGTAGGTACCAAGCGGACATCATCAGGCAAGTTTATTCATGCTCAACTTTGTCGAACCCGCAAACACGGACTTTTGCTCAGCGGGCCTACAGGTACAAACATTTCATTGTACACATGCGTATACGCACTGCGACTGCGTATTTGATCTACACAGCACGTTATGTTATGTAAGTTTGCACAATGAATATAGATATAGAGGTGGACGCCGAAATACTTTTAGCTTTAAATTTAAGGAAGGCCTGCTCTTTATAAGAATATCACCAGAAATAAATTGTAGGAAGTTTTGTTTAAAGTCACAACGTTTTTGATTAGTCAGTGTGTTTAAGTATATCGCAAAACATTTTGTTTAGTAACGTTTTTGTTAGCTCGATGTGCATCCAGCCTAAGTGTCTCCCCACATATGAAGCAGAATATTAGTTTGCAAAGAGCTGAGCGCATGAAAAACGAAGATATCCAAAAGCTCCTAATGTCGGACAAGATTAGATAATCAGGGCAGCCCTCAGCGCACATGGATGAGTGAAAAGGCGATGGATGGATTGCCTACGAGAAGACAAGACATTTGAATTGTAGACTGTACGAGCCGAACAAAGTGCGAATAAGATGACTCTCTACGAGAAGGAACACTATATTTAAATGTTATAAACATATGAAAGTGAATTAAGAAAAATATACTTAGAGAATCTCTTAATTATTGTTTGCCCTGCAACTATTGTTGAGGTGACTAGTATACGTTAAAGAACTGTTAAATTTATCTCAAACATTATGGGAAAATGTACGAGTACTGTAGACTACAGTAACATTGAACTGCAAAAAGTTATCAAATTCTTCTTAAATAAGATATAATATTGACGACATTGCATTTCTTGAGCATAGCTTTCACATGAGGCTGGTGTTTCTATCTTCGCTGTGCGAATTTTTTTGTTTCTTGGTATTTTTTTAAACTAGTTTTTTCTTCAAAACTATATCATTGTGTGTATTTACGCCGTCGACCTATTAAAATTAATCTTTCTTCATCTAAAGAAGTTATTTTAGTAATTAAAAATATCAGTAAAATCAAAACAATAGAAAAATGGAAAAACGTCTATTTCTCGTGACAGAACTAAATCGCAGATTACATATTTTAAATCTGTTAAAGCTGAATTAGATGACCGTAAAGCCAATGGCGAAGTAAATTTATCCATAATAGTTATTTATGTTATAAGGATCATAATGTCAATAATTATGGTACTAGTCGTGAAGATTATCATACGAGGCAAAACCGAGTTTGATAACACGGCGTGTACCATAATGTTTGACATTATGATCCGTATAACATACAAAATTTTATATGCTGGCGTAAATCAATGAGAAAATAAAATACATTATTTTTTTGACGTCCCAAAAAATTAAATCTAAAAAATCAGATATGCTGATTTTGATGTTCTCTTTATATGGAGTTATGGTAACCACATAGTAACAAATTACTTGTTTACAAATAAACAAGGTTTGACAATAGTGTATGTATATGGTCTGTGATTTTCGGCAAAAAATGAGTGATTCTGAAGAAAGTTTGCCTTCTGATATAGAAAATTCAGCGCAAAATGTTGTTTCATCACTTTTACCACAAAAATCTAAAGCAACTTACGAAATGACGTTCAACCGTTACGAAGAATGGTGTATAAAGAAGAAGGTGAAAAATATTACAAATGAGAAAGTGTTATTGGCTTATTTTGAAGAGTTGGCCAAAAACAGAAAATCCTCGTCCCTTTGGTCGTATTACTCCATGTTACGAAGTGTTTTGTCAATTAAGAAGAACATTGATATCAGCAAATATATACACCTGGACGCATTTTTGAAGCGGAAATCCGAAGGCTATAGAGCTAAGAAGTCCAGAATTTTTACCAAAGAAGACATCGCAAAGTTTTTGTTAGATGCAGATGATAAACAGTTTTTAATGATAAAGGTAAAAAAAATCAATCAAAATAATATTTTTTTCTATTATTTAATCAATCTTTTATATTTAGGTAGTGTTCATCATTGGATTAAGTGGAGCATATAGAAGGGAAGAACTGAAGGATTTACTTGTAGAAAATGTAACTGATCAAGATCAAGTTTTTAGAATTGTTATTCCTAACACTAAAACTAAAATTGCTCGGGAATTTTTTGTTACATCTGGAAGTGTTGAAGGTGTGAATATGGTAGAACTTACTAGGAAATATGCCGCCTTGCGTCCAAAGCATGCCGCCTTGCGTCCAAAGCATGCCGCCTTGCGTCCAAAGCATGCCGCCCATTCTCGTTTTTTTGTGTCATGTAGAAACAATAAATGTACAACGCTCCCAGTAGGAATTCACACATTTGGAAATATGCCTAAACTCATCGCTACGTTTCTTAAGCTTCCTAACCCGGAGGAATACATTGGCCACTCCTTTAGATCTTCCGCCTCCTTGTTAGCAGATTCCGGAGCAGATATTCAAATTTCATTATGATACTGAGTACCATAATGGTTTCATTATGGTACTGAGTACTATAATGAAAGCCATTAGAGTACTGAAACTGAGGTTTATAATGTTCTTATTATGATACGCCAGCATATAAAGTATATTAATGGTACTCCCAAGATAATTAGTTCTTCGGAAAACTAACTTCGCCCAACAGTTGTTCTTCATTTACATGTTATTATTAAAATACAAGAGGTCTTAATACTAAAACTGGTATATTTTATGTTAATAGTTGTGTTGTCTCATTTGATATTATAGTTCTGTCTGAAACCTGGATTTCGGACTCCGTATATGATGTCGAATTATTTCCCTCTGACTACAATATTTTACGTTGTGATAGAAATTGTACTCTTTCAGGTCGTGGTACAGGTGGTGGTGTTCTCATAGCTCTGGCAAGTCACATATCGTATAATATTTACAATGTCTCATCTTTAAGATTATTGAATCCTACATATAGTTACTTGCAAATGGTAATTGGGTAACTATACTTGCATAATTTGTGCATTGCATATTCCACCAGATATAACCACAACTGATTTCATTAATTATGTAGAAATGCTAGTTATTGTTTATTAACGAATCTGTCTTATTACTTGGAATAATAAACTGAATTTGGTTCTATCAAACTTAAATAACAAAATAACTATGTAAAGCTGATTTTCAACTAGTCCCTATAGATGCTTACCACCCAGAACTTTCATTGTCTATTAATTTAAATTATCATTCGTCGCCTAATTTCTCGACATCCAACACTTTATTTTATAATTTTCCTAAGGTAAATTATTGACAAATATGTACCTAAATAAAGAAATATTAAATCCAGTAAATATCAGCCGTGGCTCACATCTGTGATCAAGTACAATATTACAACTAAAGAGTACTACAGGAGAAAGTACATAAAATCTAGGAATCTATATTTTTACACAGAATTCAAAAGACTGAGAACTTTAGTTAAAAATCAACTTAAAAATGCATATAATGAGTACGTTCGCTCTGTCGAAAATAATATCCAATCCATCCGATCTATGGAAATTTGTTCAATCAAAGAAAGGAAAAACCCGCATACCTGGTAAACTACATCATAATGACGTTGAGTATGAATCCTCTCAAGATATAGTAAATGCGTTCGCATCTCATTTTTCGAATTTCTTTTCACTCCACACCTCGACGGAACTTTCAGCCAAATACTCTAGCAATCCTCCTTTCAATCTTCACCGAATTAATACAGATGAACTACTTGACATTATGTCTTCCTTACCTAATAAATTTACATCTGGAGAAGATCATATCCCTAGTTTTTTAATTAAATATATCAGATATGCTCTTGTTGAACCACTTGTTTATATTATAAATCTGTCAATTAAAACAAGTATTTTTCCTGAAAAATGGAAGCTAACACGTATAACACCAGTGTTTAAAAAGGGTGACAAGTCTCAAGTAGAAAACTATCGACCTATATCTATCCTTAACAATTTTAATAAAATCTTTAAAATTGTCATATATACATCAATATATAATAATATTCGTTATTTTATTTCAAGTAATCAACATAGGCTTATGAAAGGTAGGTACTAATCTTGCAACTTTTTCTCAATTCGTTTCTGAGACTTTGGATAATCGTGGACAGGTAGATGTCATATATACTGACATGTCGCGTGCTTTTAAGTCCATTAATCACGCTTTACTTCTGCAAAAATTATATACTTTTGGAGCGGGAATGTCATTAACAGTGCTCATCAAATCATATCTGGATAATCGTACCTGTCGTGTGTATTACAATGGTTTCAGCTCATTCGATTTTATCGCCACTTCTGGGGTACCTCAGGGCTCTAATCTAGGGCCACTATTATTTAATATCTTTATTAATGATCTAATCGAATCTTTTTCATGTTCTGTTCTGGCATATACGGATGACATTAAATTGTATCAAAGAATTTCCTCTTTTCCCGATGCTCTCCATCTTCAATCAAATAAATTGACCTTAAATGTGGATAAATGCTGCTCAGTGTCGTATACTAGGAAAATTAATCCTTTACACTTTAATTACACTATGAATGATATGCAAATCGAGAAAAAGACTTCTGTGAAACACCTTGGAGTTACCTTTTGTCACAATTTTAATTTTTCTGATCAAATCTATGATATATGTAGTTCTGCAAGTAAAACATTAGGTTTCTTGATACGTATTTCAAAAATGTTCAACAACCATTTAATTCTCATAGCCCTGTACTTTGCTTTTATTCTGAGTAAGTTTGAATTCGCTAATATTATTTGGTACCCTTATCTATAGCTCTTGATCGCATACATCGTAAATTTTTAAAATTTATGTCCTTCAAACTTGACGGCATATATCCAGAAAGAGGCATTAACCAAAATAGTTTACTAGAACGTCATTCCATTCCATCTCTTTTAGAGAGAAGAATTACCTCTACTTCTAGATTTTTATGGATGTTAATTAATAATAAAATTGATGCACCCTACTTGCTTTCTTATATCCCTTTCCATGCTCCCAGATCTGTTTCTGGATACTCAAGGACCTTCTATTTAGCTAAAACCCACTCTGGCATCCTTCAGCGGTCACCAGTCCACATCATGTGTCGCAATACTGAACTACACTATGAAGATATTTTTTGTAATATTTTTTAATGAAGAATGTATTATTATTTAATTTTCAAAATTTCTCATTATTTGAATTTCGTTTTTGCAAATCATTGTTTTTTCTTTATATATGTATTTATTTAATTGCATATTTTGTTTACTTAATAATTTTTTAATGTTTTCTTTGTCTGTCCTGTAATTGGTTTCCTCTTTTAAACTGTTGGGCAATAAATTATTATTATTATTATTATTATTATTATTATTATAATTATTATTATTATATTATTATTATCATTATCATTATTATTATTATATTATTATTATTATTATTATTATTATCATTTTCATTATTATTATTATTATTATTATTATTATTATTATTATTATTATTATTACACATCGATATTATTATAAAAAGAGCGCAATCTCACCATCACTTTATTGAAATAAAATCAATGTGTTATATAGATACATGTATGAAAAAAGAAAATTTGATAAAAGTTATGTACGAATATACGCACATTTCCAGATATACCTTATACAATTGAGATTGCCCAAAATTAATGTTTTCAGTACATGTATGTAGAGAAGACAAACATTGTTCGAATTAATAATCCATGTTATCTGCATAAAATTTTAATATGGTAAAATATATTTTCAAATTTGTTGTACTGAATTTATATTAAAGTAGCCTACAGATTTTGTAAATATATGTGAAAAATATATAAAGAAGTTTGAACGTCAAAGACTTATACATGAATGTATTTGTATTTGTAAAAATAATCTTTGTTTTATGCACACAGCCAGGTAAACTATCCGGAGAGAGGTTATGTGCTGGCCACATCAGATTATATACTCCAATAATTTTAGAATAGATCTTACTTCTCAGTTCTCAGTATTCAATATACAAGGTCACTGGATGTCGTTTCTAAATGTTATACTTTCATAAATAACACTATTTTAACGACGATATTAATAATTTTTTAAAATTAAATAATTTAATAAATAAAAAACAGCGTCAATTTTCAAACTATAAAGGTTGAAGTATTTGGCATTACAGACATTTAAAAAAAATCATCAAAATCGGAGTTGTTTTAAGCGGTTCCGAGATAATTACTTAGCGCTCCACCACTATCTTCTATTATATTTTCTTCAGCCACAGCACTCTCAATCTGTATTTTTTTTAATAAAAGCTATTTTTCATTTGCTTCTCACACGGGTATAAAAAACAATTGAACATCGTGTTACTAATAGGGCTGTTGCAAGAATTTTAATATGACTTCAACGTATTAAATTTTAAAAGATATTGTTCTTTAAAAAGCCTCAAATTTGAAAATATCAAGAAATATCCTTTAGATATTTTACAATTAATTTTTGAAATTTGGATATTTTGAATAAGTCACGTGATCTGAAACAGAATGTGACGTCAGAGCACATAACATCTTCAGCTGTTCTAATTGGTCCGTTTATATTGTAAATTTTTTTGTTTGGTGTCAAGTGTATTGTCAAAGTTGTCAAACAAGTGTCAAATTTTTAAGATTGATTCAAGTTGTATAATATGTAGGTAATAAAAAGTTCAAATTAAATTGAGTAATTTGCGATATTGTATTGTGCCTTCTTGCAAAAATACTATTAGGAACAAACCTACTATAGAGTTTATAAATTTGCCAAAAGATGCGAAGAAAAGAAAATTGTGGCTGGAAGTAGTAGGTCGAAGAGCTGATAATTTGTCAGAAAAATCGTGTCTTCATGTTTGTGTAGATGATTTCAACTTTCATCCACCTTCAAGATAACAGTACATTTTTGTTGCTTCATTTTATGTTCAGGGGAAACCATGGAGGTATGAAACAAATATGGAGGTAGCTTTTGCGAACTCAAATGAAGCGAACTGCACCCCACTACCAGTCGGGACCATCTGTCATTTTGTGTCGTGTACAGTACAAAGTTTTGTTGAGATTTAATTTTCTGGTGTGTTGTGCGAAGTAATATATTGTGGACTATTTTTATTATTGTTACTTCTTTATTAAAAAGGTGTTTACAAAAAATTAGAGTAGAATTCGCTAATCCAAAAATGAGGATTAGCTTAAACTTTTTTGTCAATCGGCGCTGTAAATGTTTTAAAAAAATGTATAAATACAGACATTTTTTTTACTTTGCATGAACATTGTTTTGAACATGGGCCCCTGGAAAATCATATAGTTCATTTAATTAAATCTATATGTCATAATTATTTTAAAGTTAGTTTGCATTTTTTAACAAAATCAAATATTGATAAATCCCAAAATATTAGAATTTGAAATAACAAAATGACATTGTTTACAAGCTACTTAAAGACTGGTTTTTTATAATAAAAATTATCTAAATCAATTGTTTATTTTTTAATGTACTCTTATACCTTTTCCATTTAATTTAGACGTAACATATTTTATGTAGCTTAATTTTTACAAATTGTAGTGAATAAAAGATTAGTATTTATTTACTACTGTAATTTAATGTCTAGTATATATTTGAAGTAACTTTTTACTATTTAGTATTTCCAAATAGTTTTAAATTTATTTTCATAAGAAATATAATTATCAGTAAATCCCTTTTTTTTTTAAAAAAAAGTAATGATATTACATATTTGTTTCATACCTCCATGGGGGAAACTTTACATCTGACTAAACAGATTTTTTTTTTCTCGACATAGATCTACATATCCTGTAGCAGATTCAATATAAGAATCACGACCAGATTTTTAAAGTAAAATATATTATCAATTTATATAGTAAATCCAGTTTTTATATTTTATTTTACCTCAACTCTTTAACACTCCTTATTTCGGTAGCAGTAAAACATTCGTTCTCTGATATAAATTCAACCACCATCCAGCTATCGACCTTCGGTAAATTGTCCGACTTTAGCTATTATTACTTTATTATTCATTTCATTTCATTCAGCAATGTCAACGTCAAATGTCAAATTAAAAGATTTATTATTAACATGTGACAAACCATAGCCTAAGTTTATTTATATAAATAATATGAATAAACCTAGGTGATGGAAAAACTATTTTCCTATTGGCTATTAATGACGTAATGTATGTACTACTACGTCACAGGAGTGGGGGGTAGTTTTTCAGGACGCCAATCTTTTTATTTAATTATTTCTTACAAATAACAACAAATTATTAATATAAAAATTATTACTAAGAAAATCATTGCATAAACTTTCATTTAAAATAGTTTTTGAAAAATGTGAAACAGGCTCATTGCTATGTGTAGTTTTTAATTCTAAACATTTTTTTATTTACACCTTTGCTCTAATTTAATTGGGGAAGCAGCAATCGCTACATTAAAAAATAACTTTGTATTCCCTATGTTACATATTTCAAATCTACACCCGGTATATATATATATACAGTATGTCCCATTTAGAGGTGCCACCATTGGGATCTCGAGAACTATAAGAGATACGATGTCGGTTAAATGGAACTTTTTGTGCGCCTTTGGGAGGCCATCTCAGATGTGCTTTTGTTTTTCCAAAAATTCTCATAGGGCACTAGATAATGACGAAAAACTAAATATTGTTGATTTTTTCTTTTTCAAATAGCTTCTAAACTATTAGTAATTGAGAAAAACGTTTCAAATACAAAAGATAGATATTTTTATTAGCTAACCAGTGACGTACGAAATAAATTTTTATATCCGTAAATTTTCGAGATATAACACAAACTTATATTTTTTTAAATGGAACCCATATCTGATTTTAGTCTCAAAAAAATAATTATTTTTTTCTCTTTTCAATGATATAAGGGTAAATATGTACGTAACATGGCGCAGTCGGTGTAAACAATCTACAAGAGAAAAACAAATAGAATAAAATTGAAAAGTTTCAGAAAAAATGGAGTCCAAAGTGCCAGCAAGTTTGAGTCTGGAAGGCGACGTTAATAGAAATTGGAAGAAGTTCAAACAACAATTTGAAATATATTTAATTGCAAGTGATAAAGATACAAAACCATCAAGTGTGAAAGTAGCCATTCTCTTAAACATAATAGGAGAAGAGGGTTTAGAAATATATAATAATTTCGTCTTGAACGACGAAGAGAGAAAAGATTATGACAAAGTTATTGAAGAATACGATAAATACATAACGCCAAAAGTCAACGTTGTGTATGAAAGATTTCTATTCTACAAACGAGAACAGCATGAAAGTGAAACCATCGACCATTTTGTCAAAGACTTGAAAGAGTTGTCAAAGACCTGTGAGTTTGGTGAACAGTGTGATAATATGATTCGAGATAGAATTGTTTTGGGAATTATTGACATACAATTACAAGAGAAGTTACTAAATGTGAGTGAGTTGACTCTAAGTGCAGCGATAAGAATGGCAAAAAATAGTGAAATAATGAAGCAGCAGCTAAAAGAGGTACAGACTAAAGAGAAAATTGTAGAAGCTATAAAGGAGCATCGAAAGGAAGGCAAGAAGCATCATAAGCAGGGAAGACAAGCACAAGAAGAAGTTCAAAAGAAGCATTTGGAAAATGATAAAGAATTTCAGTGTCGTCGGTGTCAGAAGACCCATAAACCTAGATCCTGTCCGGCTTATGGGAAAAGATGTAAGAAGTGCGGGCTGTTTAACCACTTCGCAATAGCGTGCAGAGTCAAACACGTCAAAGAAATTTTAGAGGAGGACACCAGCAGTGACAGCAGCATCGACTCCGTCCAGATAGTGCAGTCCAAAGAGGTTCATGCTGTAGAAAAGGCGTGGTATGAAAATGTAAAGGTAGAAGAAGTGTCTGTTAAATTTAAGCTTGATACAGGAGCAGAGGTAAATATACTGCCACTAGAAATTGTAAAAAAGTTAGGTAATCATATAAAAATTGAAAAAACAAATATTTTGTTAGAGTCCTATGGTGGATTTAAAGTAAATCCAGTAGGTATTGTAAGATTGAATTGTAAAGTAAAAAATCTGATGTGGCCAACACATGACCTCCCGCCAATTCCATGTTTAAAATAGCAGTGAGCTTTAAGTAAAGTATCATTACCGGTTAATCGTTTGTAAATAAAATCTAATTTGTTGTCCAATAAATAGAAAAGTCTGTAATACGAAATTTTGGATTGTTTTATTGTTTTTCCTCAAAAATTTGTTAGAGCTCCAAATTAAGTACTGCATCCGATTTATCATATATGGTTAAAATCTAATATGTTGTTTCAAATTATATATGAGTTTTAAATACCAAATTTGAGAAGTTTTGGATCATATTTTAATAGGCTTTAAGGAAAAATAGTCACACACGTACATTCTTATAAAAATCAGCATCATCTTCTAGGTGCTCTAAAACGCAACCTTTGTAAATTCTTCGCCGTACATGATCCATTTCGTAAATGTGTAGTTGTAAATTAATATTAATTTATAGAGCTGCAAAAATAGCAATTAGCAAATTTAAATCAGATCATCCTGTTCATCTAACATTTATGTATGATGGAAAATATATTATTTTTACAAACCCTAATAAAATATTTTACTATTATATTCTCATTAACACAGTTTCATTATTAATTTTAACATAATTGCTGCCTGTCAGTGACATTTGATTAAATATGTCAAACCTGTCATTAAAATTATGATTTTGTTTGACGCATAGAATAGGTGATACATGGAAATAAATTATATTATATATTCATATTTAAAGTTATTTAGAGTTATTTACTAAATGTTATTATCGTAGAATTAAAGATTGTACCATTATATACAAATTTAATAAGTAAAAGTTGCTAAAAAATTATATTCAATGAATTTTTTACAAGAAAAACTGTTAAAAGCTTGTATAAATGATACTTCCGGTTATCCGATATACACTAAAAGCTAATGAGCTCTTCCCATGATAGTATAGAATGGGTATACAAAATTTCAATTTTTTCTGATAGATAGTATTTGAGTAATCGTGTCCACATGATCCACACACACAGACACACACACACAGACACACACACACACAGACACACACACACACACACAGACACACACACATACATACCTACAGACATCATTTTAAAAATGTTAAAATCGGATTCTGGGGACATCAAAACGTGCTTATTATATAAAATCTCTATATGCTATTTTTAGCACGATCCCTATACCTCCCTTACCTAGGGTAGCGGGAGGTAAAAATAATGAGTCAAGGGAAGATTTTATTGTTGTTAAAGTACACTCTAAGCCAATATTGGGACTAAAAGCATGTAAAAGCTTAAATTTAATTTGTAGAAATATTGTTGACTCTGTACAGAAAATTGATGGAAGTACTTAAATGTTTGTTAGGAAAAATTTAGATTTGTTTCAGGGAGTAGGTACATTTAAAGATGAATTGAGTATTAAACTAAGTAATGACGCAAAGCCAGTAGTGAAGCCACCCAGGCGAGTTCCACTAAGTATCAGAGATAGACTAAAGGCAAAGCTCAAAGAGCTAGAGTCTCAAAAAATAATAGAAAAAGTTGAGGGGCCATCTGAGTGGGTAAGCAACTTGGTCATTGTAGAAAAACCCGACAAATCGTTAAGGGTATGCCTTGATCCTCATGATTTAAATAAATATATAAAACGGGAGCAATTTTTAATTCCATCTTTAGATGATATACAAGCTAAATTAGCACATAAAAAAATTTATACTGTTCTAGATTTAAAAGATGGTTTTTACCATGTTAAACTTGATAAACCATCATCAGATCTTTGTACATTTAGTACTCCTTATGGTAATTATAAATTCGTAAGATTACCTTTCGGATTAAATCTTGCTCCTGAATACTTCCAAAAGTTAAATCAAAAGAATTTTGGTGACATCCCTGGAGTTATTGTTTACTTTGATGATGTACTAATTGCAGGAGAATCAGAGAGTGAACATGATGAAATTTTAGATAAAGTGACAAAACGGGCTCGAAAGTTAAATATTAAATTTAATAAAAAGAAAGTTCAGTATAAAGTTCGCGAAGTTAAGTATTTAGGGCAAATATTTAGTAGTGAAGGAATGAGACCAGATAAAGATAGAATAAAGGCGTTAACAAATATGGAATTGCCACAAAATAAAAAAGATTTGCAAAGACTTTTAGGTTTAGTTAATTATTTCAGAAATTATATTCCTAATTTATCAAATCTTACTAACAACATTAGAGAATTACTAAAAGAAAAAGTTGAATTTGTCTGGACATCAAATCACACCCGTGATTTAAATAAAATAATAAATATTTTAACAAGCACGCCACTATTGTCTAATTTTGATGAAGACAAACAAATAGTAATACAGTGTGACGCAAGTAAAGATGGTCTTGGATGTTGTTTGATGCAAGACAAAAAACCTGTATGTTTTGCATCACGGGCTTTAACTAAGACTGAGAAAAATTACGCGCAAGTAGAAAAAGAGTTCCTTGCAATAGTGTACTCCGTTAAAAAATTTCATAATTTAGTGTATGGTCGTAATGTTGTAGTATATACTGATCATAAGCCTATTGTATCAATTATGAAAAAGAACATCAATAATATTGGCTCTTCGCGGCTTCAGAGATTAAAATTAAAACTTGCAAAATATGAATTAACTGTAAAATTTATGCCTGGTAAGCACTTACATGTAGCAGACACACTGTCACGATTATATTTAAAAGATGAAGTTCATGATGATAAGTCAATGTGTGAGATAGTTCATACTGTGTCAAAATTTGAAGATTTAAGAGGGCTCAATTCAGAACAATATATAAAAGAATTCGAAAACGACGAAATTCTAAATAAAATAAAACACTATTGTTACAAAGGTTGGCCTAAGTCACTTAGCAATGTTCCTGATAATTTAAAAAAAAATTATAAAATAAGAAATGACATTTTTGTAGTTAATAATTTAGTATTATATGGTAATAGGATTATTATACCAACAAAAATTAAAGAAAAAATATTGTCTTTGTTACATGAGGGACATTTTGGCTTCAATAAAATGAAAAATGCCGCGAAACAACTTTATTATTGGCAAGGAATGAATACAGACATTGAAAACTTTGTAAGAAAGTGTAAAATTTGTGAAAAATACAAGGCAGCTAATGTAAAAGAACCATTAATTTGTCACGAAATACATAAAATACCATTTCGTAAAATCGCAGCAGATATTGCTGAATACGGTAATCATTCGTATTTAGTCATTATAGATTACTTTTCTAAATGGTTAGATATAATTTTAATAAAAAATAAAACTACTCACGAGTTAATAAAACAATTTAAGAAATTATTTAGCACTCATGGTATCCCGGCTCAGTTAGTTGCAGATAATATGCCATTTAATTCGTATGAATTTTTAAAATTTGCGTCAGATTGGAAATTTAAAGTTACAACTAGTAGCCCACTTTATGCACAGGCAAACGGTCAAGCAGAAAGTGCTGTAAAAATAGCTAAAAATATGCTTAGAAAAAACGCAGATATAGATTTGGCATTATTGAATTACAGAAATTCGCCAATTGAAGGAATAGGACTATCTCCAGCGCAGATTTTAATGAATAGACGTCTAAACTCTAAATTACCTATAGCTTTAAATCTTCTTGTGCCCGTAAAAAATGATCCAGACAATATTAAAGAAAAACTAGATAAAAAGCAAGAACTTTACAAACGGTATTACGATCGAAAAGCTAAAGAGCGCGACTCATTTAATTTAGGTGATAATATTACAATTAGGAAAGGAAAAGAGTGGGTACCAGGAAAAGTTCTCCTCGTTCGTACATTGTTAAAGATGAAGACAATAAAAACTACAGGCGTAATAGTAGTTTTCTTAGAAAGTCATGTAATACTCCATTGATTAAAACTAGTCGTACATTTAAAAATGATGACAGTATTACTGATGTAAATCAAAATATAACAAATGATAATCACTTAAACCAAAATGTAATGAACCCTGGTGGTAATAATACTGATGTAAATCAAAATATAACAAATAATACTGATTTAAACCAAAATGTAATGAACTTTAATCGTAGAAGAAGACAAGTTAAATTGCCATCACATTTTAACGACTACTTGTTGTATTAATAGTAATAAGCTTTAGATTTTGTTTATTTATAAAGGGGGAAGATGTTGAGAGTTTAAATATTAATATTGTATTTCCCGCCACGTTGCGGATGCTCAGTTGTCAATGTACGCCAGCGACAATGGCGGTACCCAAGGCAACATATGTTAGTCAGTGTGTTATGTTTTCCTAGAATCTGAATAAAGGTATTTTTCGTACTTTATGTAATTTTGTGTAACTTATTTTATATAAGAGTACGTAACAACAACAATACAAAAATTCCCAAGGTGGCGATCGAACTAGATTCTATTTCTGAACTTAAACCATTAAACAAATTCGAAGATACAGAGTACTACGAAGACCAAATTGTAACCGATAACATCAACTACCCAGTGTGGGCACTGTATGTAATAATCATCACCGGTACCATCATCACCGTTACAGCTTACCTCCAAAAAACGTTCATCAGATATAAAAAGAGAAAACAACCCAAGGCCGAAGGCATTGAACTTCAACCGCCAACTTCACCCCCTAAATCGGCGCTGAAGCTACCCGATGAAGCCCAATTTTAGCGAGGGAGGAGTTACCGTTGTCCAAACCGCCGAATTGCAATTCCCAGGCGCCGAACCCGACACCTGAGTATCCTGTTTCCAGTTTACAGACTTTTGTGTAGTTTCAAGTTAGTCAGAGTTTAGAATCCAAATAGAAAACATTAGAATAGAATAAATGTAATAATTTTCATTAAATACACATTAATAAATTTTATGTGTAACAAATGATAGTTAGCATATAATAAACTCACAATAAAGCCTCCTTTTTAAAAATACTATTTCGGATCCTCGAAATATAACTTATATATATATATATATATATATATATATATATATATATATATATATATATATATTCGGAATAGGCTATGAACAGGGAAACGTATGTCTTAAATTTAATTAAATGTCAATTTGACACAAGATTTGCATGATATATTGTCAAATATGTTATCCAAAGAAATTAAAGCTTTTCTTGTAGAATCGTACTTTAGAAATGGAAATAAATTAGAAGACGGCGAATGGCAATATTCTTTTGCTGCCTGTTATAATGAATTTCTGGAAAATTTTCCCAATGAAGCAGCAGATTACATTTATAATGCTATTTACAAGCTTGTAAAGACAACTGTAGCGTTA
Organism: Ophonus ardosiacus; assembly: GCA_943142095.1. NCBI lineage: Eukaryota > Metazoa > Arthropoda > Insecta > Coleoptera > Carabidae > Ophonus > Ophonus ardosiacus. The sequence continues at coordinate 20,543,562 of OW964829.1, read as the reverse complement.
TTTCGGGAAAATGGTTTTGAAAGAAAAACCGGTAGCGGAAGACCAAGGAAGAGAACAGCCGAAGTACTTGATAATGTCAATGTGAGACAAATTGTGGAGGACCTCATCGACATCCTTTCGAAGGATCAGTCACGAGCTAAATTTATCCGTTGGTACCAAACATACGATTTTGAAAGAAAATTTGAAACTGTTCCCCTATAAAATTCATTTATTTCAAATTGTACCCCTAGATTTTCAATAAATTACTGTAACTGATTTTTGGACAACATCAATAATGACGAAATTTTAAATATTACTTTTTTCATTGATGAAGCATGGTTTCATCTTGATGGATATATAAATTCCTAAAATATGCTGCTTTGGTCTTCAGACAACCCCCATTCGTTTGTTGAGACGCCTCTTCATCCGGTTAAACTTGGTCTTTGGGTTGCAATTTCAAGAAGGCGCATAATACCAATTTTTTTTTTCATGAAAACGTAAATGCAAATTTTTATATTGAACAAATATTGACTCCTTTTACAGGACAATTGGATAATGAAGAACTTCAAAATTTATGGCCACCAAGATCTCCAGACTTGACAAGTCCCGACATTTAATAATATTTTGTCGGCTTTCAACTATTCGTTATAGCCCAAATACTTTATTTTACCTTTTACAATTTCATGTTTTTACATTATATACATATTATAAAGTATTAAAGACACACACAAACACAAGTCCCGACATTTGTCTCTTCTCATATTTAAAAAAAAAATGTGTTTAAATTTTAACCTCAAAATTTAATGGATTTGGAAATGAATATTTTAAGACTTTTAGAAGATATAACACCTGAAGTGCTCATTAGAGTAATCGAAAACATGAAACAGAACTTTACCCAAATATTGTTTTTATTGTATTTAACATGTCTTCTGCGCACATACAATTCTAATTATATCTATTTTTCATTGTATGAGGAAGTCCCTAAAAGACAGAGATTCTTCCAACTCATTAGCAATATTGGCGGTATTTCTTATGGATATATGCATTTTACCTACAATTTTAAATATTTAATTAATAAAACAATAAGAAAGATTAAATGTATTTTCCAGAAAAAGCTTTCAGAATGTCACTAAAACTGTTGGTTTTTAACACTCACATCTATCATTTAATTGTTTGAAGAAGCTGGCTCATACTATTTTAACAATATTTTCATCAACCTATGCCTGCAAGTCATTATTTTCAGAGATGAATAACATTAAAGACTCGGTTAGAAACCGTTTGACAGATGACTCCAGTTCAGCATGCATTCTGCTAAAAGTAACATCTTACAACCCTAACATATGTTATTTGTCATCTAATCTGCAACAACAGAAGTCACACTAATTTTACTTTAATTTGAATTACGCGTATAATTGAAACATTGCAAAATGTTCCTATTTTTTTTTTGTAGTAAATAAAGAGTTTTGAGTTGATAGTATTTATTTATTAGTATTATTTTCCCAATAATCACAAAGTCAAAATTATATGATGGTACGTCTATGACCTCAATAAACATTTCCTTAGAAAAATGGCACGTTGATACGTAAAGGTTCGCCATCCCTGCACTAGTGAATAATGTCCGCATTGATTAATGATGAAATGTTAAGTTAATACAACATTGTTTGCAGAATGCTGCTGTACTGTGTGATTTAAAATAGAAATAAAATGATAATTGCACTTCCAACCGGTCGACCACAATTTGATGTTGACTTTCTCTTTCGGAATTCGGCCGCCAAATAAACAAATGCCTGGCGTCTGATAGTGCTTACGCACAAACCTGCGCAGATTCAACATATGATTCACGCTGTCGTAGATGATTTTGATTCATGTTTCATGTATAATGTATACGTCTCGTTTTGAACGGGACTGTCCCGTTTTCACGCTATCTGCCCCGTTGTCCCAAATAAACACAAATCTGTCCCATTTTCGCAAAATGTACGATGCGCTCATGTATTACATAAATAGCTATATTACATCTTTTATAGAGTGATAGAGTAATATAAATATATAAAATATAATGTAATTAATCTCATAGCCTGTGGAAAGAAGTGGAAAAATGAAAATGTTTGTAATTTACAGACAAATGTCAATGTCAAAAAACCAGAGATATTACTGAACTGAAGACTTTTTCTGGAAAGTGCATATCACATTTCTTATTTTATTATTAATTATATATATATAGTGCTACTTCGTTTAGAAAAAGTTTTTCTCGCCGCTGGAAAATCTCAAGATATTAAGCCGCAGTTAGAAAGTAGAGAAAAGTATAACCTACAATATACGTTGTTTATAACATTTATGGAATACTCAAATATGACTTACCTGTTCGGAAAGGATCCATGAAGCATATTTGAGGCAAGTATTAGTTCCGCAAGTCAGCTAGTTTGCCGATATCTAGAACAATTATAACCTGCAAATTCATTGTTGACAAACACACGTTCGACTTATCTTTTGGAGGACGCAGAACCGGTTCTAGAGCCACCACAGTGTCAGTGATATTCCAGAGAACATTCAACATTGTTTAGTCACTGTTGCACATTTTATTTTGTTGTTTGAAACTCTGTTTTACGTCAACAACAACCTTGCCGCGTCCGATTCAACTGACAGCCGTTCAAGGTTCAACGTAAATTGCGCTGTGAGTCCTACTGTTTATTCCAAGCGTTCCGAGCCAACTTCACGCCGAAATAAATAATATTTATTTGTAACGTTATTTTATTATTGTAAATTGTATGTATTGTAATTTTCTAGCTGAAATATGACAATCCGCTAGTAGTAATATTTTTATTAAATTCATGTCATCGTTTAAAGCGCCACCAAGTGCTAAAGATTAAAGTTAAATTTCCCACTACGAAAAATACTGGTTTTTACCGGATTTTGCGGATTTTTGAATATAAAAGGCGTTGCACTCAGTGCAAACGCCAGAGTCAGGGAGACTCGCGAGAGTCAGGCCTCGTGGAGCAAACTCAAGTCTGGGGAGATTGAGGCAGGACCCGAGCGCAGAGCAAACCCAGCACTGGGAAGCCTGAACGCTAGAGTCCAAGTCAGTCGAGTGCCGAGAGAAGTCGCCGTGAAACCGAGAGTATTTCCGTCTAAGTCAGTGAAGATGGAATCCGCTGTGACGAAACCGCCGTATTCTATGTAAGTCGCGTGTGGTGTGTTTTCCGGCCCAACAGATACCGCTGTTGTGGACCTCTACGTGAAGAAATCGGTTCAGTAGAGGACATAAACCACCAACGTTCCGTGTACGAGTTCGCGTGTTTAGAGACAGCCGCCGTGATAGTCCGCAAGAGAAAAATCGCTGTTCACCGCGAGTAAGTCAAGCCGCCGCGTTGAAAATATGTTGTATTAAATCTATTTTAAAGATTTCCATCATACTGTTTGTTTACTTACCTTTTTTGGGTGTAGTAGTTTCACCGTAATGTTCACCGCTAGTCTACGTTGTCATATTTCAGGGGAAAACAAGGATATTTTCTTTATTTGTTTTCATTTAATATTTCTAACCAATAAATCTGTTAGTTATTTCAACACTCTCGTCTCTGGAAGAAACGCGGCTGTCCAAAATGGCGCCCAAGCAACAAAGAAATCACCGACTACAAGAGGACGTTATGTACCCCCCCACCCCAGCCCATCAGAGGGCGTTACAATATATACCCTTCATAAATACCGCCAATCTAATTAAAGAATTGGAAGAATCGCGAACATTAGAAGAAAAAGATGAAACTTGTTCATAGAATGAATTTAAAAATATGAAAATGGCGAGAGATCTTGTGATGGCCACAACCGATTTTTGCCTCTCGCTAAGAGAGGTATTGGAATCATGCTAAAATTCGCATGTCCAGATTTTAGTGGCTAAGCACGTTTTAAGGTCCCTATAATCTGATTATAACATTTTTACGATGATGTCAGTGTGTGTGTGTGTGTGTGTGTGTGTGTGTGTGTGTGTGTGTGTGTATGTGTGTGTGTGTGTGTGTATGTGCGCGCGCGCGTTTGTGTGTGGATGTGTGGAAGTGTGGATGTTGGAACCACGGTTTCTCAATACTATAAGAAAAAATATTTAACTGCAGTTTCCTCAAACTGACAATCCTGGGAAGAGCTGATTAGATTTTGGTAGCAATTGGACAACCGGAAGTAATAGTTTCTTTAAAAAAATGTTCTAAATATTATTTTTTGAAAATTTCTTTTATTACTATTATTAAAGAATATAAATTCTACATCTGATACATTTAATATTTTTATTATATCTTTTATAGATATAGAGATAATAGAACTGTAATATATAGAATAATCTAATCGCAGAGGCCAAGGCACTAAGGAAACCAGCTGACAAATTCAAATGTTTATAACATAGTTTGTAAATGATAGATGTCAGTGTTAAAAACCAACAGTTTTAGTGACATTCTGAAAGCTTTTTCTGGAAAATACATTTAATCTTTCTTATTGTTTTATTAATTAAATATTTAAAATTGTAGGTAAAATGCATATATCCATAAGAAATACCGCCAATATTGCTAATGAATTGGAAGAATCTCTGTCTTTTAGGGACTTCCTCATACAATGAAAAATAGATATAATTAGAAATGTATGTGCGCAGAAGACATGTTAAATACAATAAAAACAATATTTGGGTAAAGTTCTGTAATGTTTTTGTTATAAAACGACGGTTCGATAGCAAAGTGTAATACAATACTTATATAACATAAAATGGAAATGTCGAGATGTATTGTGCTGGACATAACGGATTTTTGTCGCTGTGTTTATATTTTACCTATATATATATTTAAGAAAAAAATAGTTATTTTTTTGAGACTAAATTAAGATATGGGTTCCATTTAAAAAAATATAAGTATGTGTTGTATCTCGAAAATTTACGGATATAAAAATTTACTTCGTACGCCACTGGTTAGTTAATAAAAATATCTATCTTTTATATTTGAAACGTTTTTCTCAAATACTAATAGTTTAGAAGTTATTTGAAAAAAGAAAAAATCAACAATATTCAGTTTTTCGTCACTATCTAGTGCCCTATGAATATTTTTGGAAAAACAAAAGCACATCTGAGATGGCCTCCCAAACGCGCACAAAAAGTTCCATTTAACCGTCATCGTATCTCTTATAGTTCTCGAGAACCCAATAGTGGCACTTCTAAATGGGACACACTGTATATATATATATATATATATATATATATATATATATATATATATATATATATATATATATATATATACACTGTGGTGGCTCTAGAACCGATTCTGCGTCCTCCAAAAGATAAGTCGAACGTGTGTTTGTCAACAATGAATTTGCAGGTTATAATTGTTCTAGATATCGGCAAACTAGCTGACTTGCGGAACTAATACTTGCCTCAAATATGCTTCATGGATCCTTTCCGAACAGGTAAGTCATATTTGAGTATTCCATAAATGTTATAAACAACGTATATTGTAGGTTATACTTTTCTCTACTTTCTAACTGCGGCTTAATATCTTGAGATTTTCCAGCGGCGAGAAAAACTTTTTCTAAACGAAGTAGCACTATGTATATATATATATATATATATATATATATATATATATATATATATATATATATATATATATATAATTAATAATAAAATAAGAAATATGATATGTACTTTCCAGAAAAAGTCTTCAGTTCAGTAATATCTCTGGTTTTTTGACACTGACATTTGTCTGTAAATTACAAACATTTTCATTTTTCCACTTCTTTCCACAGGCTATGAGATTTAATTACATTATATTTTATATATTTATATTACTCTATCACTCTATAAAAGATGTAATATAGCTATTTATGTAATACATGAGCGCATCGTACATTTTGCGAAAATGGGACAGATTTGTGTTTATTTGGGACAACGGGGCAGATAGCGTGAAAACGGGACAGTCCCGTTCAAAACGAGACGTATACATTATACATGAAACATGAATCAAAATCATCTACGACAGCGTGAATCATATGTTGAATCTGCGCAGGTTTGTGCGTAAGCACTATCAGACGCCAGGCATTTGTTTATTTGGCGGCCGAATTCCGAAAGAGAAAGTCAACATCAAATTGTGGTCGACCGGTTGGAAGTGCAATTATCATTTTATTTCTATTTTAAATCACACAGTACAGCAGCATTCTGCAAACAATGTTGTATTAACTTAACATTTCATCATTAATCAATGCGGACATTATTCACTAGTGCAGGGATGGCGAACCTTTACGTATCAACGTGCCATTTTTCTAAGGAAATGTTTATTGAGGTCATAGACGTACCATCATATAATTTTGACTTTGTGATTATTGGGAAAATAATACTAATAAATAAATACTATCAACTCAAAACTCTTTATTTACTACAAAAAAAAAAATAGGAACATTTTGCAATGTTTCAATTATACGCGTAATTCAAATTAAAGTAAAATTAGTGTGACTTCTGTTGTTGCAGATTAGATGACAAATAACATATGTTAGGGTTGTAAGATGTTACTTTTAGCAGAATGCATGCTGAACTGGAGTCATCTGTCAAACGGTTTCTAACCGAGTCTTTAATGTTATTCATCTCTGAAAATAATGACTTGCAGGCATAGGTTGATGAAAATATTGTTAAAATAGTATGAGCCAGCTTCTTCAAACAATTAAATGTGTCTGATAACGCATTCCATGTTTCCAATATTTTGTTATTAACATTTTCACTTATATTACTTGTCAATCTTTCTGTTTCAATTAATTCTAACTCTTGTTTCAATAAATTTTTGAATCCATCAGCTGCATTTCAAATTCTTCAATTTCCAACCAATCGAATTGGGACAAATTCAGTTTATCAAATGACGTCACATCAGGGTACATTCTAAACTTGAGTATTTCCGATAATTCTTTGAATTGAGAAAATCTCGCTGAAAATTCCTTGATTGAAGAATCATTCACAGAAATAAATTCTTCAGTAACTTGGTCTTCGTCTGGTTTCTAATGCATCTAGTGCATCATAATGAATTTTGTGATAAGTGACGTGCCCAATATATTGTGTCGCGTGCCATTGGTTCGCCATCCCTGCACTAGTGGATTAAAAATATATCCATACAATATTTATGGATGTTATGTTGAAAATCAATAAATGCTACATTAATCTTGTTACAAATTTAAGTGCCTTATTGATAAAATTCGTTACTAGTTTTAGTAAGTCGGATAATAAATTTAAAAATTGAGCAAGAAGCAAATTTGCGTAAATTTTTAGACGACAATATTACAACGAGAAAATATACAGAGTGTCTTGTTGAAATCTATTATACAAGTGATTCCACAACTTCGCGTGCACAAATGTTAAGAGCATATAATATCAACTAAAATAAGGAAAAAAAAAATTATTAACATGGCTCCGGTCTTCAACTGTTTCATTTTGTATTAGAAGCAAAGAAAAACTGGCAAAGATAGTCATCGAACAAAATTGTGTCTATGCCAGTAAGTACACAATAAAAATATAATAAAATTTTATAATTATGAAACATTTTTCTCAATTTTTAATAGCTAAGATGTTCTTTGAAAAGTAAATGAACGCTACAACATTTTAGTTAGAACAATTATTTGTTTTTTTTCCTCAAGAAAAAAAAAACCACTTCCAAGATGATCTTCCGAGGGTAAACATAAAGTCTCATTTAATCGAAACTCTTACAGCTTACAGTTTTCGAGACAGCAGAGAGAGGGCGTAGCACGGTGGATGCCATGGACCAGAAGGAATGGAAGAGGATGCTGGAAGAGGGTTATGCCGACCTTGTGTAACACGGGAAAAGGCAAAGAGAAAGAAGAAGAAGAGGTAAATCCCGTTAAAATTCATTTTTCGCTGCCTTATTCCTCGGAAACTATTGGAGATCGGCCTTACGTTGATTCAGCTTTTTTATGCATTTTACTTAGTATTACCATTGATTATATATACTACGTACACAGATAAATTTTTACTGCCGAAAATAAGGCAACACCGAAAAGTCGCTCATTTCTAGATGGCAATAGTGAATTTTCGGTTAAGTCGCAGATCGACAGATGACACTACCTCCGCATTCAAACAATCTTTTCCTTGCTACATAATTTAAAATGAAATATTATTCTACATGTCTTTGTATTTCTATTAAAAATAAACATGAAAACAATGAATGCATTCTTAACTAAGTAGTTACTTTATTTGAAAAAATAAAATACAATTTGTTATAGCAATAAGAAAAGAAAAAAACAAATTATTATTATACGTGACGCGTTGTTTTTGAGTATACAATTTTCAAAACTCCTCATCGAGAATCAACTTTGAAGGGTGACGACAGACATCGACGCCCATTGACGTGCATACGCCGGGCGTCGTTTTTGACTTCTCAATAATTCTCAAAACCACTCATCAAAAAACAATTTCGACGGGTGTCGGAAGATACCGACGCCCATAGACGTCCCGACGCAAGGCGTCATTTTTGAGTTTTCATAAATTCTCAAAACTACTCATTGGAAAACAACTTCAACGGGTGTCGGAAGATACCAACGCCCATAGGCGTCCCGATGCAAGGCGTCGTTTTTGAGTTTTCATAAATTCTCAAAACCACTCATCTGAAAACAACTTCAACGGGTATCGGAAGATACCGACGCCCATAGACGTCCCGACGCAAGGCGTCGTTTTTGAGTTTTCATAAATTCTCAAAACTACTCATAGGAAAACAACAACGACGGGTGTCGGAAGATGCCGACGCCCATAGACGTCGCGACGCAAGGCGTCGTTTTTGAGTTTTCATAAATTCTCAAAACCACTCATCTGAAAACAACTTCGAGGGGTGTCGGAAGATACCGACGCCCATAGGCGTCCCGATGCAAGGCGTCGTTTTTGAGTTTTCATAAATTCTCAAAACTACTCATTGGAAAACAACTTCGACGGGTGTTGGAAGATGCCGACGCCCATAGACGTCGCGACGCAAGGCGTCGTTTTTGAGTTTTCATAAATTCTCAAAACCACTCATCTGAAAACAACTTCGACGGGTGTCGGAAGATACCGTCGCCCATAAACGTCCTGATGCAAGGCGTCGTTTTTGAGTTTTCATAAATTCTCAAAACTACTCATTGGAAAACAACTTCGACGGTTGTCAGAAGATACCTACGCCTATAGACGTCGTTTTTGAGGTTTTCATTATATCTCAAAGCCACTCATTGGGAAACAATTTCGACGGGTATCGAAAGATGCCAACGCCCAGCGACGTTGCGATACCAGACGTCATTTTTCAGTTTTCATTAATTCTCAAATCTACTCATCGGAAAACAACTTGTTCCGGAATATATTGAACATTTATAAAATAATATTGAACACTTTATTTACGGAACAATAGGCTACTTGCGTGGTAATGAAAATCCGATTTCTATCACTATATAAGTAATGTTATGTTGAAAACATATATAAAAATATAAATTTTATTTAAAAAAAATATTTGTTTTTTAGTAATTTAAAAAAGAAAATTTTCTGTGACGTCATTATATTGAACCGAAGAAGGAAACCATGTGTAAAAATGTAACGTATAGATGGCATGGCGTACGAGAAAGTTTTAATTTGAATTTGACATTAGTTCATTTTTTTCTCTCTGGTCTCTCAAATACATTAAATACACAAATAAATACATAGGTAGTTACATGTAATTTAAAATATCGATACCAAAAAGACAAACTAAAATACTAACCTCCAAACGTCAAACAGGAGATCAACATTACCCGTATAAACATGCCGTTGGTGTGGGGCGGTACCACGCTATGGCTTTACGGCCATTCATTGGTGCGGCGTAATTCTACGTCATGCATGGCGGCAATTCAAATAATCAAATTTCATTATTTTTTTTGTGGCTAATTAATAAAAATTTTGTAAAAAGAAAAAATATGGGTAGCAAGTTTTTACCTTCTCTTCAAAAATATTAAATAAAAAAAAGCTACGCAAGTAGCCCATTATTATTTATACTGAACATAAAATACAAAAAAAAATCTGATGTGGACACCACATGACTTCCTTGTAAGCCTGTTACACTATATATATTTTGTTAATAACTAAAATATGTATTATAACAGACCCAATCATAAAATTGCACGTATTTGACATATTTTGACATTGACATTAAATTATTATTTTTTGTTTTCGTACTAACTCATAGCAAACTTAATTACAGGAACCAAAAAGTACATAATTTTTAAATTTACATATCTCGCTTATACAAAGAGCTAATTTAATCATACTTGATGTTTTCGACGCAGAATTCAATTCTCTAATAGTATATTATGTGGCAAGTGTGTGAAGCTGACATTTTTCCGAATGTAAAATAGGCTTCACACACGTGTTACATACTATACTTTTTCTACGACCTTGCAATAAAATATATTTTTTCTTCACATTGTCATTCTTTTAACGTAAAGCCTCTGTATTATCGACTTGTGTAACCATAATTACCAACGTTAAGGGTGTTTAACAGCTTTGTTTTATTATAGTCCAGGCAACGAAGGAAAAATAGCGGAAATAATTCATGTAGAAGCCAATTTTGGCACAGTTATAGGGGAAGGTGTCCTTAACAAAATACTAAAAGTACTGATGGGTGGGAGTGAAGCTAAGGGAGGGGGGGGGCCTCTAAAGGTCCCTTTTTTCAGTTTTTTGTTAATAACTCGAACACTACTGCCTCTAGCGAAAAAATGTTTATGTATTAGATTAATCTACATAAAATTCTCTACAGAAAAGGTTCTATACACATTTTCACTAGGATCCATAATTAAGGAGATATAGAGGGGGGGAAATAAATTTTTTTAAAAAAATTGATTTTTATTGTTAAAAATCAAGTTTTAATGATAAATGAACTATGCAGAGCCCACGTATTAATAACTTTACTACATGTATATATAATGGAAGAATTGTGTGCGGGGTGGAGAGGGTAGGGTTGGGTACCGCAATAATGTACGTCGTTTGAGATGACTATAGACAGAAGGGGAGAACGGTTGGAATGAGTTCAGGGCTCCCCGTCACTGGCTGTTGGTCCCGTTATCCTCCGGGGCCTTCGTATTGGCGTTCGTCCCTATCAGGGACAATTCGGGACCCGCTACTCAATGTTAAAACTAATGTATCGTCTAAACGTCCTTGTCAGTTAATTACGACCTCACCCCCTACGTTGGTGCTAGTATCAATTTTTTATTATTAATTTTACAGTATAATAAATGATTAACATTTGCATTCAAATAAAAGAACGTGGGATCCTTAACCCAGTTACCACGAACGACCCTGTGGCACCCGAGTCCGTTTTGAACACGATCTTTTGCCGATGCACGACTGGGTGTGGAGTGCGCTGCGGTTGTCGCAAAGCAGGAATTGCCTGCTCCAGTGCCTGCGGGGTGTGCCTCGGCTCATGTACGAATGAAGCCCCCATTGAAGACAGCACCGATGATAATGAAAATTTAGAATTTGAAGAAAATTAGTGTTCAAGATACATCCTTCATTACTATATATTTCATTTTAACCATTTTTCCATGATATAAGAGAAGTATACAAAGCATTTATTTGAATGCAAATGTTAATCATTTATTATTCTGTAAAATTAATAATAAAAAATTGATACTAGCACCAACGTAGTGGGTGAGGTCGTAATTAACTGACAAGGACGTTTAGACGATACATTAGTTTTAACATTGAGTAGCGGGTCCCGAATTGTTCCTGATAGGGACGAACGCCAATACGAAGGCCCCGAAGGATAACGGGGAGCCCTGAACTCATTCCAACCGTTCTCCCCTTCTGTCTATAGTCATCTCAAACGACGTACATTATTGCGGTACCCAACCCTACCCCCCTCCACCCCGCACACAATTCTTCCATTATTATTATGGGGTCCCGTGGCCTCGTGCCTGAGTGTTTGGTCGTGAACCTGGGGGTACCGGGTTCGATCCCGACCGACGCCAAATATTTCGAATTTTAAATGGCACAAAAGTGACCCCTGTGGTGCACTCTCCACGCCAGTAATGAGTGCCCGTGAGGTGACGCCTGGTAAGCGCCCGCACGGTACAAATATGTCATCATCATTACCGATATCTGCGATAAAGCAGATTGGCACACCCAGAAATGGGTAATATGCCGTGATGATATATTTTTTTTATATTTTTTTATATATTACATGTAGTAAAGTTATTAATACGTGGGCTCTGCATAGTTCATTTATCATTAAAACTTGATTTTTAACAATAAAAATCAATTTTTTTTTTTAAATTTATTTCCCCCCTCTATATCTCCTTAATTATGGAACCTAGCGAAAATGTGTATAGGACCTTTTCTGTAGAAAATTTTATGTAGATTAATCTAATACATAAACATTTTTTCGCTAGAGGCAGTAGTTTTCGAGTTATTAACAAAAAACTGAAAAAAGGGACCTTTAGAGCCCCGCCCCTCCCTTAGCTTCACTTCCACCCATCAGTACTTTTAGTATTTTGTTAAGGACACCTTCCCCTATAACTGTGCCAAAATTGGCTTCTACATGAATTATTTCCGCTATTTGGCTCTTTTCGGTCTTCGTTGCCTGGACTATTAAAATACAATTCAGTTTGTAATATTTAAAATAATGAACGGTGCGTGAAATGTTACTTCACGCAAAAACTCAAACTTCACACATAAAAATTGATACGTGAAGTACTCACTTCACGCATGGAAGTAGAAAAAACTTTTATTTGAAGCATTTATTTCTAAAATAAAAATAACACCTTTTTTTTCAAGAAAACCTGATAACAGCTTCAAGTAAAGTATCACTTTCTGGTAGACCATTTTAACTAAAATCAATTATGTTATTCCCATTGATATAAAAGTCTTATATACCAAATTTGAAAAGTTTTGGATTATATATTAAAATCTATTATAGGCTTCAAGTAAAGTACCACTTCCAAAAGTTATAAAATAAAAAATATAAATATATATATATATATATATATATATATATATATATATATATATATAAGTTATGATTCACTACCATCACAGAGTTATGACTCACTACCATCACAAATGCCATCATTTCTTATCAAATTTGTTTATGATAAACTTAGTATATAAACTAGTGTATAGTTAGGCATAAGTGTTATTTGTATCACTTTCTACAAGCTGTTAAATAAAGACTTGAAGTTAGAAAATAAAAATTAATTTTTTTGAAAAACTTCGATTCCAAAATCAAAATTGGCGCAGTCGGTAGGATCGCAAATAAAGAAGGCAGTGTGCTGAAATTCGCCGTAAGTCTGCGCAATACTTTATTCAACAATTTCAATTGTTGCTCTGTGCGATCGAACAAGTGAAAACACATAAATATTCACTCCATCAACAATCAACCTAAACAGTGGTTGCACCAGGGTCTAACCACGACCCATCTTTAACCCAACGAGATTAAGGAGATCAGCCCCAGTAGAACATCCCATTCCATCACCATCGACAACACCGAAGGTGCAGGGAAAGATACAAACGCCCGTCCACTTGAAACGTATCAAGACATCTACTACTATGCAGAGAACAACATACATCATAATAATACTGTTGTAAGTTACAAAACACTCGTAGTAATTACGCACACTTTTGCCGGTAATAACAATCGGTCCGCGAACAAATACTGTTATACTAAGGGTTCTGAGGAACGGCTAACGCTGTTAGGAATCAGAACGAGCCCCGACACAAGGCATATACAAGTTACACATAATAATACAAAATTAATATATAATTAATGAACACTGACAATATCAGAGAATTAGAAGACAAATTTAGACTTCTACCTGTATCAAATAAACAAAGTACCAACAAAATTAAACAGATAGTAACAGAGGCCATAAATTCACCTTTATCATATTCAGTTGAAGAATTAACAAAATCTCAAATTAAATTCAGCATGGCCACTGCTACGATCAGTGATATCAGAAACTTCATTGATGGAGTTCCGGAATATGATGGAGAGGTAAAAACTCTCCCGGAATTCATCAAGGAAGCTGACAATTTTTACTCAGTAATGAATACGTTAAACCTCAGAGCCATACAAAAAACATACTGTTTTTCCATGCTAAAAAAGAAATTCACTCACAAAGCTAGAGATATTCTAAGTACACAAGAGTTCAACTCTTGGGAAGAGATAAAAACTTATCTTCAGAATAATTTCGAAGATAAGAGTACGTATATCACGACCCTGTTAACATTACTTCGGATTACTCACACAAACGATATTAATAATACATTAGGAAAATTCAAAACCGCATACCACAAAATCACATCAAAAATAGCCCTATTAACATATAAACAGGAAGAAAAGAAAGCAATAACAACAGAAATACATACACTAATCACTACACATTTTATATCGCTAATACCCTTGAACTTAAGAACACTATTTATCAGCAAAAACATACAAACTTTGGATGAATGTGAACAGATACTCACTAACGAATTCAACTTTACACAAGTACACAAATCACCACTCCACAAAATAAATAATCAATCCAACATACAAAACCCCTTTTTTAAACAATTTAACCCACCTCCACGAAAATTCCCAGGACAAGAATTTCCCTCAAAACCATTTAATCCTCAACTTGCAAGACCCTCAGGTAAACAAATGTTTGCCAGACAGAATATCAAAAATGGTATAGAGACGAGACAACAGTTTAAACCAACACCTATGTCCGGAATGACAAAAACAACAATACCCATGTCCACACAGACAATAAAAAGAAATTACGCCTTAGAAACACAAGATCCCGAAGATACTTGTGACAATGAAATTAATGATGAGGACGTAACTAACGATCAAGATGAAACATTCGATAATCAATCTTTTTTAGATTACGATCCCGACCAGATAACAGAAAATATGTGATGTTATCAAATACAAAAATGATCCCGATTATCACATATCAAAATTTCAAAATTCTCATAGATTCAGGTTCGAATATAAACTTAATAACGGAACAGACAATAAAACAAAATAAAATGAAGATTCTTAAATAATTCCTTACTTTTAGAACAGCGACGAGCAAAGTCAAATGTGATAAGTATGTAGAGATTAGAATATTCGGAAAAACCCACAAATTTTTCATTTTAAATTTTCACGCAGAATGTAACTTATTGTTCGGAACAGATATACTCCGCGATACGAACACAATAATAGACTTTACAAATAACACGATTAAAATGAAACAGATGAAGTTCAATATTCAAAATTTGGACAAAAAAGATAAAGAAACATATGTGCAAATACGCGATGAACATTTAGAACCAGGAACAAAGAATAAATTGTATAAATTATTAGGAAAATATGATTCACTATTTCCTAAAGAAAATGAAACGTTAACATCCACTAACAAAATACAACACAAAATATATACCACTGATGACGTACCCGTATACACAAAAAACTATCGGTTACCCCAAATTTATGAAAAAGATATTGAGGAACACGTGCAAACATTATTAAAAACAGGAGTCATACAAAAATCTAAAAGTCCGTACAATTCACCCATCTGGATTGTACCAAAGAAAGCAGATGCATATGGCAAAAGGAAAACCAGACTAGTAATTGACTTCAGGAAACTCAATCAAAAAACGAAAGAAGACAAATTTCCCATACCCAATATCGATACACTTTTTGACAAAATAAATAGCCCAAAATTCTTTACTACCCTCGATTTACACTCAGGTTTCCATCAGATATTAATAGACAAAAGTGATAGAGAAAAAACAGCCTTCAGCACTACCACGGGACACTATGAATTTTTGAGAATGCCTTTCGGTCTAATTAATGCACCAGCCACCTTCCAAAGGTGCATGAACGAAGTCCTACAAGACTTAATAGGTAAAATATGTCTCGTATATCTGGATGACATAATCATTTTCGGGAATACAGAACAAGAACATTTGCAAAATATTGAAACGGTCTTTGAGTACTTGAAAAACGCAAATCTAAAAATACAAATAGACAAATCAGAATTTTTTAAAACAGAAGTAGAATATTTAGGATTTGTAATCTCGAGCGAAGGTCTTAAACCAAACGAGAAAAAAATAGAAGTAATACAAAATATTCAAATCCCGAAAACAGTGAAAGAAATAAAATCATTATTAGGCAAGCTATCTTGGTATCGCAGGTTTATACCAAACTTTTCAAAACTAACTAAGTCTTTCACTAACTGTTTACGCAAGGGGTCTACAATAGATATTTATAATAATGAATATAGAGAATGTTTCACGAAAATGAAGGAACTAATAATAAATCCCCCAATACTTTCATTCCCGGATTTTAATAAAAAATTTATATTAACTACCGACGCATCCGATTACGCAATGGGCTCTGTACTTTCGCAGGTACAAGACCTACAAGAAAAACCATTAGCATACGCCTCGAAGACATTTAATACACATGAACAAAATTATTCTACCATTGAAAAAGAATTAAAAGCAATAGTTTGGGCCATACAGAATTTCAAGACGTACCTATACGGACGAAAATTCATTATTCGTACTGATCATAGGCCATTGACCTGGCTGTTTAACATGAAAAATGCCAACCAAAAATTAATGAGATGGAAAATTGAACTTAACGAATATAATTTCGAGATAGAATACATAACAGGAAAAACGAATAAAATCGCGGATTTTTTAAGTAGAATCAGAAATACATTCAAAATAAATTTTAAAGTAGGTGACGTAACAACGACACCCATCTTCGCGCACTGTATATCTAAGGATTACAAGTTCGGAAAAGGTTTGGCAAAACAAATAGATAACCAATTCAATAGTAGGAACTTTTGTGTAAATAAACAACCAAATAAGATAATAATCCAAAATGAGTATGATAAACACATTTTCCACTTGTTTTCAAAAGAATCATTTAGGGATGAATGCAATAAAAAATTATTAAAAAACTCACTAATACAGCTTCGAGATTATTTAATAAAAAATGACCTATACGAAATTAACATCCCATATTTATCATGCGGATTGGACAAATTACCGAAGGATGAATTAATTAAAATACTAAACTCCGTATTTGAAAACACATGCATACAAATAAACGTCTATGCCCTACCACAAAACTTCGTGCTAAGCGATGAGTTAGAATCTAGAATAGAACTAGAAAAGATTATACAGAAAACGATGACTCAATAAAAGGAATAATAGACACACAAGACGATATAGAAACTATACATTCAGCTCAAGAATACCCAATTAACGGTTTAAAAATATTAGAAAATCGCATAAATGTAGCAGATAATCAAATTATATTTTCTTTAGACAAAACATATGACGTAGACATCAAGAAATTATTCAATAACAAAAAACAAAGACTAATAGTCACTATTGAAAGAGATAAATTAGATACACAATTACAGGAGTTCATAAAGGATTACATCACCCCCAAAGTTAGATACTATTGTATATGTGACGACAAAATCTTTAACGCCCTAAATAAAATCATCCAAAAAGATTTCGAAGAAAATACTTTAAACTTAATAAAAGTTAATAAAGAGGTAAAAGATATAGAGCAAATAGATGAACAGAATGAAATCGTTTACCTATACCACACAGGTAAAACAAACCATAGAGGAATCATGGAAACTTATAACAAATTAAAAGAAAAATACTATTGGCCAAAGATGATTAACACTATTACTGCCCTTATAAACAATTGTCAGACTTGTAAAGAATGCAAATATGATCGTAAACCTATTAAGCTCATAGATAATCTCACGGAAATACCTGAAAGACCTTTCGAAATTATAAACTTAGACCTCCTGACCCTTGATGGACAATACTACCTGACAATCTACGACCAATTCTCTAAGTACGCACAAGCATATCCAGTCAAAACTAAAGAAAGTAAGACAATAGTAAAAACGCTAGAAACATTTATTAAAATCAAGATACCTCCACGGAAAATAATATGCGATCAAGGTTGCGAGTTTAATAACCCGAAATCTAACGCGGTAGAAAGATTTCACTCCACGCTGATCGAACACCTACGAATAAAAACAAGAACACATAAGCTGAAATCTCTGAAAGAAACAGTTGATGATTGTATATTCGCGTACAATAATTCAATACAAACAATTACAAATATGACCCCGAACGAAGTACTGTATGGAAAAGACTACACAAATCTAAGACCAAAGGAAAGAATAAATAATCAATTGCAGGTTTACAAAGAAAGAAAACAAAAAGAGTTAGTACAAGTAAAGAACAAAATAAAACAAGAAAAACTCAAACGATTTAGAGAACCGCTAGAAAACAATAAAATTAATAAATTAAAGACATTAAATGAAGCATATCTAAAACAAAACCCCCGACTAATAACCAAATTCAAAAAACCCTTATACCTGAAATCCAAAATAAAGAATTATAACGATAAGTTCAAAACAATAAATACAAAAACGAAAAGCAGAGAACGAAAGGTAAAAATTGATAAGATCAAAATTTAACTGTTTCAGAACCTCACATGGGTTCGCCGAAATAAAAAACATCACAAGTAACCCCGGATTTCTATTGCATACAATTGGTAAGTGCTACCTAAAAGAAAGCGAACAATTACACTATTATTATAACGACATAAATCCAATATACACTGAATACACAAAATTAGAGCAACTCATCAATAATGAAGTCAAACAATTAACTAATGAAACATTTCTTATTGAAAATGGCAAAATTATAAATTTCATGTTCAAAGAACTCGAAACTAACATAATCAAATTATTCGGAAGAAGGAAGAAGAGAGGTTTGATAAATGGATTCGGATCTATAATAAAATCAATAACAGGTAATTTAGACGCTGCTGACGAAGAACGTTACAATACAATTTTAGAACAACTCAGTAGTAACCAAAAAGTATTACAGGCACAAACAAACGAAATTATCCGCCAACAACAAACTTTGACCGATTAATTTAACAAAGAATTACAAACTGTAAGACTAGACGAAAATAAACTACGAACGACAATTAACGAAGTAATTGTAATAATGAAACAGGACAAAAGTTGGAAAGCGCTTATGCACACTGAAATCCAAATTAATAAAATTTTAATATATATTCAAAGACTCAAAAGCATAGTAGACAATGTCATAAAATCCTTAGAATTCTGCTCTTTAAATCAATTAGACATAACCATAATAGATCCCAGTAGTCTCCAAAACATTACACAGAACCCAAATATACTACAAACACTCGAAACGGTATATGTTACTTGTACACTACAAAATAATAAGATACACATCTTATTAGCGGTCCCAAATTACACAAAAAACTTATACCCAATTCAACAATTTACTCCAGTACCATATTACGATTTATCATACAAACAATTAGCAGAGGAAAACAATATGATTACTAGCTATAATAACATATATATATCCATACGTAAATTTATAAATAATAAATATTGTATAACAAATTATAACCCTATTAGCAATTGTATTAATAACATACTAAACAAACAAATATATGATGATTGTCTAAGCCAAGAGATTGCAACAAAAAATTACATTTCACAAATACCATTTACGAATAAAGTAATTATATTTTCCCCAAATCCCCAAAATTTAGAGTTTAATTGCGGAGACAACTACAAATATAAACAAGTACAGGGTATCTTCATCAATGAACAAGATATCTGCACTATAAAAAATTGGCAATTCCAAAAGTACGAACCATTATATCAAGAATACATTTTCGACACTATAAAAGAAATAGAAATTAAACAAATACCAGAAATAAATAAATTGAATAGAGTCAAGTTAAATATTACACACCTAGACCAAATCAAATCTATAAAAGGGATTGACAATCACCATGTACCTATATTATATATTATTTTAAGTATTATAAGTATCATTATTATACTCATATTATGTAAAAAGAGAATATATACTCGTATTTTAGAATATAAGCGGAAGAAAATTGTGAACCAAGAAAAGATAGACTTAGAATTGAATCCTCTGAAATAATGTCATTTCTTGAAGGGGAGGAGTTATGATTCACTACCATCACAGAGTTATGACTCACTACCATCACAAATGCCATCATTTCTTATCAAATTTGTTTATGATAAACTTAGTATATAAACTAGTGTATAGTTAGGCATAAGTGTTATTTGTATCACTTTCTACAAGCTGTTATTATGTTCAACAAATCTGTTTAAATAAAGACTTGAAGTTAGAAAATAAAAATTAATTTTTTTGAAAAACTTCGATTCCAAAATCAAAATTTATATATATATATATATATATATATATATATATATATATATATCTCAATTTATTTAATATATGGATTTAATATAACGATATGCTTTAATTCGTTCGTTTAATAAGTAATTTTATGATGTAAATTATGTGGGTCAAATTACTAATTTTAATCCGGGATGAATTTTTAACAATCGAACTATGATAATTTGCTAATAAAAGGAAAATGAGTACCTATATATATATATATATATATATATATATATATATATATATATATATATATATTATATATTGTGACATAATAGATAAAGTAAAAAATTGACAAAAAATTTTTACGTGATTTTCTGAGGGAAAATCACGCGTCACACTTACCCTCAGCAGCTCAAGGGTTGGTCGTGGTTGCGCGAGGTCGAGGGTTCCTAAAGGGTGGTTGTGCAGGGATGAAATGATGGGCGCCAGTTATGTCGGGTTAAGAGAAGACACAACAATTCAAGAGAAGTTACAATAAAATTTTAAGTTTATTTAAAAATTCGCAAAAAATGTTTTTAAGATAAATTTTAATAAAAATATTAGTATTATTGCAAACAAAAACAACCCAAAAAAATATGGTCGTACACACCTGGTTGAAGACCTGATTCGGGGTTACAAAAAAATGATGGATCCTAGAGATGAGTGGGCCGCCGGAGGGGGGAAACCTGTCGCACGGCGTCGTGGTAAGTTCGGACCGACTGCCTCGCTGATGATGCTACGATCTGCCAAGTCCGCCTCGCTGATGACGGCTACGATCTGCCAAGTCCTTCTATCTGAATATGCCGAAACGTTATCCAGCTCTCGTCAGAGCAGGTTCACGCTAATGGTGACGTTAAAAACGCAGGGCGGCATCCAGAGCACGTAGGGCTTAGGCGTAGTGGTGATCGCTCTAAGTCTTAGGAACGGTACTTTCAGGCAGCGAGTGTGTATAGCTTGTGGAAGCGGTCTCTCGTCTCAATGTGAACTTTGCGGAGATGATTCCCCGCCCCAGCGATCCAAACAACTCATCCGGACCGGGACGTTGAAAAATCATAAAAAAAGACCATAAATTTTAGGCGTTGTTACAAAAATTTTTAGTACAAAAATACAATAAAATCGTATCTACAACAATCGTAATAGTAAAATATTTCGGATAAAAATGTGAAACTACTTGTCAAAAATAAATTTTCCTTTAAAAAAAAAACTGTGCACAACAAACAAGAAAACAGCTGGCCAAGCTGTAGTGGACAGTGAGAGAAGAAATTAGAACAAGATAGGGTTAGTAAAATTATTTGAGCTCTAGCTTTAAGAGAAAATTCTCTACTCGGCGGAATTTTATAGTAACAAAATTATTAATCTAGGTAGCCTAAAAATGACTAGATAAAAGATAAGATAGATAAACGGCTTACCCAGAAGTCGAAGATACTTCAAGATAGTTTTAAGATAAACTCGTACTAACTTGAACAAGCAACAATACAATTTTGTTACTGTGACGTCAAATCAGCGTTAGCCACGTCTGCAACTCCCCCGTATAAGATAGCTAACGAGCGGTATAAAAATGTAGTAAAACTTATTAACAAATTTGTTATATGATCCCAAAAACCTATTAAAAATTTATATAAATTACCCAAACAATTTTAGCCAAAATTATAAAAATAGATAAATTTAGAGATAAATTTTTGGACAAAAAATATAATTTATAAAAATTTGGACAATAAAAAGATTTGACAAATAGCCAATTTTTAATCCCATTAAAAATATTAAACCCAACCAAAAAGGTTGCCAAAAACACAAAAAGTTAAGCAGAATATTACGAGACAAAAAAAGGAATTTAAAGCAAAAGTGAAAGCGTTAAACGCTGGGGACCGGTGAACCGTACTGGTTATTGGTTCAGCATAAAAAGTAATAGTTAAACAGAAAAATTATTATCGCCTCGTATTACAAAAAAACCTTAATTTTGAATAACCATAAGCCAAATGTGAGGCGATAGCCGGTCGGGTTATGAGCGTTTCGCTACTGCATGCGCTGACGGTGGATGTAAAATTTTGACAAACAACTGATAGGAACAAAAAAATATAATTGAAACTTACCAAATCAGATGTTAAACTAGCCAAATAAATGAATAAAAGATAACAAAAGTGTATCATAACACCGATGATACAAGATAAAAAAATAGCACAGCAAAATTTGGAAAAATACAGTCAACACACACGCAGCTACGACACGTCCAAGAACACGACTCGGATCGAAGTGCAGTGACAACATGTGCTCGTCCACTCTTCAATTCACGCGGAAACACACAAAATATGTCGCTAATCAAATTGAACACTAAAGATTTGAAAAAAACCGCGTAACGATTTTTGAAATCGTTACAATATATATATATATATATATATATATATATATATCTGTATTTATTTTATCCGAATTATACAATGTTATTGTAAAGTTTAATTTAAGTACAGTACGTACAATTAACATTAATGTTAAAATTGAGAAAAAAAAGCAACATATATTTAAAAAAAAAGAATAATTTTCCCTTAAATCCGACCCCGAGCATTAGAAATATTCTAACATACAGCAATTTGCGGTCTCGGCGTTGAAAAGCTCTTTTGTATTTTTATATTTGATTGGTGTTTAACGTTTTATTACAATCCCTCGACTTCAGGTAACTATAAGTGCTCTTCCACCGGTATCATGTATTGGATCATCTTCAACAGGTAGGAAGCACTTACTGTCCTTAATACATAAAACTATTGTTAACAGTGTTATTATTAATTTCTTAGATAATCACATTGCAATTTAGGTATGTATAAGAAAATAATATACTAGGGTACCCTGGGAAACAGTCGTATCAATAGTTGTGTACTAACTAGAGGCCGCCTTACGGTGTTTGTTGTGATCGGAACACATGCGGAAGCCGTGGTGTATTGCGGGCTGCGTATTGAAGCCGTGGTGTATTGCGGACTATGTATTATCTTAATATTATTTGTACTACCTTTTTTACAAAGTAATGACTAATTGCTGCTTTTGAAATATGTAAATCACCTTTAATTCCAATAAATTTCAGTCTCGTTACTCTTACGTCATTATTAGTAGTAAACCTAAAAGTTACACTTTGTTAATATATTATTTGTAAAAAAATTCCAGTTACTTACATGTGAAACGAAATATCCTTACTTTCTTTGTATTTTTCATTACAATTTGATATACACAACCTACACGCAAAAAATAAGGTTTGGTTACAGTAAAATGACAAGTAGTGACATATAACACAACAAAACACTGCCCGCAATTCACCATGACTTCCAGCCCCCCGCCTACATGTCTTCCGATCACAACATCCTATGCACTGGTATAGGGAATTACTTCTCTAGTTAGCATATGCTCGAAGGTTGTGTATTACGAGTACATGGCGTACTTGAACATTATATTATTTCTAATTTTAATACCATTTTTCTCAAGATATTTGCCATACAACTATATTCACATTGTTGAAATTAGAAAAAAAAACTATCTATTGGACTAAAAAATTATATAGGTTTCGATTTAAAAATAATATAATGTTGTTCTATCGTTTGAGAATACCGATAAATTAAACCCTTAAGACCTATTTATAATAAAGTAACGTTCAGAAGAGTTCGGTATATTTCTTTGAAATTCGGCTCACTTTTATTTATTGTCTTTATATACATAGGTATAATAAATAAGGATATAGCAATATAATTTAAATAGAAATGGACAATGACGAAAATATAGTATTTATTTTATAGTTGTGACAGTTCACGAACATGTCGATAATACAGATTTTTATAGTAATATTGACAGAGACGTCGGAAGTGTTTTCGCTTAGGGGGGGCGAAAAAGATTTTTTTTTTGTAAGCAGTGATGTAAATAATTAAGGGGAGAGGAGGGGGCGGTTTAATATATGAAATTTATGCACAAATGCATTAAAACTATTTGTTTACATCTTAGTTACCAGGGCGGAAAATTGAATATTACGCCCGCAGGGCTTTTTGCTAGTTTTACTGCCCGCTGGGCTGGAAAAAAGGCAAAACGCCCAATAATGATATTAACCTTTATAAATTATATGAATTTTAGAGGCATTTCTTTAATTATTTATAATATAGAGACAAAATAAGGTTAACCTGGCAGCAAGCTTCACATGTATTTAAAAAAAAAATTTAAAACATTTCATTTGACTGCAGTTGTGCGTAAAACGTTGTACATACCTCAGGCCGGAAGAAATTTACACCCTTGGATGAATAAAAGCCCTCCGCTATTTCGTCCGCAGACGTAAACCTTTTTTTCGGCAATCTATTTGTAAATAACTTTTACACATTAAACAAGTAAATATAGTGTTAAAATTTCACATACCGCCTATGTTAAGTTTAGTAAAAACATGGTAGTTTGGTTCGTATGTCGACACTGTAAGTAATTGTCACTGTACTCACCATTACATTTATTAAGCTATGGTTGCCGTTAAATGAATATGTACTGGAGATTTCTATATTGTTGGCAAGTCAGTCGGCAATGTTGGAAAAATACTAAGTCATGAAGAAGCGGCAACACCACAGAAAAGGGAAATAGTTGAACATTGGCTCATTTGACGGCGAGGGGGCGAGTATATTGCAAAACCATCTAGAGAAAGAGGGAGCGGTGCCCCCTTGTTTTAAGTTAAGGGGGGGGGGGGGCGATCCGCCCCCTCTGACCCATACTTGCGACGTCCCTGAATATTGAAACACTGATTCTGATTGGCTAGCACTACAGCAGTAAGGTAAAAAGATGAAAGTTGGTCTTCTTCTGGATTGCGTTTATTGCGTTGCTGATTGTGGTGCTACGTTACTTTGCATTCTTTGTCGTGGCAGAAATTAGGTATGAATATGTTAAAAATCTGTGAATTTAGGTTAATTTATTAATTATTTAATTATTAATTACTTCGCGTCATAATACCGATAAGGGAAGTAATCTTTTCAGTCCAAAAATTAGATAGTGAGTTTTCATTGAATAATTCCGAATTAGGGACCCCACAACACGTTTTTACTATTTTTAGAATGATGCCTATGTCTGTCTGTGTGACGATTTTTTTCATCCGCGATGATACTTATATCAATTTTCCAAATATTTATATTTTACGTATTTATGCTTTCTGCATTAATTTAAAAAATTTATTAGATTTTGGATGAAATTGTATAACCTGAAGTGGTACTTTATTTGAAGCCCGTGACAGTTTTTAATGAAAAACTATATTAAAATATAATCCAAAACTTTTCAATTTCAGTATTTAAAACCTTTATATCAATAGGAACAATACAATATATTTTGGATAAAATTGATAAACCCGATGTAATGATTTACTATAAGATCTGAACAGATTTCTGTGAAAAATATATTGATATAATCCAAAACATTTCAAATTTTGTATTTAATTTTTTTTTGTGTTAATGAGAACGACATTTTGATTTTTTCTAATATGGATAAACCGGAAGTGGTTCTTTACTGGAAGCTCTAATTTTTTTTTTTTGTAAAAATATATGAAAATATGATACAAAACTTTTCAAATTTGGTATTTAAATCTTGTATATCATTTGAAACAACATATTAGATTTTGGACTATGACTATATATATATATATATATATATATATATATATATATATATATATATATATATATATATGTATAAAAATATTTATAAAAAGCGCGAAACTTAATTATATTAATAAAATCTAATTTGTTGTTTCAATAAATAGAAAAGTCTGTAATACGAAATTTTGGATTATAATTTATTATGTTTTTCCTCGAAAATTTGTAAAGCTACAAATTAAGTACCACTTCCGGTTTATCATATATAATAATAATAATAATAATAATTTATTTGCCATAATACAAAAAATTCAATTGGCATGTCAAAACAATAAGTACAAAAATTATATAAATATATAGTAAAAAAATCTAAATATTGCATACACAAATGTACAACAAAAATATAAATACCTACAATAAATAAAAAGCAGAAATATAAGACGAACAATTAGTTATCAAAAAAATCGTCAATGGAATAAAAATATTTATGTATGAGATATTATTTTAGTATGATTTTAATAGAATTTATTGTATTAGTAGCTTTTAAATCTTGTGGCAAATGATTAAAAATTTTGATTGGAATGTATAAAACATTGTCGTGAAAATTTTCTGTTCTGAATTTAGGAATATACAAATTGTTGATGTTACGAGTGTTATGAAACCCAGCAGCTTGTTTGATTGTTAAAAACAAAGAAGGATTTTTCTTGACAAAAAGCGCACAAAGAAAGATATGAATACAAGGGAGAGTAAGCAAATTAAGACTAACAAAGAGACCTATGCACGATGTATGAGGAGAACATCCAATAATTGCCCTTATTACACTTTTCTGAGCTACGAATACATTAATGGCTTGGCTCGAGTTACCCCAACAGTTTATACAATATGACAAAATGGTGTAAATGTGAGCAAAGTTATAATAGGAAGATTTAATTATAATCCTAAACTTTTAGTTGTTGTAGTGGGATATATTGTCGCATTGTGAAGAGACGCTGAAACATTGAAATTGTTGCCCTTTAACATGAACTGTACTAATTGAGTTTTATCGGCGTTAAATACTACAGCATTTTCTTTACACCAGTTATCCATTGCATCAATACACTCTTGAACTTTGTAATTAAGTTCCTCTGTACTTGAAGCTGAGATAATAACAGATGTGTCATCAGCAAACAAGCACACATGTGCATAAGTAAAAGTATCCGGGAGGTCGTTTATGTACAAATAAATAGCAAAGGACCAAGAATACTCCCTTGAGGAACGCCTGTAGAAGGAAGCTGCAAATCGGAAAAATATTTGCATGCATTAACTTTGACACTTACTACTTGAGGTCTGTCTTGTAGGTAAGATTTTATCCAGTTCAAAGCCTTACCTCGTATACCATACTCAAACAGTTTGTCAAGTAATATGGTATGATCTATAGTATTGAAAGCTTTGGCCAGATCAAAGTAAATTCCTGCAGAATGGAGTTTTTTTTATCGAAATTGTCTAAAATACTACTCAAACTGAAAAAAGAGGCATGTGTAGGCGATTTGTTCTTACAGAAACCATATTGGCTAGGTGTTAAAATATTATTTAAATTAATAGAATCACTCAAACGTGAGTACATGACTTTTTCAAATATTTTAGAGAACGCTGAAAGAATGGAAATTGGCCTATAATTTTCCATATAGCTTTTATTTCCTTTTTTATGTACTGGAATAACCAATTCAGTTTTTAGTTGTTCGGGAAAAATTCCGTTTTCCAAAGACTCCGTTAACTAAATAAGTCAGCGGAATTATAATTTCATCTGCAATATAAAAGATCTGTTGTGGCCAGCACAAGATCTCTCGCCATTTCCATTTTTTGTTATAAAAGTATTGTATTGCACTTCGCTATCGAACCGTCGTTTTATAACAAAAAAATTATAGAACTTTACCCAAATACTGTTTTTTGTTGTATTTAACATGTCTTCTGCACACATACAATTCTAATTATATCTATTTTTCATTGTATGAGGAAGTTTCTAAATATCAGAGATTCTTCCAATTCATTATCAAGATTGGCGGTATTTCTAATGGATATATGCAGGCTACCTATAATTTTAAATATTTAATTAATAAAACCATAAGAAAGATTAAATGTACTTCCCAGAAAAAACTTTCAGAACGTAACTAAAACTTTTGATTTTTGACACTGACATTTGTCATTTACAAATTATGTTATAAATATTTGAATTTGTCAAATGATTTCCTTAGTGTATTTTAGCCTACTCGACTTACTACATCCCGATATCCTATATATTATAGCGTCTATATCTCTAAATTTATTGATGATATAATAAAAATTTTAAATGTGTCAGATGTAGAATTTTATGTTCTTCAATATTAGTATACCAAAAATTTTCAAAAAATATTTAGAAGAATTTTTTTAGAAACTACTACTTCCGGTTATCCAATTGTTACCAAAACCTTTTCAGCTCTTCCCATGAATGTCAGATTGAGGAATTCATAGTTAAACTGGTCTTACACATACACATACATACACACACACACATATATATATATATATATATATATATATATATATATATATATGTATAAAAATATTTATAAAAAGCGCGAAACTTAATTATATTAATAATTATTGAAAGTCAACTCAAAATATAAATAAAGCTGCGTGGAGTATCATTAACAATGAAACTACAGCATATCTACCTTGCATCCGCTTCCATGTCTTATGTATTGCAATAATGTTGAAATTAATAACCCAGGATTGATCCCTAATTTTATTAACAATCATTTTGTTGCATTTCTATCCCCAGTAACCGAAACTGAAATATATAATATTTTGTTTGAAATTAAAAAAAAAAAATCCTCTGGTATTGACAATGTGCCATGTCCTTTACGCACGATTTAAGGTCCATATAAACAGATTTTAACATTTTTACGATGATGTCTGTGTGTGTGTGTGTGTGCGTGTGCGTGTGCGTGTGCGCGTAGGCGTGGGCGTGTGCGTGTGCTTGTGTGTGTGTGTGTGTGTGTGTGTGTGTGTGTGTGTGTGGATGTGTGTGTGGGTGTGTGTGTGGATGTGTGTATGTATGTGTGTATGTGTATGTATGTGTGGATGTTGGAGGGACGATTACTCAAAAACTATAAGACCAGTTTAACTATGAATTCCTCAATCTGACATTCATGGGAAGAGCTGAAAAGGTTTTGGTAACAATTGGATAACCGAAAGTAGTAGTTTCTAAAAAAATTCTTCTAAATATTTTTTGAAAATTTTTGGTATACTAATATTGAAGAACATAAAATTCTACATCTGACACATTTAAAATTTTTATTATATCATCTATAAATTTAGAGATATAGACGCTATAATATATAGGATATCGGGATGTAGTAAGTCGAGTAGGCTAAAATACACTAAGGAAATCATTTGACAAATTCAAATATTTATAACATAATTTGTAAATGACAAATGTCGGTGTCAAAAATCAAAAGTTTTAGTTACGTTCTGTAAGTTTTTTCTGGGAAGTACATTTAATCTTTCTTATGGTTTTATTAATTAAATATTTAAAATTATAGGTAGCCTGCATATATCCATTAGAAATACCGCCAATCTTGATAATGAATTGGAAGAATCTCTGATATTTAGAAACTTCCTCATACAATGAAAAATAGATATAATTAGAATTGTATGTGTGCAGAAGACATGTTAAATACAACAAAAAACAGTATTTGGGTAAAGTTCTATAATTTTTTTGTTATAAAACGACGGTTCGATAGCGAAGTGCAATACAATACTTTTATAACAAAAAATGGAAATGGCGAGAGATCTTGTGCTGGCCACAACAGATCTTTTATATTGCAGATGAAATTATAATTCCGCTGACTTATTTAGTTAACGGAGTCTTTGGAAAACGGAATTTTTCCCGAACAACTAAAAACTGAATTGGTTATTCCAGTACATAAAAAAGGAAATAAAAGCTATATGGAAAATTATAGGCCAATTGCCATTCTTTCAGCGTTCTCTAAAATATTTGAAAAAGTCATGTACTCACGTTTGAGTGATTATATTAATTTAAATAATATTTTAACACCTAGCCAATATGGTTTCTGTAAGAACAAATCGCCTACACATGCCTCTTTTTTCAGTTTGAGTAGTATTTTAGACAATTTCGATAAAAAAAACTCCATTCTGCAGGAATTTACTTTGATCTGGCCAAAGCTTTCGATACTATAGATCATACCATATTACTTGACAAACTGTTTGAGTATGGTATACGAGGTAAGGCTTTGAACTGGATAAAATCTTACCTACAAGACAGACCTCAAGTAGTAAGTGTCAAAGTTAATGCATGCAAATATTTTTCCGATTTGCAGCTTCCTTCTACAGGCGTTCCTCAAGGGAGTATTCTTGGTCCTTTGCTATTTATTTGTACATAAACGACCTCCCTGAAACTTTTACTTATGCACATGTGTGCTTGTTTGCTGATGACACATCTGTTATTATCTCAGCTTCAAGTACAGAGGAACTTAATTACAAAGTACAAGAGTGTATTGATGCAATGGATAACTGGTGTAAAGAAAATGCTGTAGTATTTAACGCCGATAAAACTCAATTAGTACAGTTCATGTTAAAGGGCAACAATTTCAATGTTTCAGCGTCTCTTCACAATGCGACAATATATCCCACTACAACAACTAAAAGTTTAGGATTATAATTAAATCTTCCTATTATAACTTTGCTCACATTTACACCATTTTGTCATATTGTATAAACTGTTGGGGTAACTCGAGCCAAGCCATTAATGTATTCGTAGCTCAGAAAAGTGTAATAAGGGCAATTATTGGATGTTCTTCTCATACATCGTGCATAGGTCTCTTTGTTAGTCTTAATTTGCTTACTCTCCCTTGTATTCATATCTTTCTTTGTGCGCTTTTTGTCAAGAAAAATCCTTCTTTGTTTTTAACAATCAAACAAGCTGCTGGGTTTCATAACACTCGTAACATCAACAATTTGTATATTCCTAAATTCAGAACAGAAAATTTTCACGACAATGTTTCATACATTCCAATCAAAATTTTTAATCATTTGCCACAAGATTTAAAAGCTACTAATACAATAAATTCTATTAAAATCATACTAAAATAATATCTCATACATAAATATTTTTATTCCATTGACGATTTTTTTGATAACTAATTGTTCGTCTTATATTTCTGCTTTTTATTTATTGTAGGTATTTATATTTTTGTTGTACATTTGTGTATGCAATATTTAGATTTTTTTACTATATATTTATATAATTTTTGTACTTATTGTTTTGACATGCCAATTGAATTTTTTGTATTATGGCAAATAAATTATTATTATTATTATTATTATATATGATAAACCGGAAGTGGTACTTAATTTGTAGCTTTACAAATTTTCGAGGAAAAACATAATAAATTATAATCCAAAATTTCGTATTACAGACTTTTCTATTTATTGAAACAACAAATTAGATTTTATTAATATAATTAAGTTTCGCGCTTTTTATAAATATTTTTATACATATATATATATATATATATATATATATATATATATATATATATATATATATATATATATATATATATAGTCATAGTCCAAAATCTAATATGTTGTTTCAAATGATATACAAGATTTAAATACCAAATTTGAAAAGTTTTGTATCATATTTTCATATATTTTTACAAAAAAAAAAAATTAGAGCTTCCAGTAAAGAACCACTTCCGGTTTATCCATATTAGAAAAAATCAAAATGTCGTTCTCATTAACACAAAAAAAAATTAAATACAAAATTTGAAATGTTTTGGATTATATCAATATATTTTTCACAGAAATCTGTTCAGATCTTATAGTAAATCATTACATCGGGTTTATCATTTGCCACAAGATTTAAAAGCTACTAATACAATAAATTCTATTAAAATCATACTAAAATAATATCTCATACATAAATATTTTTATTCCATTGACGATTTTTTTGATAACTAATTGTTCGTCTTATATTTCTGCTTTTTATTTATTGTAGGTATTTATATTTTTGTTGTACATTTGTGTATGCAATATTTAGATTTTTTTACTATATATTTATATAATTTTTGTACTTATTGTTTTGACATGCCAATTGAATTTTTTGTATTATGGCAAATAAATTATTATTATTATTATTATTATTATTATTATTATTATTATTATTATTATTATTATTATTATTATTATTATTATTATTATATATGATAAACCGGAAGTGGTACTTAATTTTTAGCTTTACAAATTTTCGAGGAAAAACAATAAATTATAATCCAAAATTTCGTATTACAGACTTTTCTACTTATTGAGACAACAAATTAGATTTTAAACATGGAATTGGCGACTAGTCATGTGCTGACTTTTTACCTCCCGCTACCCTTTATAAGGGAGATATACGGATCGTGCCAAAAATCACATGTCGAGATTTTGGTAAATAACCACATTTAACCTAGCTTGGCAAATAAATCGCTATATTTTGGCGTAATTTTCGATATTGTCATACGGTCATACCTAATACTGCCGTTACGAAGCATGCAAAATTAATTTTGCTTATTGATTTATATGCTCTAGAAACTTTTATTTCAAAATTCTTTACTTAAAATAATAAGAGAAGCAGGAAATTACGAAAGTATGCTGGTTTTTGAGTGTACATTGTTTAAAAATGTTTTGATTTAAATTTTCTGCCATCTATTGATTTCACAGTGCAATATCCACAGACTCAAACCTGTTTTGTTGTTGTTGTGCGTAACGTGCTGCTATCTACAAGGAAAAAATGAAGTATTAAACTATGAAGGTCAACTGAATACGTAAATTACTATGAATTGGGATGACGGAGATACAGTAAATGCTTTTATATCATTATTCATTGTACAAGGTTGTCAAATCGTTGTAAATTGCTTTTATGATAATAGCTTGTTTCTTTTTTTCTATAAAATATGAGTTTCTTTCTTTGCATTATAAAACTTTATCTTTTTTTTATTATCGATGGTACGAAAGAAGCAAATTATTTATAAAGATAAAATTTGGTAAATATTTAATATAACAAATTGCATTATATCTGTTGTAACACATAGGGAGCATTTTGTATTATTTCAAAGTATTATTATGCGAAACAAACGTACAAAGTAATAATTTGCTGAACATGAAGGGATCATGTGAAAGGTCATTATGAGAAAAAATTAAATCTGATATGGCCAGCATATTACCTCCCGTCATTTCCATTTTATATTGTACAAATATAGAATAGAACAACTTTTGTACAGAAGTATGTATACTTATAATTCTGTCATTGTTTCTTAAACGCATTATAATTTTATTTTCAGTAAAATAAGGTCACAAACTTATGTTCACAAATAAAGCATAGTTTACATTGTAAACTAAATTTTATTTTTTACACTGACTTTTCTGCCAGTTACAAATATTTTAATTTGTCAGTTGGTTTTCTTTGCAGTAGTATACTGCAAGATTGGTAGCATCAGATTATTTTATATTTATAGTTTTTATTTTCAAATGCAACAGTTATTATAAGTAATAATAACTTATGAATGAAATAGAAATTTAAATGTATAAAAATAAAATTATCATCACGGTGTGCTATTACATATTTCTTTTTTTTTAATTCCATGATTAGCGCTATTAAATTGTAATTTTTGGAATGTTTATATCTGACTTTTGCATTCGAAATATATATATATATATTTAATAATTAGGTAGCTTTTATGAAGACGTACGAAACTTGTTTTCTTTATGTTTAGGTTTATGTCTATTATTTATATTCGCCTTATATTTGTACTTGTATTATACTTTTTACTAAACATTGCCCGTTACATAATTATTAGCTAAATAAATAAATAAATATTGAAAATTGGGCCATTTTAAATTAGAAAATTTGTAGTACCATCAAAACTGATTTATATTAGCGGCCCTCAAAATATGGGACAAAATATATATATTTTTTTAAGTGGAACCAATATATTTATTCTTTTATTGAAAAGGATTTTTCCTCTTGTCAGTAAGGTAATGTGTTTGTACATTTTTTTAAATAAACTAGTTATTTAACCAAACCATGGAAACAATAAGGTCTGCCACTATATTTTTTTTTATATATTTTTTATGAAACTTCATTTAAACTGAAAATGATATATGTAATAAGTAGTAAAAAAATTATTTACTTCACTAATTGAACTCACATAAATTGATTTTTTCAGCACTCATAAAAATATATAAATATGTTAAAATAACGCTTGCGGTTAATAATTGGAAATATGAGTGGATTGCTGGTTCTAATAAGCAATTTAATAACAATAAAAATAGTACGTATCCAAAATTTGACTACCACTGGTAGCTTATGTCATTCAATATATTTTTCAGTTTCATACCAAGGCTTGAAATTTGTTAAGACATCATAAACATAAATTTACAATAGTATTATTTGGTTTACTTCTGTTGTTTTATAGTTATTATTTTCTGCCTCTATGTGCTTGAAAATGAATTCCGTATTTGAAATTGGCGATAGCAGAAGGTTTAAAAGTAGTGAGAATTTGGAATACAATAAATGTGTGACGTAGATATAGCGACGAGAAAATCGTTAAAAACTCGCTTATTTTGAAAACCAATAACTATTTTGAAGTTGAAGTGAAAACTTCTTTAGGCGCATCTTGTTCACTTTTTCCTGGGCAGGGAACAAAGCTGATCCGTCACGCGTGATGCATCATGGTATTCGGGTAAACTCGGGGAGAGCCGAACGTCACGCGTCACTGTTTTCGAAGTATAGCCTATGTTATAAATACAAGACCGGGAAAACTTACAATATCTGTGAAAGAGAAACTCTTCTTCCATACTCACCGTTTTGGCATGACATTTCTGCTGTTACTGCTATCATTACCGATATATGTATACAAAGCAGATTAGCACACCCAGCAATGGGTAATATGCCGTGATATATTTATGTAGTTATTTATATATAAGTAAATAAAATATTACTTACATTTCAAATTAATTTTTTTAAAGTCAAAAAATGACATTTAAATGACAACGGGAATAAATCGCGCTCTCATCATTGGTTTTTAAACTAGAGGTTTTGGCCAGATGATCATTCATCAGCTGACATATGTCATATTTGATTTTTGATTACCATTGGTCGCTCGATTACACAACATTTTGCAAATACTTAGCACAAATTGTGTGTAAACATATTAACTACAGCTAATAATGTTTATAATAATATATTTTTCAACTTAACCCAATTTGTAATAATAATAATAATAATAATAATAATAATAATAACAATAATAATAATAATAACAATAATAATAATAATAATAACAACAACAATAATAATAATAATAATAATAATAATAAAAAATCTGTTGTGGCCAGCACAAGACCTTCCGTCAATTCGATGTATTTTGTAAAAATCCCATACCGAAAATTCCTTTGAAAAGATTATATAAATTCAATAAAATTATAGCATGAACATGCATTATGTAAATTGCATTTGACATTTATTTCTCCTTCAGTTTTTCTTTATTTTATTAGGGGTCGCTGTTTCTTATTCTTCTTTTCCACTCATTTCTGTTTAACGCATTTTCTTCACAGTGCTTCCTCTCTCAAGTCTTCTGCGATACAGTCCTTCCATCTTCTCTTTGGTCATCCTCTGCATGTCACTTGCAAGGAACACTATGACACTTTCTGACCCTATACTTCCAACTTTGGTTTTGCACTTGACACTGACATCTGTCAATTAGAATTTTTTGAATATATCAGCTGTTTCCCTGATAAATAGCAAAGCTGACTGATTTTTGAAAATTAATCCCTTTATAACTCTTTAACTCTATATCTGTTTAATATAAAGGTAAATGTATAATCAAATCGTATAGAGAAAAGCATTTTTTCTAATATTTATAACAAGAAAATGTCAAAAAATAATATTTAACTGCGTTTTTTTAAGAAAAACTGTTAAAAACATAAAATAAGGGTACTTCCGGTGAATCAATTATAACCAAAATCTAATCAGCTATTCATATGGATGTAAAGAAGAGGAATACGAAAGAATTAAAATTTTTAGAATTGTAGTATTGGAGTTATCGTTGAAGAAAAATTTGTCACGGACACACATACACACACACACACACACACACACACACACACGGACACACACACACACATACATACATACATACATACATACATATATACAGACATCATCTTAAAAATAGTAAATTCGTATAGTAGGGACTCTAAACGTGCTTATTCATGAAAAACTGACCACCGAATTTTTTGTCCAAGGACAATACCTTCCTTACCTAAAGGTGACGGAAGGTAAAAACACATGCTAGATGTCAACACTCAGTATTCGATATTCAAAATGGCGGCAAAAGGAAATTTTAGTTCCACATAAGCGGGATTTCGTTCACTAAGTTTACCAATAAAACCAAAATTAAACAAGCAATAGTAATTAAAATATCAATTACACATGAAATATAAAATAGTTGTTGTTAAGATGTTTATGAGCTGTTATTAATTCTATGAAATATTATAATAAAAAAGAAGTTTTTACTTTGAACGTGCGGTCTTAAGCACATGCACACTATTTTTTTGCGCAAGGACAAGAAAATGCTGATTGTGTTTAAAATTTGTTATATTTTGCAAAGTGTAAGTTTTGTAAAATAAAAATATTACAAGTGATTCACACGGAGTGTTTTAATTCGGAAATATGTAATTCCCACTATTGTTTTTTCAGTTGGGTGCGCATGTCAAGGCAAACTCCTAATTCTCTGCAGATCAGCTCTAACGAACTCACTCACTAACGATGTTATCTCTTCTCATATTGAAATATGTTTCATTATTTTCTTGGCCAATAGTAACGAAACTACAACACAACTCGCAACCAATCGCCCCAATTCTGTAAGAAAGTTGTTAAGACTTAGCAACATTCTTATAGCAAATAACCAATAATAATAGCGAACACAGAATAAAACATGAAAATAGCAGCCTTTAATTTGTTTTTATTGGTTATAACTTTTAGCAATGTTGCTAATACTAACAACTTCCTTACAGAATTGAGCTGATTAACTAAAATAATGTATTGTGACTATATTAGCATTGTTGTCATTAATGTCACAATTTCTTTTTAATTCTGATTTAAAGATTAGAAATATGATTAGAATATTTGGATAGAAAATTGAAATTTTTTAAAACTTTGAATTCATAAAAAAATTCTAATTACATGTTTTTTTTTTCTTTTTTCTTAAAGTGTACTTCATTTTTGCATAAATTAATATACATGTAATCATTTGAAATGGGCCAGCATTGCTATCTCGAAAATATGAGCCATAAAGATGGTTAAATTGGCAAATAATTTCTATTTTACCAGACTAATGGAATGAATATTCATTTTTTACCTCTCGCTAAGAGAGGTATTTGAATCATGCTAAAATTCGTATATCCAGATTTTAGTGGATAAACACGTTTTAAGGACCTATAATCCGATTATAACATCGCGCGCGCTACGATGGTGTCCGTGTGTGCAGGGCCGGCTCGTGCGACTGTGCAACACGTGCATAGCACGGGGGTGCAAGGCCGAAGGGGGTGCAAGCAAAACCCAATTATAGTGCTATCCTAACTCAGTTTTATATTTTTAGAGCTGATTTTACTAATTTTAGTATAAAATAAAAATAAAATGAATTTTCTAATATAAATTTTTGTTATTTCGTGTATTTCGCGCTTAAATTTGTAATACGCATCACAGAACGCAGGCGCTAGCGGCCGGCCAGGAAAAGAGAGTTAATTCAAGATGCGTCGTAACCTGTCGTATCCTAAGCTAACTGATATTTCTCAGTGGCGGCTATTCGGGTGAAGAAGGTGAAGAGCAACTTCACCAGTTATTTCAGAAAACAAAATATTTTTAAAAAAATTAATTTCACATTATTTTTTTTATTTTATATTATAAAGCCTGAAATAAATATTAATATAACTTAGAAATCAAATTATCCACTAAAAATTATATAAACTGATCGTCCGCAACCCGCATTACATGAAGAGTAATTCAAATTTTGAATAAACTCTTCACAGTTGCGCGCGCAGCTAGCGTTTATTGGCTAGATAGAATGGTTGCCATAGCAACGATGCTTCCCCCTCCGC
Organism: Ophonus ardosiacus; assembly: GCA_943142095.1. NCBI lineage: Eukaryota > Metazoa > Arthropoda > Insecta > Coleoptera > Carabidae > Ophonus > Ophonus ardosiacus. The sequence continues at coordinate 20,505,540 of OW964829.1, read as the reverse complement.
TTACAGAAGCGAATGGTGAATACCACGTTTCGAACTCTGCACCTCGTCTCCACATTGCAATTGATGCATTGTAATTTGCTTGTTAAAACAATTTGAATAGTTATTATTTTATTTATTATAATTTCAACTCATTTGGAAGGTAATACTAATATATTTTTAAGTGAAAATAAATTCACTTTAATATTTTATTGTTAATATTAATACTTTAACTCTTTAACATTGTATATTTAAATCATCAGAATGAATCTGCGTAATGGTATTATATGCAATTTATTGGAAACACAGTTCTCTAGATGAATAGATGATAATAATGTATTGGAAAGTGGTCGACCAACCCCAACATTAAATTTAAATAAAATAAAAAATGTTAAAAACTGTGGAAGAACGCACAATCTACATTTTAAATCTGCATGGTACAATAAATTTTCCTGGTTATGTGGTAGCTTTTATTTACAAAAACTTTTTTGACGGATAGGCGTATTGAGCTAATTTATGAAGTATGACTTAAAAAATATAATTTTGTTTTGTTTATAAAAATTTTTTTGATTTAAAATATATATTTGAAATTTATCGTACGTAATAATTTCACCCTCCCCCCCCCCCCCAATAATACCCCCTCCCTCCGACATTCATTCTTAAATATCTCTTCACCTACTTTTTACCTCACGAGCCGCCACTGATATTTCTTTAATATTTCTTATGTTATAGAATATGTTTTATTTTTGCGATAATATACAGGTGATTGATTTTTCATTGTTCAGCTTATATCTTCTGAAATATTAAAGATATAAGAAAAAGTTATATAGAAAAGTTATTTGATACAATCTAGTCTATAATTTAGCATAAACAATTTTTTTCCAAGGCCTACCAATTTTCCAGAAAAATATTTAACTTTGATTTTTTAAATGGAATATCCTGTATATTTTTACGGAATAAAATTCTAAATAAATTTCTCTTTACATTGATGTAAGGGTTTACCTTTAAATTATGTCTAATAAAGCAAATAGAAATACGATAAAAGTAGGCTGTGATATTCTTTTGTTTATACCAGTAACATCTGCCACAGATTTAATAACACTGATTTACTGATTATAATAGTGAGAAAGGTGTTAAGATTCTTATTTAACCACAGATCAAATAATAATAAACGTCGGGCTGCTATCCTGTATCAAAATTTATAATAATATTATGTTGTATTAAATTTTGCTATATGATTTTTAAATAAAAGTATTAATAATTTTGTAAATCTTCAATGCTAGTAATTCTATTACTTGCTTTATTAGACATAATTTTATTCAAAGGAAAACCCCTACGTAGCCAATATTCATGTGTGACAGAAGTTACAGGTATAAACAATAGAATATCATACCCTACTTTTATCATATTTCTATTTGCTTTATAGGAAATAATTTAAAGGTAAATCCTTACTTGTTAAACATCATTGTAAAGAAAAATTTATTAAGAATCTTATTCTGTCAAAATATACAGGTGTTCCATTTAAAAAATTAAAGTTAAATATTTCTCCAAAAAAATGGTAGGCCTTGGAAAAAAATGTTTATGCTAAATTATAGATCAGCTTGTGTTAAATAACTTTTGTATTTAACTTTTTTTTGTATCTTTAATATTTCAGAAGATATAAGCTGGATAATGAAAAATCAACCACCCTATATAAGTATAACGATAATTATTCTTCTTTTCTTCAAATTTATGTACAATTTTATTTGTGTGTGTTGTTTCAAACAATTTAATTTTTTTGGGTTGTTAAAGAAGGGGGGGGGGGGTGCATAATAAAATTTTGCACAGGGGTGCTAAAATACCACGAGCCGGTCCTGCGTGTGTGTGTCCGTGTGTGTGTGTCCGTGCGTGTGTGTGTGTGTGTGTGTGTGTTTGTGTGTGTGTCTATGTGTGTGTGTGTGTGTGTGTGTGTGTGTGTGTGCGTGCGTGTGCGTGTGGATGTTGGAACCACGGTTTCTCAAATACTATAAGACTTAAAAAAGCTGATTAGATTTGGTAGCAATTGGACAACCGGAAGTAGGTAATAGTTTTTTTAAAATAATCTTTTAAATTTTATTTTTTGAAAATTTCTGTTATTACTATTATTGAAGAACATAAAATTCTACATCTGATGAATTTAAAATTTTTATTGTATCTTGTATAGTTTTAGAGATAAAGGCACTGTAATATATAGAGAATAATTTAATCGCAGAGGCTAAGGCACTACAGAAAACAGTTGACAAATTGTAATATAGTTTGTAAATGAGAGATATGTACGTTATGTACGCCCCCCCCCCCCCCCCAGCGCATCAGAGGGCGTTACAAAATATACCCTTCATAAATACCGCCAATCTAATCAAAGAATTGGAAGAATCTCGAACATTAGAAGAATAAGAGGAACTTGTTCATAGAATGAATTAAAAAATATGAAAATGGCGAGAGGTCTTGTGATGGCCACAACCGTGTTTTACTTCTCACTAAGAGAGGTATTAGAATCATGCTAAAATTCGCATAGCCAGATTTTAGTGGCTAAGCACGTTTTAATGTCCCAATAATCTGATTATAACATTTTTACGATGATGTCCGTGTGTGTTTGTGTGTGTGTGTGTGTGTGTGTGTGTGTGTGTGTGTGTGTGTGTATGTGTGTGTATGTGTGTGGATGTGTGGCTGTTGGAACCACGGTTTCTCAATACTATAAGAAAAAATATTTAACCGCAGTTTCCTCAAACTGACAATCCTGGGAAGAGCTGATTAGATTTTGGTAGCAATTGGACAACCGGAAGTAATAGTTTCTTTAAAAAAATGTTCTAAATATTATTTTTTGAAAATTTCTTTTATTACTATTATTAAAGAATATAAGAAACAAAATTCTACATCTGTTACATTTAAAATTTTTATTATATCTTGTATAGATTTAGAGATAAAGGAACTGTAATATATAGAATAATCTAATCGCAGAGGCCAAGGCACTAAGGAAACCAGCTGACAAATTCAAATGTTTATAACATAGTTTGTAAATGATAGATGTCAGTGTTAAAAACCAACAGTTTTAGTGACATTCTGAAAGCTTTTTCTGGGAAGTACATTTAATCTTTCTTATTGTTTTATTAATTAATTATTTAAAACTGTAGGTAAATTGCGTATATCCATCAGAAATACCGCCAATATTGCTAATGAATTGGAAGAATCTTTGACTTTTAGGAACTTCCTCATATAATGAAAAATAGATATAATTAGAACTATATGTGTGCAGAAGACAAGTTAAATACAATAAAAAACAATATTTGGGTAAAGTTCAGTATTTTTTTTTATTATAAAACGTTGGTTCGATAGCGAAGTGCAATACAATACTTATATAACATAAAATAGAAATGGCGAGAGGTATTGTGCTGGCCGCAACAGATTTTTTTAATCATTGGCTCTCAAAGTATTCCTTGTTTAAATTTGATTGTTTTTCGCGTCACACTGGTTTGAAGTTAGAAAAATCAATGTGTTAATTACCTACTAATTTGTGTTATAAAAAAAGAGTTCCTAATAACTGGTATTATATTTCTTTTGGTTTATGAATAGAATGTTTTTACTTTTTATGAAGAAAAAAAGCTATAAATAACTTAGTGGTATTATTTTGACACTTCTTTAAAATATTGTGCATTTATTTGTAATTTTGTGTCAATTTCATAGCTATCACTATCGAATGTGCGTATTTGTAAAATTTTAAATTCGGTTTTACAGGTTACAAAACGTGTTAAATACAATATAGTTAGTGATTTAGGTGTAATATTTTAAATTCGATTTTACAGGTTACAAAACGTGTAAAATAAAATATAGTTAAAAAAAATTATCTATTGTATTTCAAACATATTTTGTGAAAAATTAATAGCGTAACTAAGTACAGTAAAATAAAAAAAAAATAACATTGAATTATTCTCCACATAGGATGATTCACACTTGACGCACAAACTTTAATGGTATGTAATACCATTGATTATATATACTACGTACACAGATTGACAGTTCTTATGGCGCTCATGGAAACTGCGAACATAATTCAAAAAGGTACACTAGATGTCACTAACTTACATATTCTAGCATCTATTTATAAATTTTATATTATCTTCGTTCCGAAGGACGGGACTAGCCTATTTCAAGGGGAGTTAGTCATACGGTCATACCTCATTTGGAGCGACTAGCGAGTGGCGGGATAAATCGGAGAATCAGATAATTTTTCTAGCTCGCTTCTCGCTTCGCTTATTTTTTATTTACTCGACTTTTGCTTATGAAGTCGAAACACACATTTGCACACAATATATGAAATTTTCCGAAAAATTTAATTGTGATAGTTTCGAACAATCATGAATTATAAATTATTACTTTAAAGAAAAACTTTTATTAAAAAACTGCTATGTGTAATTTGTATTTTGTATTGATAAACATTATCAGGTATTTCCACTTTTACCACGGAATTTTCAATTTCTCTACCCGACTCTTTGGTGTGAATTTGCAGTAAAGAAAATGATACATATAAACAAAACATATAATTGTCTATCAACCAAAAATGATAGATTTAAAATTTTTACATAAACAAACAAAATATTTAATGGCCATATTGATTGAATTTAATCGAACTGAAGTCAAGAAATTAAGAAATATTCCTTTATATTACAAAAGTGAGAGATCAAAATGTAAAGATTAAAGCAGAATGTATAAGTAGCTCATTGAAATTCTAGGAAATATTTATTGCTTTGTCCCTTCATTTTATGGTCACTATTGTCATTATGTAGGTATGTAGGTACCGATATCTTAGAACATCACTCAAGGCCAAGTTACTGTAATAAACCATATTGAATGAAAATTGAAAATATATAATATGAAATTGAAAGTGTAGTTTGCATTTATGCGGTTACATTTTCTAAAAAAAAATAATATCGTTCAATAATATTTCTCAAATAAAACAGAAAATCTGTTTATTTGTCAAAAATAGCGAGGCTAATTTAAAATTATAATAGAATAATATCATTGATATCATAACCCGAATCTGTAATTCTATATCAGAGAATCGGTTCCACTACCCGGAACCGGAACCGCAGATCGGTTCCATTACCCGGAACCGATGACCGATTCCACTACTCGGAACCGCAGATCGGTTCCACTACCCGGGTACCCGGATAGTGTTGAAACCGGGTACCCAGTCCCAAATTTATCCGGTTCTTGACAGAACTAGTACATACATACGTATCTCGCATAACTGAAAAACGGAAAGCCGTAGAAAGTTAAAATTTTGTATTCAGGACTGTTATAACATCCAGTTGTGCACATCTCTTGGTGATTACATAACTTTTGGTATGGGGCCCAGTGGCCGCGTGCCTGAGTGTCTGGTCGCGAACCCAGGGGAACCGGGTTTGATCCCGACAGGCGCCAAATATTTCCAATTTTAAATGGCACAAAAGTGACCCCTGTGGTGCACTCTCCACACCAGCTATGAGTGCCCGTGAGGTGACGCCTGGTAAGCGCCCACACAGTAAAATATATCGTCATCATTACCGATGTCTACATGTGTTGTGGGTACTGGCACACCCAGAAATGGGTAATATGCTGTGCTAATATATATATATATATATATATATATATATATATATATATATAAATTTTGATTTTGGAATCGAAGTTTTTCAAAAAAATTAATTTTTATTTTCTAACTTCAAGTCTTTATTTAAACAGATTTGTTGAACATAATAACAGCTTGTAGAAAGTGATACAAATAACACTTATGCCTACCTATACACTAGTTTATATACTAAGTTTATCATAAACAAATTTGATAAGAAATGATGGCATTTGTGATGGTAGTGAGTCATAACTCTGTGATGGTAGTGAATCATAACTCCTCCCCTTCAAGAAATGACATTATTTCAGAGGATTCAATTCTAAGTCTATCTTTTCTTGGTTCACAATTTTCTTCTGCTTATATTCTAAAATACGAGTATATATTCTCTTTTTACATAATATGAGTATAATAATGATACTTATAATACTTAAAATAATATATAATATAGGTACATGGTGATTGTCAATCCCTTTTATAGATTTGATTTGGTCTAGGTGTGTAATATTTAACTTGACTCTATTCAATTTATTTATTTCTGGTATTTGTTTAATTTCTATTTCTTTTATGGTGTCGAAAATGTATTCTTGATATAATGGTTCGTACTTTTGGAATTGCCAATTTTTTATAGTGCAGATATCTTGTTCATTGATGAAGATACCCTGTACTTGTTTATATTTGTAGTTGTCTCCGCAATTAAACTCTAAATTTTGGGGATTTGGGGAAAATATAATTACTTTATTTGTAAATGGTATTTGTGAAATGTAATTTTTTGTTGCAATCTCTTGGCTTAGACAATCATCATATATTTGTTTGTTTAGTATGTTACTAGCGAAATCTCGGCTACGCCGAGCTCTCCCTAGGGGGATAGTGTTTTATGATAGTCTATACGTCTTTCCAATCCGTCTAGGCACATTTGAAACTCAAAGTGCTAACGCTAACTGTCTTTTCGGATACACAAACTACTTATCTTTATGCATAAAACAAAAACCGATCGAGCTGTCACAATTTTGACATTTCTGCATTGTAGCCCTTAACGATACCTCTCATTTGATACCAAACACGACATGGTTCTGACAAGTTCATGCAAAAAAAAACAAAAGCCGATCGACATGTCAAATGTTTGACACTTCTGCATGGCAGCCCTTAACGATACCTCTCGTTTGATACCAAACTCGACATGGTTCTGACAACTTTATGCAAAAAACAAAAGCCGACCGAGCTGTCAAAATTTTGTCACTTCTGCATGGTAGCCCTTGACTATCCCTCTCATTTGATACCAAACTCGACATGGTTCTGACAACTTTATGCAAAAAACAAAAGCCGATCGACCTGTCAAATTTTTGACACTTTTGCATGGCAGCCCTTAACGATACCTCTCATTTGATACCATACTCGACATGGTTCTGACAACTTTATGCAGAAAACAAAAGCCGACCGAGCTGTCAAAATTTTGACATTTTTCCATGGTAGCCCTTGACAATCCCTCTCATTTGATATCAAACACGACATGGTTCTTACAACTTTATGCAAAAAACAAAAGCCGATCGACCTGTCATATTTTTGTCACTTCTGCATGGCAGCCCTTAACGATATCTCTCATTTGATACCAAACTCGACATGGTTCTGACAACTTTATGCAAAAAACAAAAGCCACTCGAGCTGTCAAAATTTTGACATTTCTGCATGGTAGCCCTTGACTATACCTCTCATTTGATACCAAACTCGGCATGGTTCTGACAACTTTATGCAAAAAACAAAAGCCGACCGAGCTGTCAAAATTTTGTCACTTCTGCATGGTAGCCCTTGACTATCCCTCTCATTTGATACCAAACTCGACATGGTTCTGACAACTTTATGCAAAAAACAAAAGCCGATCGACCTGTCAAATTTTTGACACTTTTGCATGGCAGCCCTTAACGATACCTCTCATTTGATACCATACTCGACATGGTTCTGACAACTTTATGCAGAAAACAAAAGCCGACCGAGCTGTCAAAATTTTGACATTTTTCCATGGTAGCCCTTGACGATCCCTCTCATTTGATATCAAACACGACATGGTTCTTACAACTTTATGCAAAAAACAAAAGCCGATCGACCTGTCATATTTTTGTCACTTCTGCATGGCAGCCCTTAACGATATCTCTCATTTGATACAAAACTCGACATGGTTCTGACAACTTTATGCAAAAAACAAAAGCCACTCGAGCTGTCAAAATTTTGACATTTCTGCATGGTAGCCCTTGACTATACCTCTCATTTGATACCAAACTCGGCATGGTTCTGACAACTTTATGCATAAATCAAAAGTCAATCGACCTGTCAAATTTTTGACACTTCTGCATGGCAGCCCTTAACGATACCTCTCATTTGATACCAAACTCGACATGGTTCTGACAACTTTTTGCAAAAAACAATAGCCGATCGAGCTGTCAAACTTTTGACATTTCTGAATGTTAGCCCTTGACGATCCCTCTCATTTGATATCAAACACGACATGGTTCTTACAACTTTATGCAAAAAACAAAAGCCGATGGACCTGTCATATTTTCGTCACTTCTGCATGGCAGCCCTTAACGATATCTCTCATTTGATACCAAACTCGACATGGTTTGGCAACACTTACTTGTCTAGTTATATTTAAAATTTACTATATTTTTATGCAAAAAACAAAAGCCACTCGAGCTGTCAAAATTTTGACATTTCTGCATGGTAGCCCTTGACTATACCTCTCATTTGATACCAAACTCGGCATGGTTCTGACAACTTTATGCAAAAAACAAAAGCCGATCAACCTGTCAAATTTTTGACACTTCTGCATGGCAACCCTTAACGATATCTCTCATTTGATACCAAACACGACATGGTTTGGCAACACTTACTTGTCTAGTTATATTTAAAATTTACTATATTTTTATTGGTAGTATGGAAATTATTAATGAACTAACTTCACAGTAATACAGTTAGGAATATTTGTTTGTCACTTACTTATGTCATGTTTGGTAACACTTGTGTACCGACTTCACATTGATCTTGTTAGGAATGTTACTTATGGCAAGTTTTGCAACACTTACTTGTCTAGTTATATTTAAAATTTACTATATTTTTATTGGTAGTATGGAAATTATTAATGAACTAACTTCACAGTAATACAGTTAGGAATATTTGTTTGTCACTTACTTACTTATGTCATGTTTGGTAACACTTGTGTACCGACTTCACATTGATCTTGTTAGGAATGTTACTTTTGGCAAGTTTGGCAACACTTACTTGTCTAGTTATATTTAAAATTTACTATATTTATATTGGTAGTATGGAAATTATTAATGAACTAACTTCACAGTAATACAGTTAGGAATATTTGTTTGTCACTTTCTTATGTCATGTTTGGTAACACTTGTGTACCGACTTCACATTGATCTTGTTAGGAATGTTACTTATGGCAAGTTTGGCAACACTTACTCGTCTGGTTATATTTAAAATTTACTATATTTTTATTGGTAGTATGGAAATTATTAATGCACTAACGTCACAATAATACAGTTAGGAATATTTGTTTGTCACTTAATTTACTTATGTCATGTTTGGTAACACTTGTGTACCGACTTCACATTGATCTTGTTAGGAATGTTACTTATGCCATGTTTGGCAACACTTGACTCATGATGACATTTGATATTTACCTAACCAAAGAACATATTTTGGAATGTCAAAAAATTGCAATTTCTAAAACATTGGTTTAAAGCCATAACTCATAAATGATATATTTGTTTAACCTTACCTTTTACCAATCTGTATTTAATTTTTCGAAATCTATCTCCTGCTTTTGAAGATAATACCATTTGAAGTTCATCTTCAACTTGTCAAATTTGACACATGTCACCAATGACTTATCAAATGTGCCAGATGACATCGTTTTTCGTCTTAAAATTTTCAACGCGGACTTCTATGCATTGCGGGATGATTGTTTCAAAGTACCAAAATTCGACTAGTGTAGTTTGTACAGATATCTATCGTTATGGCCCTCTCAGCAGATCTAGTAGATCTGATCTACTATTAACGATTCAAGCTTGATATATGGCATGGGGGGTAAAGGACAGGTACATATTAAATGGTTTCCTATTTTATTTTATTTGGAATAATGAAACACATTTTTTTAAAAATAAAATAAACATTTCTATTCCTGTCGTTTCTTACGGCAAACATGTCCGTTGCCATAGGTAGTGCTATATCTAACTGGGCCCGGTGCCCGGTCTACCACAGGCTCAGTAAGGCAAAGCTATAACGGTAGAAAATTCTGTACAAACTATAACAAAATTCAAACAGCAGTTCCAATGTACATGTTAACTTTTGATTGGAGTTAAAATTTTTGTAGGACATAGGACATGTTATATTTTTCTCGAAACCGATCATGCCATTCTATTTGGACTACAAGAATTAAGGCGAAAACATGTATAACTTATTTTTCACAAAAAATGGACATTTTTATTATTGTCTTTTAAGATATGCTGTGTATTTAATTTTGTTAATATTATCCCTATGTTGTTACTAACAATACGATAATAATTTGTTTAGGGCCGCTTCGTACATGTGGGCTGGTTGTGCCCAGCACAAAAGCGCCGACCATAACTGACGCTATTTCAAGACAATTAAAAGTAAATTTAAACAAATCTCTTATTCGAAAAGAAAATGTTAATATACACCTTACACAGTAAGGTAATAGTAACGAACAATATTTTTTTAAAAATTTGTTTTCATTAGATGTCTTGTTATAAGTTATAAGTAAAATAATTATGCCACTAAACGGATATTTTTCTAGCATTTTATATTGAAATAATAACTGGAAAAGTGTTGATTACAACAAAGAATATTTATTATAGCTCAAGAATATTGATTATCTTGCAATGAATTTTGCGAAGAATTAATTGCTTGATTAATAATTCTGAAATCTTAGTGAGAAAACTGTATTTTTCGTTTCTGCCGATATTGAATTTCCCTAATTTACTATTAAAATTTAGTAGAAGAAAGTAAAAGAAATATCCTCTCAAACGAATACTTTTCTGGCATTGTTCTTTTGCTTAAAATAATTGCAAAATTGTTGATTACAACAAAGATACTATTGATTGTTGTAATCAATGGAAATTTAAATTCCACAGGATTCAAATGTAAAGCATATTAAACCCTTACTTTTGTTAAAATGTAGCAACTTCTTTAGGTGATACATTAAGCGATGTCTATAGAAATAATATTTATTAGCATTTTAATTAGCTTAAAATACAACAACTATTTTCTATTTAAACCATTTGAAACTCGCAGAACCATTTAAATGTTACCAAACTAACCTAACCTTACACAGAAAGATAAAATTTGGCAATCTTTGGGTTTTTAACACGTTGCGGCACAGTACGTCACGTCAAGTAATAAGGCTGTGTAAATTATCACATATGTTTGTAATGTTTTATTCTTTACGTTATGTTGCAGCACGGTAAATTACGTTACGGCTTAAGACAAAAAACCTGAAAAGTGTAAATGTAAAATTTCAAAAATACATTTTGACATTTTGCGGTAATATATTTTCAATAACTCTATAACGATTAGAAATATTTTCAATACATTCTCAAAATCGAATTTCTTGGCTATTAAAATATAAATACACTGATCTTCATCACTCAAAACTAATAATATAACAGGTTAACTCGATTTCCTGAACCTAAAAAAATATTTCATTCCATATAAATTGATTTTGAATACTTACAACGTAGCTAATTTATTTCTTCATGCCTGCAGTCCATTTAAATGTAATTTAATCCATTTCTTACATTTTTATTTCAAAATTATTTGCATTCAAAGGTTAATATTTTGACACATGTCAAATATGACGTCTCACAGTGTTCAAACTACGGACATGAACCATCAAAAATTATAATTTTTAAATATAATGATTTAGGACTTTTTAGCTATTGTGGAATAATTGCCCATTGTTATAGTTTATATATATAAATTTATCTTATTACAGATTGACCTATTTTTATAAATATTTCAATTTAAAAGTTCTGTTTGACATGTCAAAAAAACGTTCTTCGTCTTAAATTTTTCAATGAAGACTAAGATTTTTGATGTCAAATTGTTTCAAAGTACCAAATATCCACTTTTAATATTATTTTACACGAAAACTATTTATCCTACAGAAAAATCACCCATTATTGAAGACAACAATTTCCTACAACCTGAAACAATTTTCACGAAAATCCCTCGCACCGTTTAGGCTGTAGCCTCACTTAAATTTTAGTCGATTCTCATGATGAATTCAAATATAGATAGTGAATGAAACTGTTTAGTATAAGGACTAGCGAAATCTCGGCTACGCCGAGCTCTCCCTAGGGGGATAGTGTTTTATGATAGTCTATACGTCTTTCCAATCCGTCTAGGCACACTTGAAACTCAAAGTGCTAACGCTAACTGTCTTTCCGGATACACAAACGACTTATTTTTATGCATAAAACAAAAACCGATCGAGCTGTCAAATTATTGACAATTCTGCATGGCAGCCCTTGGCGATACCTCTCATTATTTGATACCAAACACGACATGGTTCTGACAACTTAATGCAAAAAACAAAAGCTTACCGAGTTGTCAAAATTTTGACCTTTCTGCATGGTAGCCCTTGACGTTCCCTCTCATTTGATACCAAACTTGACATGGTTCTGACAACTTTATGCCAAAAACAAAAGCCGAGCGACCTCTCAAAATATTGACATTTCTGCATGTTAGCCCTTGGCGATCCCTTTCATTTGATACCAAACACGACATGGTTCTGACAACTTTACTCAAAAAACAAAAGCCGACCGAGCTGTCAAAATTTTGACGTTTCTGCATGGTAGCCCTTGACGTCCTGTCTCATTTGATACCAAACTCGACATGTTTCTGACAATTTTATGCAAAAAACAAAAGCCGATCGACCTGTCAAATTTTTGACACTTCTGCATGGCAGCCCTTAAGGATACCTCTTATTTGATACCAAACTCGATATGATTCTGACAACTTTATGCAAAAAAAGCCGATCTAGCTGTCAAAATTTTGACATTTCTACATAGTAGCCCTTGACTATACCTCTCATTTGATACCAAACACGACATGGTTCTGTCAGCTTTATGCAAAAAACAAAATCCGATATTGTCATTTTTTAAGTATTATTGGTTGGCAACATATCTTATTTTACTTTATAAATATTGGCAATATTGATATTATTGAACGAACTTTACATTAATGCAGTTAGGAATATTGATTTTTTTACTTAGTTACTTATGACAAGTTTGGCAGCACTTTCTGATCTAGTTATATTCCATATTTACTATATTTTCATTGGCAATACGGTAGTTAAAGTACGAAATTCAGATTAATGCATTTAGGAATATTTGTTATTTACTTTGTTACTTATGGCAAATTTGGCAACACTTACTCGTCTAGTTATATTTAAAATTTACTATATTTTTATTGGTAGTATGGAAATTATTAATTGACTAACTTCCCAGTAATACAGTTAGGAATATTTGTTTGTCACTTAATTACTTTTGTCATGTTTGGTAACACTTGTGTACCGACTTCATATTGATCTTGTTAGGAATGTTACTCATGGCAAGTTTGGCAACACTTTCTCGTCTAGTTATATTTAAAATTTACTATATTTTTATTGGTAGTATGGAAATTATTAATGGACTAACTTCCCAGTAATACAGTTAGGAATATTTGTTTGTCACTTAATTACTTATGTCATGTTTGGTAACACTTGTGTACCGACTTCACATTGATCTTGTTAGGAATGTTACTTATGGCAAGTTTGGCAACACTTTCTCGTCTAGTTATATTTAAAATTTACTATATTTTTATTGGTAGTATGGAATCATTAATGTCATGTTTGACGTAACACATTTTTGACACATGATATCTAATAATTACCTAACCAAACTATATATTTTGAAATGTCAAAAAATTACAATTTCTAAAACATTAGTTTAAAGCCATTACTCATAAATGATATATTTGTTTATTCGTACCTTTAATGAATCGTATTTAATTTTTCGATATCTATCTCCTGCTTTTAAAGATACCATTTGTAATTCATCTTCAACTTGTCAAATTTAATACATGTCACCAATGACTTATCAAGTGTCACAGATGACATCGGTTTTCGTCTTAAAATTTATAACGAGGACTTCGATACATTGCAAGATAATTGTTTCCACTTTTAATAATTTTTGAATCAAAAAGTACCATTGGAGCCCTTCTTTCTCTTGCCATTTGATCAAAATGTATAGTTTGTACAGATATCTATCGTTATGGCCCTCGCAGCAGATCTACTGTTAACGATTCAAGCTTGGTTTATGGGGGTAAAGGACAGGTACATATTAAATGGTTTCCTATTTTATTTTACTTTATTTTGTAATAATGAAACACATTTTTTTAAAATAAAATAAACATTTCTATTCCTGTTGCTTCTTACGGCAAACATGTCCGTTGCCATAGGTAGTGCTATATCCAACTGGGCCCGGGGCCCGGTCTACCACAGGCTTAGTAAGGCAAAGCTATAACGGTAGAGAATTCTGTACAAACTATAACAAAATTCAAGCAGCAGTTCCAGTGTACATGTTATTAACTTTTGATTGAAGTTAAAATTTTTGTAGGACATAGGACATGTTATATTTTTCTCGAAACCGATCATGCCATTCTATTTGGACTACAAGAATTAAGGCGAAAACATGTATAACTTATTTTTCACAAAAAATAGACATTTTTATTATTGTCTTTTAAGATAGGCTGTGTATTTAATTTTTCTAATATTACCCCATGTTGTTACTAACAATAGGATAATAATTTGTTTAGGGCCGCTTCGTACATGTGGGCTGGTAGTGCCCAGCACAAAAGCGCCGACCATAACTGACGCTATTTCAAGACAATTAAAAGTAAATTTAAACAAATCTCTTATTCGAAAAGAAAAAGTTAATGTACACCTTACACAGTAAGGTAATAGTAATAGTAATGAACAATATATATATTTTTTAATTTGTTTGCATTAGATGTCTTGTTATAAGTTATAAGTAAAATAATTATGCCACTAAACGAATATTTTTCTATCATTTTATATTGAAATAATAACTGGAAAAGTGTTCATTGCAACAAAGAATATTTATTATAGCTCAAGAATATTGATTGCTAAAGAATCTTGTAATGAATATTGCGAAGAATTAATTGCTTGATTTATAATTCTGAAATCTTAGTGAGAAAACTTCATTTTTAGTTTCTGCCGATGTTGAATTTCCCTGATTTACTATTAAAATTTAGTAGAAGAAAGTAAAAGAAATATCCTCTCAAACGCATAGTTTTCTGGCATTGTCCTTTTGCTTGCAATAATTGCAAAATAGTTGATTACAACAAAGATATTATTGATTGTTGTAATCAATGGAAATTTAAATTCCACAGGATTCAAATGTAAAGTATATTAAACCCTTACCTTTGTTAAAATGTAGCAACTTTTTTAGGTGATACATTATGCGATGTCTATAGAAATAATACTTATTAGCATTGCTCCAATTAAATATAAAATACATCAAAATATTTTATAATTAGCTTAAAATACAACAACTATTTTCTATTTAAACCATTTGAAACTCGCAGAACCATTTAAATGTTACCAAACTAACCTCACCTTACTCAGAAAGATAAAAATTGGCGATCTTTGGGTTTTTAACACGTTGCGGCACAGTACGTCACGTCAAGTTATAAGACTGTGTAAATTATCACATATGTTTGTAAATTTTTATTCTTTACGTTACGGCTTATGACAAAAAACCTGAAAAGTGTAAATGTAAAATTTCAAAAATACATTTTGACATTTTGCGGTAATATATTTTCAATAACTTCATAACGACTAGAAATATTTTCAATGCATGCTCAAAATCGAATTTTTTGGCTATTAAAATATAAATACACTGATCTTCATCACTCAAAACTAATAATATAACAGGTTAACTCGATTTCCTGAACCTAAAAAAATATTTCATTCCATATAAATTGATTTTGAATACTTACAACGTAGCTAATTTATTTCTTCATGCCTACAGTCCATTTAAAAGTAATTTAATCCATTTATTTTATTTTTATTTCAAAATAACTTGCATTCAAAGGTTAATATTTTGACACATGTCAAATATAACGTTTCACAGTGATCGAACCACGGACATGAAACATCAAAAATTACAATTTTTAAATAAAATGTTTTAGACTCTTTTAGCTATTGCGGAATAATTGCACATTGTCATAGTTTATGCTTAAGAATTTAACTTCTTTCTATTTGTCATCTTTTCATAAATATTTCGATTTAAAGGTTATGAATGACATGTCAAACTTTCAAAGGTTAATATTTTGACACATGTCAAATATGACGTCTCACAGTGTTCAAGCCACGGACATGAACCATCAAAAATTATAATTTTTAAATATAATGATTTAGGCCCTCTTAGCTATTGTGGAATAATTGCTCATTGTTACAGTTTATATTTTTGAATTTAACTTGTTACAGATTGACCTATTTTTATAAATATTTCAATTTAAAAGTTCTGTTTGACATGTCAAAAGAACGTTCTTCGTCTTAAAATTTTCAATGAAGACTAAGATTTTTGTTGTCAAATTGTTTCAAAGTACCAAATATCTACTTATAATATTTTTTTACTCGAAAACTATCCATCCTACAGAAAAATGTGTCATGACGAGGGCACACCGCACTACTATTTCCTACAAATTGGTAAAAGTTTCATCAAAATCTGTCCACTCGTTTAAGCTGTAGAGGTGTTCAAAGCTTTCCCGATGCTCCTGATGAATTCAAATATAGATAGTGAAACAACCCTTTTAGTATAAGGACTAGCGAAATCTCGGCTACGCCGAGCTCTCCCTAGGGGGATAGTGATTTATGATAGTCTATACGTCTTTCCAATCCGTCTAGTCACACTTGAAACTCAAAGTGCTAACGCTA
Organism: Ophonus ardosiacus; assembly: GCA_943142095.1. NCBI lineage: Eukaryota > Metazoa > Arthropoda > Insecta > Coleoptera > Carabidae > Ophonus > Ophonus ardosiacus. The sequence continues at coordinate 20,488,915 of OW964829.1, read as the reverse complement.
ACTGTCTTTTCGGATACACAAACGACTTATTTTTATGCATAAAACAAAAACCGATCGAGCTGTCAAATTTTTGACAATTCTGCATGGCAGCCCTTGACGATACCTGTCATTTGATACCAAAAACGACATGGTTCTGACAACTTAATGCAAAAAACAAAAGCTTACCGAGCTGTCAAAATTTTAACCTTTCTGCATGGTAGCCCTTGACGTTCCGTCTCATTTGATACCAAACTCGACATGGTTCTGACAACTTTATGCAAAAAACAAAAGCCGATCGACCTATCAAATTTTTGACACTTCTGCATGGCAGCCCTTAACGATATCTCCCATTTGATACCAAACTTGACATGGTTCTGACAACTTTATGCAAAAACAAAAGCCGATCGAGCTGTCAAAATATTGACATTTCTGCATGTTAGCCCTTGACGATCCCTTTCATTTGATACCAAACACGACATGGTTCTGACAACTTTACTCAAAAAACAAAAGCCGACCGAGCTGTCAAAATTTTGACGTTTCTGCATGGTAGCCCTTGATGTTCCCTCTCATTTGATACCAAACTCGACATGGTTCTGACAACTTTATGCAAAAAACAAAAGCCGATCGACCTGTCAAATTTTTGACACTTCTGCATAGCAGCCCTTAACGATACCTCTCATTTGATACCAAAGTCGACATGGTTCTGACAACTTTACTCAAAAAACAAAAGCCGACCGAGCTGACAAAATTTTGATATTTCTGCATGGTAGCCCATGACAATCCCTTTCATTTGATACCAAACTCGACATGGTTCTGACAACTTTATGCAAAAAACAAAAGCCGATCGACCTATCAAATTTCTGACACTTCTGCATGGCAGCCCTTAACGATACATCTCATTTGATACCAAACTCGATATGATTCTGACAACTTTATGCAAAAAAAAGCCGATCTAGCTGTCAAAATTTTGACATTTCTGCATAGTAGCCCTTGACTATATCTCTCATTTGATACCAAACACGACATGGTTCTGTCAGCTTTACGCAAAAAACAAAATTCGATATTGTCATTTTTTAAGTATTATTGGTTGGCAACATATCTTATTTTACTTTATAAATATTGGCAATATTGATATTATTGAACGAACTTTACATTAATGCAGTTAGGAATATTGATTTTTTCACTTAGTTACTTATGACAAGTTTGGCAGCACTTTCTCGTCTAGTTATATTCCATATTTACTATATTTTCATTGGCAATACGGCAATTAAAGTACGAAATTCAGATTAATGCATTTAGGAATATTTGTTATTTACTTTGTTACTTATGGCAAATTTGGCAACACTTACTCGTCTAGTTATATTTAAAATTTACTATATTTTTATTGGTAGTATGGAAATTATTAATTGACTAACTTCCCAGTAATACAGTTAGGAATATTTGTTTATCACGTAATTACTTATGTCATGTTTGGTAACACTTGTGTACCGACTTCACATTGATCTTGTTAGGAATGTTACTCATGGCAAGTTTGGCAACACTTTCTCGTCTAGTTATATTTAAAATTTACTATATTTTTATTGGTAGTATGGAAATTATTAATGGACTAACTTCCCAGTAATACAGTTAGGAATATTTGTTTGTCACTTAATTACTTATGTCATGTTTGGTAACACTTGTGTACCGACTTCACATTGATCTTGTTAGGAATGTTACTTATGGCAAGTTTGGCAACACTTTCTCGTCTAGTTATATTTAAAATTTACTATATTTTTATTGGTAGTATGGAATCATTAATGTCATGTTTGACGTAACACATTTTTGACACATGACATCTAATAATTACCTAACCAAACTACATATTTTGAAATGTCAAAAAATTACAATTTCTAAAACATTAGTTTAAAGCCATTACTCATAAATGTTATATTTGTTTATTCGTACCTTTAACCAATTGTATTTAATTTTTCGATATCTATCTCCTGATACGTCACCAATGACTTATCAAGTGTCACAGATGACATCGGTTTTCGTCTTAAAATTTGTAACGAGGACTTCGATGCATTGCGGGATGATTGTTTCCACTTTTAATAATTTTTCAATCAAAACCTACCATTGGAGCCCTTCTTTCTCTTGTCATTTGATCAAAATGTATAGTTTGTACAGATATCTATCGTTATGGCCCTCTCAGCAGATCTACTGTTAACGATTCAAGTTTGATTTATGGGGTAAAAGACAGGTACATATTAAATGGTTTCCTATTTTATTTTACTTTATTTTGTAATAATGAAATACATTTTTTTTAAAATAAAATAAACATTTCTATTCCTGGTCTACTACAGGCTTAGTAAGGCAAAGCTATAACGGTAGATAATTCTGTACAAACTATAACAAAATTCAAGCAGCAGTTCCAGTGCACCTGTTAACTTTTGATTGAAGTTAAAATTTTTGTAGGACATAGGACATGTTATATTTTTTCTCGAAACCGATCATGCCATTCTATTTGGATTACAAGAATTAAGGCGAAAAAATGTGTAATTTATTTTTCACAAAAAATGGACATTTCTATTATTGTCTTTTAAGATATGCTGTGTATTTAATTTTGCTAATATTATCCCTATGTTGTTACTAACAATACGATAATAATTTGTTTAGGGCCGCTTCGTACATGTGGGCTGGTTGTGCCCAGCACAAAAGCGCCGACCATAACTGACGCTATTTCAAGACAATTAAAAGTAAATTTAAACAAATCTCTTATTCGAAAAGAAAAAGTTAATATACACCTTACACAGTAAGGTAATAGTAACAAACAATATTTTTTTTTAAATTTGTTTGCATTAGATGTCTTGTTATAAGTTATAAGTAAAATAATTATGCCACTAAACGGATATTTTTCTAGTATTTTATATTGAAATAATAACTGGAAAAGTGTTTATTGCAACAAAGAATATTTATTATAGCTCAAGAATATTGATTGCTAAAGAATCTTGCAATGAATTTTGAATATTGAATTTCCCTGATTTACTATTAAAATTTAGTAGAAGAAAGTAAAAGAAATATCCTCTCAAACGCATAGTTTTCTGCCATTGTTCTTTTGCTTACAATAATTGCAAAATTGTTGATTACAACAAAGATACTATTGATTGTTGTAATCAATAGAAATTTAAATTCCACAGGATTCAAATGTAAAGAATATTAAACCCTTACCTTTGTTAAAATGTAGCAACATTTTTAGGTGATACATTATGCGATGTCTATAGAAATAATACGTATTAGCATTTTAATGGAGCAATTAAATATAAAATACATCAAAATATTTTATAATTAGCTTAAAATACAACAACTATTTTCTATTTAAACCATTTGAAACTCGCAGAACCATTTAAATGTTACCAAACTAACCTCACCTTACTCAGAAAGATAAAAATTGGCGATCTTTGGGTTTTTAACACGTTGCGGCACAGTACGTCATGTCAAGTTATAAGACTGTGTAAATTATCACATATGTTTGTAAATTTTTATTCTTTACGTTACGGCTTATGACAAAAAACCTGAAAAGTGAAAATGTAAAATTTCAAAAACACATTTTGACATTTTGCGGTAATATATTTTCAATAACTCCATAACGATTAAAAATATTTTCAATACATGCTCAAAATCTAATTTCTTGGCTAATAAAATATAAATACACTGATCTTCATCACTCAAAACTAATAATATAATAGGTTAACTCAATTTCCTGAACCTAAAATAATATTTCATGCCATATAAATTGATTTTGAATACTTACAACGTAGCTAATTTATTTCTTCATGCCTGCAGTCCATTTAAATGTAATTTTATGTTTATGAATTTCACTTCTTTCATTGTCATCTTTTCATAAATATTTCGATTTAAAGGTTCTGAATGACATGTCAAACATTCAAAGGTTAATATTTTGACACATATCAAATATGACGTCTCCCAGTGTTCAAGCCACGGACATGAACCATCAAAAATTATAATTTTTAAATATAATGATTTAGGCCCTTTTAGCTATTGTGGAATAATTGCGCATTGTTATAGTTTATATGTATAAATTTAACTTGTTACAGATTAACCTATTTTTATAAATATTTCAATTTAAAAGTTGTGTTTGACATGTCAAAAAAACGTTCTTCGTCTTAAATTTTTCAATGAAGACTAAGATTTTTGGTGTCAAATTGTTTCAAAGTACCAAATATCCACTTTTAATATTATTTTACTCGAAAACTATCCATCCTACAGAAAAATTGCTCATAACAAGGGCACACCGCACTACTATGTCCTACAAATTGGTAAAAGTTTCATGAAAATCTGTTCACTCGTTTAAGCTGTAGAGGTGTTCAAAGCTTTCCCGATGCTCCTGATGAATTCAAATATAGATAGTGAAACAACCCTTTTAGTATAAGGACTAGCGAAATCTCGGCTACGCCGAGCTCCCCCTAGGGGGATAGTGTTTTATGATAGTCTATACGTCTTTCCAATCCGTCTAGGCACACTTGAAACTCAAAGTGCTAACGCTAACTGTCTTTTCGCATACACAAACGACTTATCTTTATGCATAAAACAAAAACCGATCGAGCTGTCAAATTTTTCACAATTCTGCATGGCAGTCCTTGACGATACCTCTCATTTGATATCAAACACGACATGGTTCTGACAACTTTTTGCAAAAAACAAAAGCCGATCGACCTGTTAAATTTTTGACCCTTCAGCATGGCAGCCCTTAACGATACCTCTCATTTGATACCAAACTCGGCATGGTTCTGACAAATTTATGCAAAAAACAAAAGCCAATCGAGCTGTCAAAATTTTGACATTTCTGCATGTTAGCCCTTGACGTTCCCTCTCATTTGATACCAAACACGATATGGTTCTGACAACTTTATGCAAAAAACATAAGCCAATCGAGCTGTCAAAATTTTGACATTTCTGCATGTTAGCCCTTGACGTTCCCTCTCATTTGATACCAAACACGATATGGTTCTGACAACTTTATGCAAAAAACAAAAGCCAATCGAGCTGTCAAAATTTTGACATTTCTGCATGTTAGCCCTTGACGTTCCCTCTCATTTGATACCAAACACGATATGGTTCTGACAACTTTATGCAAAAAACATAAGCCAATCGAGCTGTCAAAATTTTGACATTTCTGCATGTTAGCCCTTGACGTTCCCTCTCATTTGATACCAAACACGATATGGTTCTGACAACTTTATGCAAAAAACAAAAGCCAATCGAGCTGTCAAAATTTTGACATTTCTGCATGTTAGCCCTTGACGTTCCCTCTCATTTGATACCAAACACGATATGGTTCTGACAACTTTATGCAAAAAACAAAAGCCAATCGAGCTGTCAAAATTTTGACATTTCTGCATGGTAGCCCTTGACTATACCTCTCATTTGATACCAAACACGACATGGTTCTGACAACTTTATGCAAAAAACAATATTTGTTATTTACTTTGTTACTTATGGCAAATTTGGCAACACTTACTCGTCTAGATATATTTAAAATTTACTATATTTTTATTGGCAGTATGGAAATTATTAATTGACTAACTTCCCAGTAATACAGTTAGGAATATTTGTTTGTCACTTAATTACTTATGTCATGTTTGGTAACACTTGTGTACCGACTTCACATTGATCTTGTTAGGAATGTTACTCATGGCAAGTTTGGCAACACTTTCTCGTCTAGTTATATTTAAAATTTACTATATTTTTATTGGTAGTATGGAAATTATTAATGGACTAACTTCCCAGTAATACAGTTAGGAATATTTGTTTGTCACTTAATTACTTATGTCATGTTTGGTAACACTTGTGTACCGACTTCACATTGATCTTGTTAGGAATGTTACTCATGGCAAGTTTGGCAACACTTTCTCGTCTAGTTATATTTAAAATTTACTATATTTTTATTGGTAGTATGGAAATTATTAATGGACTAACTTCCCAGTAATACAGTTAGGAATATTTGTTTGTCACTTGATTACTTATGTCATGTTTGGTAACACTTGTGTACCGACTTCACATTGATCTTGTTAGGAATGTTACTTATGGCAAGTTTGGCAACACTTTCTCGTCTAGTTATATTTAAAATTTACTATATTTTTATTGGTAGTATGGAATCATTAATGTCATGTTTGACGTAACACATTTTTGACACATGACATCTAATAATTACCTAACCAAACTACATATTTTGAAATGTCAAAAAATTACAATTTCTAAAACATTAGTTTAAAGCCATTACTCATAAATGTTATATTTGTTTATTCGTACATTTAACTAATCGTATTTAATTTTTCGATATCTATCTCCTGCTTTTAAAGATGCCATTTGTAGTTCATCTTCAACTTGTCAAATTTGAAACGTCACCAATGACTTATCAAGTGTCACAGATGACATCGGTTTTCGTCTTAAAATTAATAACGAGGACTTGCAGGATAATTGTTTCCACTTTTAATAATTTTTGAATCAAAAACTACCATTGGAGCCCTTCTTTCTCTTGCCATTTGATCAAAATGTATAGTTTGTACAGATATCTATCGTTATGGCCCTCTCAGCAGATCTACTGTTAACGATTCAAGTTTGATTTATGGGGGTTAAAGACAGGTACATATTAAATGGTTTCCTATTTTATTTTACTTTATTTTGTAATAATGAAACACATTTTTTTTTTTAATAAAATAAACATTTCTATTCCTGGTCTACTACAGGCTTAGTAAGGCAAAGCTATAACGGTAGAGAATTCTGTACAAACTATAACAAAATTCAAGCAGCAGTTCCAGTGTACATGTTAACTTTTGATTGAAGTTAAAAATTTTGTAGGACATAGGACATGTTATATTTTTCTCGAAACCGATCATGCCATTCTATTTGGATTACAAGAATTAAGGCGAAAACATGTAAAACTTATTTTTCACAAAAAATGGACATTTTTATTATTGTCTTTTAAGATATGCTGTGTATTTAATTTTGCTAATATTATCCCTATGTTGTTACTAACAATACGATAATAATTTGAAATTTGTTTGCATTAGATGTCTTGTTATAAGTTATAAGTAAAATAATTATGCCACTAAACGGATATTTTTCTAGCATTTTATATTGAAATAATATCTGGAAAAGTGTTTATTGCAACAAAGAATATTTATTATAGCTCAAGAATATTGATTGCTAAAGAATAGCCCGGATTGATGTATAAAATTTTGTATAAATTATATTTACGAATATGTATATAACGGTTTATATTTTATTCGTAGAAAAATGTGTAATGTTGTTTAAAACGATGTAATATGATGGACTACGTTAAAAAATAATAAGAAAATGATTTTGTGAAGAAAATATTGATAATTTTGTTATAAAAAACGTAATTATATGAAATTAATGGTGTCAGGTGTAGGTTTTTTTTTATTAAAATAATAACAATAAAACACATACAAAAACGTATGAAATACTAATAATGTGTAACAATATTTGATTACAATAATGAAAAAACATTGATAATAACAATGCATTGTACTTTCTTATGCCTGAGTGTCTTTTGACCGACGGACGCCAAATATTTTGAATTTTAAATGGCACAAAAGTGATACCTCTGGTGCACTCTCGACATCAGCAATAAGTACCCGTGAGGTGACGCCTGATAAGCACCCGCACGGTACAAATATAACATCATCATTACCGATATCTGTTTCAAAATTTAGGTACCTAATTTTTTTTTATTGAAATTGTAACAAAAAACATACAAAAATCGTATGATATATTAATAATATATAACAAAATATGTAAATAAGTAATTTTTATTTATATTAATTAAATACAAGTATATTTTTCCATTAGACATGAGTTCAAATATGACATATGTCAAATATAGATTTTCTTCTTTAAAAAAATCCAGCCTACTCAATGTCAATTTTGACCCAAAATTGTCTGATTTTGTAGACTTGAATAGAATAGAAAGCAATCCATGGTTTTGTTTTCCTCAAGGAATTTTGAACATTAAATATTTTTTTATTCAAAATCTATGCATCCTACGGAAAAATCACCCATTTTTAGGGCACTCCTCTAAACAATTTCCTACAATATGGAACAAGTTTCATTAAAATCTGTCAACTCGTTTAAGCTGTAGATGTGTCTATATGTTTGTCGATGCTCGTGATGAAAGAATAGATAGTGAATGAAACCGTTTAGTATAAGGACTAGCGAAATCTCGGCTACGCCGAGGTTCCCCTAGGGGGATAGTGTTTTATGATAGTCTATACGTCTTTCCAATCCGTCTAGGCACACTTGAAACTCAAAGTGCTAACGCTAACTGTCTTTTCGGATACACAAACTACTTATCTTTATGCATAAAACAAAAACCGATCGAGCTGTCACAATTTTGACATTTCTGCATGGTAGCCCTTGACGATACCTCTCATTTGATACCAAACATGACATGGTTCTGACAAGTTCATGCAAAAAACAAAAGCCGATCGAGCTGTCAAAATTTTCACATTTTTGCATGGTAGCCCTTGACGAACCCTCTCATTTGATACCAAACTCGACATTGTTCTGACAACTTTATGCGAAAAACAAAAGTCGATCGACCTGTCAAATTTTTAACACTTCTGCGTGGCAGCCCTTAACGATACATCTCATTTGATACCAAACTCGACATGGTTTTGACAACTTTATGCGAAAAACATAAGCCCATCGAGCTGTCAAAATTTTAACATTTCTGCATGTTAGTCCTTGACGATCCCTCTCATTTGATACCAAACACGACATGGTTTTGACAACTTTATGCAAAAAAACAAAAGACGATCGACCTGTCAAATTTTTTACCCTTTTGCATGGCAGCCCATAACGATACCTCCTATTTGGTACCAAACTCGACATAGTTCTGACAACTTTATGCGAAAAACAAAAGCCCTTCGAGCTGTCAAAATTTTAACATTTCTGCATGTTAGCCCTTGACGATCCCTCTCATTTGATACCAAACACGACTTGGTTCTGACAACTTTATGCAAAAAACAAAAGCCGACCGACCTGTCAAATTTTTGTCGTTTCTGCATGACAGCCCTCAATGATATCTCTCATTTGATACCAAACTCGACATGGTTCTGACAACTTTAAGCAAAAAACGAAAGCCAATCGAGCTGTCAAAATTTTGACATCTCTGAATGGTAGCCCTTGACTATACCTCTCATTTGATACCAAACACGACATGGTTCTGACAACTTTATACAAAAAACAAAATCCGATATTGTCATTTTTTTGTATGGAAATTATTAATGGACTAACTTCACAGTAATACAGTTAGGAATATTTGTTCTTCACTTACTTATGGCATGTTTGGTAACACTTGTATACCGACTTCACATTGATCTTGTTAGGAATGTTACTTATGGCAAGTTTGGCAACACTTACTCGTCTAGTTATATTTAAAATTTACTATATTTTTATTGGTAGTATGAAAATTATTAATGCACTAACTTCACAGTAATACAGTTAGGAATATTTGTTTGTACATATTTGGTAACACTTGTGTACCGACTTCACATTGATCTTGTTAGGAATGTTACTTATGGCAAGTTTGGCAACACTTACTCGTCTAGTTATATTTTTATTGGTAGTATGAAAATTATTAATGCACTAACTTCACAGTAATACAGTTAGGAATATTTGTTTGTACATGTTTGGTAACACTTGTGTACCGACTTCACATTGATCTTGTTAGGAATGTTACTTATGGCAAGTTTGGCAACACTTACTCGTCTAGTTATATTTAAAATTTACTATATTTTTATTGGTAGTATGAAAATTATTAATGCACTAACTTCACAGTAATACAGTTAGGAATATTTGTTTGTACATGTTTGGTAACACTTGTGTACCGACTTCACATTGATCTTGTTAGGAATGTTACTTATGGCAAGTTTGGCAACACTTACTCGTCTAGTTTTATTTAAAATTTACTATATTTTTATTGGTAGTATGAAAATTATTAATGCACGAACTTCACAGTAATACAGTTAGGAATATTTGTTTGTCACTTAATTACTTATGTTATGTCATGTTTACCTAACCAAACTACACATTTTGAAATGTCAAAAAATTACAATTTCTAAAACATTGGTTTAAAGCCATTACTCATAAATGATATATTTGTTTCTTCGTACCTTTAACTAATCTGTATTTAATTTTTCGGGATGTATCTCCTGCTTTTAAAGATAAAACCATTTGAAGTTCATCTTCAACTTGTCAAATGTGACACATGTCACCAATGATTTATCAAGTGTGACAGATGAAATCGGTTTTCGTCTTAAAATTTTTGATGAGGACTTCGATGCATTGCGGGATGATTGTTTCCACTTTTAATAATTTTTGACATCGAAAACTACCATTGGAGCACTTCTTTATGTTGCCATTTGATCAAAATATATAGGTTTAACAGATATCTATCGTTATGGCCCTCTCAGCAGATCTACTTTTAGCGATTCAGGACAGGTACATATTAAATGGTTTCCTATTTCACTTTACTTTATTTTCTAATAATGAAATACATTTTTAAAAAATAAAATAAACATATCTATTCCTGTCGTTTCTTGCGGCAAACATATCCGTTGCCATAGGTAGTGCTATATCCAACTGGGCCCGGTCTACCACAGGCTTAGCAAAGCTATAACGGTAGAGAATTCTGTTCAAACTATAACAAAATTCAAGCAGCAGTTCCACTGCACATGTTAACTTTTGTGATTGAAGTTAAAATTTTGTAGGACATAAGACATGTTATATTTTTCTCGGAACCGATCATGCCATTCTATTTGGACTACAAGAATTAAGGCGGAAACATGTATAACTTATTTTTCACAAAAAAATGGACATTTTTATTATTGTCTTTTAAGTTAGGCTGTGTTTTTATTTTTGCTAATATTTTCCCAATGTTGTTACTAACAATAGGATAATAATTTATTCAGGGCCACTTCGTACGGTTGGGCTGGTTATGCCCAGCACAAAAGCGCCGACCATAATGAACGCTATTTCAAGACACAAGTAAATTTAAACAAATCTCTTAATTGAAAAGAAAAAGTTAATATACACCTTACACAGTAAGGTAATAGTAATGAACAATATTTTTTTAAAAATTTGTTTGCATTAGATTGACTGCTCGTTTTTAAGTCGAAAACTCGCAAACGCTTGATTTAAGAATTGTTATTTTTGTTTCACGTTGTAGACCAGTAAAAATTAGCCCGCTTGGGCGCTTGGGTGTATAATACGTAATATATATCTGACGGTTTAAATTTTATCTATAGAAAAATATATAATATTGCTTAAAACGATGTAATATGATAGAGAAAGATAAGATTTAATAAAAAAGAGAGGTATTGAATTTATGCTAAAAATAGCATTATCATATTTTAGTGAATAAGCACTTTTAAGGTCCCTAGAATCCGATTATACCATTTTTACAATGATGTATGTGTGATGATAAGATGTACGTCTTTTAATTTTTATTGATTACTTATGACATTATGTGTACTATGAGGTGAATTAAGAATTTTCCAGTGCTGATTGGAACATATATAAATATATACATGTCATCACGGCATATTAATAATTTTCTGAGTGTGCCACAATCTGCTTTATCGCAGATTTTGTTAATGATGATGACATATTTGTACCGTGCGAACGCGTACCAGGCGTCACCTCACGGATACTCATTGCTGGCGTGGAGAGTGCACCACAGGGGTCACTTTTGTGCCATTTAAAATTGGAAATACATAAAAAGTCGAAATATTTGGCGTCGGTCGGGATTGGAACATTTAGTTTACATTTCTAAAATTTATTTTTTTTTATTTGGACATGCCTACACACTATATATTCTCTGATTTATGACAAAATAATAAGAATGCATTGTATTTTGTTATGTCTGATGAGTTTCTGGTCGTAATATGCAAAATAATGGTTGATTACAACAATATAGATTTAATAAATAGGTATTGATTGTTGTAATCGACAGATATTTAAATTCCACAGAATTCAAATGTAAAGTTTATTGATTTTATACGAAAATTAAATCATTCGTTCATTTCAATTATAGACTATTAAACACCTACCTTACTACCTTTGTTAAAATGTGGCACCAACTTTAGATGCTTTATTACGAGATATCTATAATAATATAAGTACAAATTACCATTTTCAATGGAACAATTAAATACAAAATACGTGAAATAAATCTTTAATTAGACAAAAATACAACTATTATATATATTTAAACCATTTGAAACTTGCAAAACGATTTAAAATGACAGTTACTATAACATTTATAAATTTATTCATAAGTTTTTAAGTACAATATCCTTAACGATTATTAAAAATAATTTCAATACCTGCACACAATCGGATTCTTTAAATTTTAAAATATAAATATACTTATCTCCATCACTCAAAACTTAATACAACATGGTTAATTGGATTTTCTGAACCTAAAAAATGTTTCATTTCATAAAAAATTGATTTTGAATACTTACACAACGTAACTAATTGTATTTTTTCATGCCTTGGCAGTTCATTTATATGTTAAATAATCCATTTCATATCTATTTCAAAATTACATACATTCATAGGTTAATATTTTGACACATGTAAAATATGACGTTTCACAGTGTTGCAATCACGAAGCACGGAAATGAATCATCAAAAATTTATAATTTTTAATTTTAAAGATTTGGGCATTTGTAACTATTGTAAAAAAATTGTCCATTATTATAGTTAATATTTTAAAATTTAACTTATTACAGATTGGTCTATTTTTATAAATATTCCCATTTAAAAATTCAGTTTGACATGTCAAAGAGATCTTTGTCTCAATTTTTTTCATGGAAGACTAAGATATTTTATTTCTCTTTTTGTTTTAAAAGGCTAAAATTCCACCTTTAATAATGTTTTACTCAAAAACTATGGGTCCTACAGAAAAATCACCCATTTCTAGGGCACTCCTCTGAACAATTTCCTACAATATGGAACAAGTTTCATTAAAATCTGTCAACTCGTTTAAGCTGTAGATGTGTCTATATGTTTGTCGATGCTCGTGATGAAAGAATAGATAGTGAATGAAACCGTTTAGTATATAGACTAGCGAAATCTCGGCTACGCCGAGGTTCCCCTAGGGGGATAGTGTTTTATGATAGTCTATACGTCTTTCCAATCCGTCTAGGCACACTTGAAACTCAAAGTGCTAACGCTAACTGTCTTTTCGGATACACAAACTACTTATCTTTATGCATAAAACAAAAACCGATCGAGCTGTCACAATTTTGACATTTCTGCATGGTAGCCCTTGACGATACCTCTCATTTGATACCGAACACGACATGGTTCTGGCAAGTTCATGCAAAAAACAAAAGCCGATCGAGCTGTCAAAATTTTCACATTTTTGCATGGTAGCCCTTGACGAACCCTCTCATTTGATACCAAACTCGACATTGTTCTGACAACTTTATGCGAAAAACAAAAGTCGATCGACCTGTCAAATTTTTAACACTTCTGCGTGGCAGCCCTTAACGATACATCTCATTTGATACCAAACTCGACATGGTTTTGACAACTTTATGCGAAAAACATAAGCCCATCGAGCTGTCAAAATTTTAACATTTCTGCATGTTAGTCCTTGACGATCCCTCTCATTTGATACCAAACACGACATGGTTTTGACAACTTTATGCAAAAAAACAAAAGCCGATCGACCTGTCAAATTTTTTACCCTTTTGCATGGCAGCCCATAACGATACCTCCTATTTGGTACCAAACTCGACATAGTTCTGACAACTTTATGCGAAAAACAAAAGCCCTTCGAGCTGTCAAAATTTTAACATTTCTGCATGTTAGCCCTTGACGATCCCTCTCATTTGATACCAAACACGACTTGGTTCTGACAACTTTATGCAAAAAACAAAAGCCGACCGACCTGTCAAATTTTTGTCGTTTCTGCATGACAGCCCTCAACGATATCTCTCATTTGATACCAAACTCGACATGGTTCTGACAACTTTAAGCAAAAAACGAAAGCCAATCGAGCTGTCAAAATTTTGACATCTCTGCATGGTAGCCCTTGACTATACCTCTCATTTGATACCAAACACGACATGGTTCTGACAACTTTATGCAAAAAACAAAATCCGATATTGTCATTTTTTTGTATGGAAATTATTAATGGACTAACTTCACAGTAATACAGTTAGGAATATTTGTTCTTCACTTACTTATGGCATGTTTGATAACACTTGTATACTTGTATACCGACTTCACATTGATCTTGTTAGGAATGTTACTTATGGCAAGTTTGGCAACACTTACTCGTCTAGTTATATTTAAAATTTACTATATTTTTATTGGTAGTATGAAAATTATTAATGCACTAACTTCACAGTAATACAGTTAGGAATATTTGTTTGTACATGTTTGGTAACACTTGTGTACCGACTTCACATTGATCTTGTTAGGAATGTTACTTATGGCAAGTTTGGCAACACTTACTCGTCTAGTTATATTTAAAATTTACTATATTTTTATTGGTAGTATGAAAATTATTAATGCACTAACTTCACAGTAATACAGTTAGGAATATTTGTTTGTACATGTTTGGTAACACTTATGTACCGACTTCACATTGATCTTGTTAGGAATGTTACTTATGGCAAGTTTGGCAACACTTACTCGTCTAGTTTTATTTAAAATTTACTATATTTTTATTGGTAGTATGAAAATTATTAATGCACTAACTTCACAGTAATACAGTTAGGAATATTTGTTTGTCACTTAATTACTTATGTTATGTCATGTTTACCTAACCAAACTACACATTTTGAAATGTCAAAAAATTACAATTTCAAATAATTGGTTTAAAGCCATTACTCATAAATGATATATTTGTTTCTTCGTACCTTTAACTAATCTGTATTTAATTTTTCGGAATGTATCTCCTGCTTTTAAAGATAAAACCATTTGAAGTTCATCTTCAACTTGTAAAATGTGACACATGTCACCAATGACTTATCAAGTGTGACAGATGAGATCGGTTTTCGTCTTAAAATTTTTGACGAGGACTTCGATGCATTGCGGGATGATTGTTTCCACTTTTAATAATTTTTGACATCGAAAACTACCATTGGAGAACTTCTTTCTGTTGTCATTTGATCAAAATATATAGGTTGAACAGATATCTATCGTTATGGCCCTCTCAGCAGATCTACTGTTAGCGATTCAAGCTTGATTTATGGGGGGTAAAGGACAGGTACATATTAAATGGTTTCCTATTTCACTTTACTTTATTTTCTAATAATGAAACACATTTTTAAAAAATAAAATAAACATATCTATTCCTGTTGCTTCTTGCGGCAAACATATCCGTCGCCATAGGTAGTGCTATATCCAACTGGGCCCGGTCTACCACAGGCTTAGTAAGGCAAAGCTATAACGGTAGAGAATTCTGTTCAAACTATAACAAAATTCAAGAAGCAGTTCCAGTGCACATGTTAACTTTTGTGATTGAAGTTAAAATTTTGTAGGACATAAGACATGTTATATTTTTCTCGAAACCGATCATGCCATTCTATTTGGACTACAAGAATTAAGGCGGAAACATGTATAACTTATTTTTCACAAAAAAATGGACATTTTTATTATTGTCTTTTAAGATAGGCTGTGTTTTTATTTTTGCTAATATTTTCCCAATGTTGTTACTAACAATAAGATAATAATTTATTCAGGGCAGCTTCGTACGGTTGGGCTGGTTATGCCAAGCACAAAAGTGCCGACGATAATGAACGCTATTTCAAGACAAAAGTAAATTTAAACAAATCTCTTATTCGAAAAGAAAAAGTTAATATACACCTTACACAGTAAGGTAATAGTAATGAACAATATTTTTTTAAAAATTTGTTTGCATTAGATTGGCTGCTCGTTTTTAAGTCGAAAACTCGCAAACGCTTGATTTAAGAAATGATATTTTTATTTCACGTTATAGACCAGTAAAAATTAGCCCGCTTGGGTGTATAATACGTAATATATATCTGACGGTTTAAATTTTATCCATAGAAAAATATATAATATTGCTTAAAACGATGTAATATAACAGAGAAAGATAAGATTTAATAAAAAAAGAGGTATTGAATTTATGCTAAAAATAGCATTATCATATTTTAGTGAATAAGCACTTTTAAGGTCCCTAGAATCCGATTATAACATTTTTACAATGATGTATGTATGTGCGCGTGTGTGTGTGATGATAAGATGTACGTCTTTTAATTTTTATTGATTACTTATGACATTATGTGTACTATGAGGTGAATTAAGAATTTTCCAGTGCTGATTGGAACATATATAAATATATACATGTCATCACGGCATATTACCATTTTCTGAGTGTGCCACAATCTGCTTTATCGCAGATTTTGTTAATGATGATGACATATTTGTACCGTGCGAACGCGTACCAGGCGTCACCTCACGGGTACTCATTGCTGGCGTGCAGAGTGCACCACAGGGGTCACTTTTGTGCCATTTAAAATTGGAAATATATAAAAAGTCGAAATATTTGGCGTCGGTCAGGATTGGAACATTTAGTTTACATTTCTAAAGTTTTTTTTTTTTTTTTTTTATTTGGACATGCCTACACACTATATATTCTCTGATTTATGACAATATAATAAGAATGCATTGTATTTTGTTATGCCTGATGAGTTTCTGGTCGTAAAGTGCAAAATAATGGTTGATTACAACAATATAGTTTTAATAAATAGGTATTGATTGTTGTAATCGACAAATATTTAAATTCCACAGAATTCAAATGTAAAGTATATTGATTTTATACGAAAATTAAATCATTCGTTCATTTCAATTATAGACTATTAAACACTTACCTTGCTATCTTTGTTAAAATGTGTCACCAACTTTAGATGCTTTATTACGAGATATCTATAATAATATAAGTACAAATTACCATTTTCAATGGAACAATTAAATACAAAATACGTGAAATAAATCTTTAATTAGACAAAAATACAACAAATATCATATATTTAAACCATTTGAAACTTGCAAAATGATTTAGAATGACAGTTACTATAACATTTATAAATTTATTCATAAATGACAGGTTTTTAAGTACAATATCCTTAACGATTATTAAAAATATTTTCAATACCTGCACACAATCGGATTCTTTAAATTTTAAAATATAAATATACTGATCTCCATCACTCAAAACTTAATACAACATGGTTAATTGGATTTTCTGAACCTAAAAAATGTTTCATTTCATAAAAAATTGATTTTGAATACTTACACAACGTAACTAATTGTATTTTTTCATGCCTTGGCAGTTCATTTATATGTTGAATAATCCATTTCATATCTATTTCAAAATTATATACATTCATAGGTTAATATTTTGACACATGTCAAATATGACGTTTCACAGTGTTGCAATCACGAAGCACGGAAATGAATCATCAAAAATTTGTAATTTTTAATTTTAAAGATTTGGGCATTTGTAACTATTGTAAAATAATTGTCCATTATTATAGTTAATATTTTAAAATTTAACTTATTACAGATTGGTCTATTTTTATAAATATTCCCATTTAAAAATTCAGTTTGACATGTCAAAGAGATCTTTGTCTCAATTTTTTTCATGGAAGACTAAGATATTTTATTTCTCTTTTTGTTTTAAAAGGCTAAAATTCCACCTTTAATAATGTTTTACTCAAAAACTATGGGTCCTACAGAAAAATCACCCATTTCTAGGGCACTCCTCTGAACAATTTCCTACAATATGGAACAAGTTTCATTAAAATCTGTCAACTCGTTTAAGCTGTAGATGTGTCTATATGTTTGTCGATGCTCGTGATGAAAGAATAGATAGTGAATGAAACCGTTTAGTATATAGATGTCGGACGGCGTTTTCGCCGTATAGACGTGTTTTAATAAATATTATATTAGTTTTATGTGAAAGATTGGAAAAAAGTAGCGTTTTTTGATATATTATACGTCATATTGACTATATTTACGAGAATGTATAGAACGGTTTATATTTTATTCCTATAAAAATACATAATTATATTTAAAACAATGTAATATTATAGAGATGGCTAAAATATAATGAGAAAATATTTTTTATGAAGAAAAGGTAGTTATTTTTTTAATAAAATACATAATTTATATGAAATTAGTGGAGTCAAGTGTAGGTATTTTTTTATTAAAATAGTAACAATAAAAATGGTATAAAAACATATGAAATACCAATAATGTGTAATAATAATTGATTACAATAATGAAAAAAATTATATAATAACAATGCATTGTAATTTTTTTCTGTCTGAGTGTCAAAGATCGCGAACTTGAAGAACCGATAAGTACTATCCCGACCGACGCCAAATATTTTGACTTTTTAATAGCACAAAAATGATCTCTATGGTGCACTCTCCACACCAAAAATAAGTGCCCGTGAGGTGACGCCTGGTAAGCGCCCGCACGATACAAATATAACATCATCATTGCCGATTTCCGTTATAAATCAGATTGACACAGACCCAGAAATGGGTAATATTTTATTTATTTTATATTTATAATAATAAATAATATTTTTTTTATAATACAGTAAACATATTATAACCATTAGGCTACAACAAAACTTACAAAAAATGACTATAATCAGAAATATAATATAAATAATGTCAAATATAAGTATTTTTTCTCAATAAAATTGGACCATAATTAATAAAAAATGGTATAAAATGTTAATAATTATATAACAATATATATAAATAAGTAATTTTTATTTATAATAATTAAATACAAGTATTTTTATTCATTAAACATAGGATCATATATGATATAAGGCAATATAGATGCTCTTCTTTAAAAAAAACCCGCCTCCTTCATCCAAGTTTTGACCGTATATTGACTGATTTAGTATAAATTGAATGAATATAAAGCAATCCATGGCGTTGTTTTAGTGTATTAATTTTGAACATGAAATAATTTTTTACAGAAAAACTAAGGGTTGTAGAGAAATTTTTGTCATTACGAGGGCACTAGAGGAAAACGTTGGCTATAATTTAAAATAGTTTTAATGAAAATTTTTCAAACCGTAAACTCTGTTTTACGTGTTTAAATACATTTCCGATCGTCATTGGAAATCACGCAGTTTAGTATATTAGATTAATACAATTGCTAATAGGGTTATAATTTGTTATACAATATTTATTATTTATAAATTTACGTATGGATATATATATATATATATATATATATATATATATATGTTATTATAGCTAGTAATCATATTGTTTTCCTCTGCTAATTGTTTGTATGATAAATCGTAATATGGTACTGGAGTAAATTGTTGAATTGGGTATAAGTTTTTTGTGTAATTTGGGACCGCTAATAAGATGTGTATCTTATTATTTTGTAGTGTACAAGTAACATATACC
The DNA here is from genome assembly GCA_943142095.1 of Ophonus ardosiacus. Lineage (NCBI taxonomy): Eukaryota > Metazoa > Arthropoda > Insecta > Coleoptera > Carabidae > Ophonus > Ophonus ardosiacus. The sequence continues at coordinate 20,469,422 of OW964829.1, read as the reverse complement.
GTTTCGAGTGTTTGTAGTATATTTGGGTTCTGTGTAATGTTTTGGAGACTACTGGGATCTATTATGGTTATGTCTAATTGATTTAAAGAGCAGAATTCTAAGGATTTTAAGACATTGTCTACTATGCTTTTGAGTCTTTGAATATATATTAAAATTTTATTAATTTGGATTTCAGTGTGCATAAGCGCTTTCCAACTTTTGTCCTGTTTCATTATTACAATTACTTCGTTAATTGTCGTTCGTAGTTTATTTTCGTCTAGTCTTACAGTTTGTAATTCTTTGTTAAATTAATCGGTCAAAGTTTGTTGTTGGCGGATAATTTCGTTTGTTTGTGCCTGTAATACTTTTTGGTTACTACTGAGTTGTTCTAAAATTGTATTGTAACGTTCTTCGTCAGCAGCGTCTAAATTACCTGTTATTGATTTTATTATAGATCCGAATCCATTTATCAAACCTCTCTTCTTCCTTCTTCCGAATAATTTGATTATGTTAGTTTCGAGTTCTTTGAACATGAAATTTATAATTTTGCCATTTTCAATAAGAAATGTTTCATTAGTTAATTGTTTGACTTCATTATTGATGAGTTGCTCTAATTTTGTGTATTCAGTGTATATTGGATTTATGTCGTTATAATAATAGTGTAATTGTTCGCTTTCTTTTAGGTAGCACTTACCAATTGTATGCAATAGAAATCCGGGGTTACTTGTGATGTTTTTTATTTCGGCGAACCCATGTGAGGTTCTGAAACAGTTAAATTTTGATCTTATCAATTTTTACCTTTCGTTCTCTGCTTTTCGTTTTTGTATTTATTGTTTTGAACTTATCGTTATAATTCTTTATTTTGGATTTCAGGTATAAGGGTTTTTTGAATTTGGTTATTAGTCGGGGGTTTTGTTTTAGATATGCTTCATTTAATGTCTTTAATTTATTAATTTTATTGTTTTCTAGCGGTTCTCTAAATCGTTTGAGTTTTTCTTGTTTTATTTTGTTCTTTACTTGTACTAACTCTTTTTGTTTTCTTTCTTTGTAAACCTGCAATTGATTATTTATTCTTTCCTTTGGTCTTAGATTTGTGTAGTCTTTTCCATACAGTACTTCGTTCGGGGTCATATTTGTAATTGTTTGTATTGAATTATTGTACGCGAATATACAATCATCAACTGTTTCTTTCAGAGATTTCAGCTTATGTGTTCTTGTTTTTATTCGTAGGTGTTCGATCAGCGTGGAGTGAAATCTTTCTACCGCGTTAGATTTCGGGTTATTAAACTCGCAACCTTGATCGCATATTATTTTCCGTGGAGGTATCTTGATTTTAATAAATGTTTCTAGCGTTTTTACTATTGTCTTACTTTCTTTAGTTTTGACTGGATATGCTTGTGCGTACTTAGAGAATTGGTCGTAGATTGTCAGGTAGTATTGTCCATCAAGGGTCAGGAGGTCTAAGTTTATAATTTCGAAAGGTCTTTCAGGTATTTCCGTGAGATTATCTATGAGCTTAATAGGTTTACGATCATATTTGCATTCTTTACAAGTCTGACAATTGTTTATAAGGGCAGTAATAGTGTTAATCATCTTTGGCCAATAGTATTTTTCTTTTAATTTGTTATAAGTTTCCATGATTCCTCTATGGTTTGTTTTACCTGTGTGGTATAGGTAAACGATTTCATTCTGTTCATCTATTTGCTCTATATCTTTTACCTCTTTATTAACTTTTATTAAGTTTAAAGTATTTTCTTCGAAATCTTTTTGGATGATTTTATTTAGGGCGTTAAAGATTTTGTCGTCACATATACAATAGTATCTAACTTTGGGGGTGATGTAATCCTTTATGAACTCCTGTAATTGTGTATCTAATTTATCTCTTTCAATAGTGACTATTAGTCTTTGTTTTTTGTTATTGAATAATTTCTTGATGTCTACGTCATATGTTTTGTCTAAAGAAAATATAATTTGATTATCTGCTACATTTATGCGATTTTCTAATATTTTTAAACCGTTAATTGGGTATTCTTGAGCTGAATGTATAGTTTCTATATCGTCTTGTGTGTCTATTATTCCTTTTATTGAGTCATCGTTTTCTGTATAATCTTTTCTAGTTCTATTCTAGATTCTAACTCATCGCTTAGCACGAAGTTTTGTGGTAGGGCATAGACGTTTATTTGTATGCATGTGTTTTCAAATACGGAGTTTAGTATTTTAATTAATTCATCCTTCGGTAATTTGTCCAATCCGCATGATAAATATGGGATGTTAATTTCGTATAGGTCATTTTTTATTAAATAATCTCGAAGCTGTATTAGTGAGTTTTTTAATAATTTTTTTATTGCATTCATCCCTAAATGATTCTTTTGAAAACAAGTGGAAAATGTGTTTATCATACTCATTTTGGATTATTATCTTATTTGGTTGTTTATTTACACAAAAGTTCCTACTATTGAATTGGTTATCTATTTGTTTTGCCAAACCTTTTCCGAACTTGTAATCCTTAGATATACAGTGCGCGAAGATGGGTGTCGTTGTTACGTCACCTACTTTAAAATTTATTTTGAATGTATTTCTGATTCTACTTAAAAAATCCGCGATTTTATTCGTTTTTCCTGTTATGTATTCTATCTCGAAATTATATTCGTTAAGTTCAATTTTCCATCTCATTAATTTTTGGTTGGCATTTTTCATGTTAAACAGCCAGGTCAATGGCCTATGATCAGTACGAATAATGAATTTTCGTCCGTATAGGTACGTCTTGAAATTCTGTATGGCCCAAACTATTGCTTTTAATTCTTTTTCAATGGTAGAATAATTTTGTTCATGTGTATTAAATGTCTTCGAGGCGTATGCTAATGGTTTTTCTTGTAGGTCTTGTACCTGCGAAAGTACAGAGCCCATTGCGTAATCGGATGCGTCGGTAGTTAATATAAATTTTTTATTAAAATCCGGGAATGAAAGTATTGGGGGATTTATTATTAGTTCCTTCATTTTCGTGAAACATTCTCTATATTCATTATTATAAATATCTATTGTAGACCCCTTGCGTAAACAGTTAGTGAAAGACTTAGTTAGTTTTGAAAAGTTTGGTATAAACCTGCGATACCAAGATAGCTTGCCTAATAATGATTTTATTTCTTTCACTGTTTTCGGGATTTGAATATTTTGTATTACTTCTATTTTTTTCTCGTTTGGTTTAAGACCTTCGCTCGAGATTACAAATCCTAAATATTCTACTTCTGTTTTAAAAAATTCTGATTTGTCTATTTGTATTTTTAGATTTGCGTTTTTCAAGTACTCAAAGACCGTTTCAATATTTTGCAAATGTTCTTGTTCTGTATTCCCGAAAATGATTATGTCATCCAGATATACGAGACATATTTTACCTATTAAGTCTTGTAGGACTTCGTTCATGCACCTTTGGAAGGTGGCTGGTGCATTAATTAGACCGAAAGGCATTCTCAAAAATTCATAGTGTCCCGTGGTAGTGCTGAAGGCTGTTTTTTCTCTATCACTTTTGTCTATTAATATCTGATGGAAACCTGAGTGTAAATCGAGGGTAGTAAAGAATTTTGGGCTATTTATTTTGTCAAAAAGTGTATCGATATTGGGTATGGGAAATTTGTCTTCTTTCGTTTTTTGATTGAGTTTCCTGAAGTCAATTACTAGTCTGGTTTTCCTTTTGCCATATGCATCTGCTTTCTTTGGTACAATCCAGATGGGTGAATTGTACGGACTTTTAGATTTTTGTATGACTCCTGTTTTTAATAATGTTTGCACGTGTTCCTCAATATCTTTTTCATAAATTTGGGGTAACCGATAGTTTTTTGTGTATACGGGTACGTCATCAGTGGTATATATTTTGTGTTGTATTTTGTTAGTGGATGTTAACGTTTCATTTTCTTTAGGAAATAGTGAATCATATTTTCCTAATAATTTATACAATTTATTCTTTGTTCCTGGTTCTAAATGTTCATCGCGTATTTGCACATATGTTTCTTTATCTTTTTTGTCCAAATTTTGAATATTGAACTTCATCTGTTTCATTTTAATCGTGTTATTTGTAAAGTCTATTATTGTGTTCGTATCGCGGAGTATATCTGTTCCGAACAATAAGTTACATTCTGCGTGAAAATTTAAAATGAAAAATTTGTGGGTTTTTCCGAATATTCTAATCTCTACATACTTATCACATTTGACTTTGCTCGTCGCTGTTCTAAAAGTAAGGAATTATTTAAGAATCTTCATTTTATTTTGTTTTATTGTCTGTTCCGTTATTAAGTTTATATTCGAACCTGAATCTATGAGAATTTTGAAATTTTGATATGTGATAATCGGGATCATTTTTGTATTTGATAACATCACATATTTTCTGTTATCTGGTCGGGATCGTAATCTAAAAAAGATTGATTATCGAATGTTTCATCTTGATCGTTAGTTACGTCCTCATCATTAATTTCATTGTCACAAGTATCTTCGGGATCTTGTGTTTCTAAGGCGTAATTTCTTTTTATTGTCTGTGTGGACATGGGTATTGTTGTTTTTGTCATTCCGGACATAGGTGTTGGTTTAAACTGTTGTCTCGTCTCTATACCATTTTTGATATTCTGTCTGGCAAACATTTGTTTACCTGAGGGTCTTGCAAGTTGAGGATTAAATGGTTTTGAGGGAAATTCTTGTCCTGGGAATTTTCGTGGAGGTGGGTTAAATTGTTTAAAAAAGGGGTTTTGTATGTTGGATTGATTATTTATTTTGTGGAGTGGTGATTTGTGTACTTGTGTAAAGTTGAATTCGTTAGTGAGTATCTGTTCACATTCATCCAAAGTTTGTATGTTTTTGCTGATAAATAGTGTTCTTAAGTTCAAGGGTATTAGCGATATAAAATGTGTAGTGATTAGTGTATGTATTTCTGTTGTTATTGCTTTCTTTTCTTCCTGTTTATATGTTAATAGGGCTATTTTTGATGTGATTTTGTGGTATGCGGTTTTGAATTTTCCTAATGTATTATTAATATCGTTTGTGTGAGTAATCCGAAGTAATGTTAACAGGGTCGTGATATACGTACTCTTATCTTCGAAATTATTCTGAAGATAAGTTTTTATCTCTTCCCAAGAGTTGAACTCTTGTGTACTTAGAATATCTCTAGCTTTGTGAGTGAATTTCTTTTTTAGCATGGAAAAACAGTATGTTTTTTGTATGGCTCTGAGGTTTAACGTATTCATTACTGAGTAAAAATTGTCAGCTTCCTTGATGAATTCCGGGAGAGTTTTTACCTCTCCATCATATTCCGGAACTCCATCAATGAAGTTTCTGATATCACTGATCGTAGCAGTGGCCATGCTGAATTTAATTTGAGATTTTGTTAATTCTTCAACTGAATATGATAAAGGTGAATTTATGGCCTCTGTTACTATCTGTTTAATTTTGTTGGTACTTTGTTTATTTGATACAGGTAGAAGTCTAAATTTGTCTTCTAATTCTCTGATATTGTCAGTGTTCATTAATTATATATTAATTTTGTATTATTATGTGTAACTTGTATATGCCTTGTGTCGGGGCTCGTTCTGATTCCTAACAGCGTTAGCCGTTCCTCAGAACCCTTAGTATAACAGTATTTGTTCGCGGACCGATTGTTATTACCGGCAAAAGTGTGCGTAATTACTACGAGTGTTTTGTAACTTACAACAGTATTATTATGATGTATGTTGTTCTCTGCATAGTAGTAGATGTCTTGATACGTTTCAAGTGGACGGGCGTTTGTATCTTTCCCTGCACCTTCGGTGTTGTCGATGGTGATGGAATGGGATGTTCTACTGGGGCTGATCTCCTTAATCTCGTTGGGTTAAAGATGGGTCGTGGTTAGACCCTGGTGCAACCACTGTTTAGGTTGATTGTTGATGGAGTGAATATTTATGTGTTTTCACTTGTTCGATCGCACAGAGCAACAATTGAAATTGTTGAATAAAGTATTGCGCAGACTTACGGCGAATTTCAGCACACTGCCTTCTTTATTTGCGATCCTACCGACTGCGCCAATTTTGATTTTGGAATCGAAGTTTTTCAAAAAAATTAATTTTTATTTTCTAACTTCAAGTCTTTATTTAACAGCTTGTAGAAAGTGATACAAATAACACTTATGCCTAACTATACACTAGTTTATATACTAAGTTTATCATAAACAAATTTGATAAGAAATGATGGCATTTGTGATGGTAGTGAGTCATAACTCTGTGATGGTAGTGAATCATAACTTATATATATATATATATATATATATATATATTTATATTTTTTATTTTATAACTTTTGGAAGTGGTACTTTACTTGAAGCCTATAATAGATTTTAATATATAATCCAAAACTTTTCAAATTTGGTATATAAGACTTTTATATCAATGGGAATAACATAATTGATTTTAGTTAAAATGGTCTACCAGAAAGTGATACTTTACTTGAAGCTGTTATCAGGTTTTCTTGAAAAAAAAGGTGTTATTTTTATTTTAGAAATAAATGCTTCAAATAAAAGTTTTTTCTACTTCCATGCGTGAAGTGAGTACTTCACGTATCAATTTTTATGTGTGAAGTTTGAGTTTTTGCGTGAAGTAACATTTCACGCACCGTTCATTATTTTAAATATTACAAACTGAATTGTATTTTAATAGTCCAGGCAACGAAGACCGAAAAGAGCCAAATAGCGGAAATAATTCATGTAGAAGCCAATTTTGGCACAGTTATAGGGGAAGGTGTCCTTAACAAAATACTAAAAGTACTGATGGGTGGAAGTGAAGCTAAGGGAGGGGCGGGGCTCTAAAGGTCCCTTTTTTCAGTTTTTTGTTAATAACTCGAAAACTACTGCCTCTAGCGAAAAAATGTTTATGTATTAGATTAATCTACATAAAATTTTCTACAGAAAAGGTCCTATACACATTTTCGCTAGGTTCCATAATTAAGGAGATATAGAGGGGGGAAATAAATTTAAAAAAAAAAATTGATTTTTATTGTTAAAAATCAAGTTTTAATGATAAATGAACTATGCAGAGCCCACGTATTAATAACTTTACTACATGTAATATATAAAAAAATATAAAAAAAATATATCATCACGGCATATTACCCATTTCTGGGTGTGCCAATCTGCTTTATCGCAGATATCGGTAATGATGATGACATATTTGTACCGTGCGGGCGCTTACCAGGCGTCACCTCACGGGCACTCATTACTGGCGTGGAGAGTGCACCACAGGGGTCACTTTTGTGCCATTTAAAATTCGAAATATTTGGCGTCGGTCGGGATCGAACCCGGTACCCCCAGGTTCACGACCAAACACTCAGGCACGAGGCCACGGGACCCCATAATAATAATGGAAGAATTGTGTGCGGGGTGGAGGGGGGTAGGGTTGGGTACCGCAATAATGTACGTCGTTTGAGATGACTATAGACAGAAGGAGAGAACGGTTGGAATGAGTTCAGGGCTCCCCGTTATCCTTCGGGGCCTTCGTATTGGCGTTCGTCCCTATCAGGAACAATTCGGGACCCGCTACTCAATGTTAAAACTAATGTATCGTCTAAACGTCCTTGTCAGTTAATTACGACCTCACCCACTACGTTGGTGCTAGTATCAATTTTTTATTATTAATTTTACAGAATAATAAATGATTAACATTTGCATTCAAATAAATGCTTTGTATACTTCTCTTATATCATGGAAAAATGGTTAAAATGAAATATATAGTAATGAAGGATGTATCTTGAACACTAATTTTCTTCAAATTCTAAATTTTCATTATCATCGGTGCTGTCTTCAATGGGGGCTTCATTCGTACATGAGCCGAGGCACACCCCGCAGGCACTGGAGCAGGCAATTCCTGCTTTGCGACAACCGCAGCGCACTCCACACCCAGTCGTGCATCGGCAAAAGATCGTGTTCAAAACGGACTCGGGTGCCACAGGGTCGTTCGTGGTAACTGGGTTAAGGATCCCACGTTCTTTTATTTGAATGCAAATGTTAATCATTTATTATACTGTAAAATTAATAATAAAAAATTGATACTAGCACCAACGTAGGGGGTGAGGTCGTAATTAACTGACAAGGACGTTTAGACGATACATTAGTTTTAACATTGAGTAGCGGGTCCCGAATTGTCCCTGATAGGGACGAACGCCAATACGAAGGCCCCGGAGGATAACGGGACCAACAGCCAGTGACGGGGAGCCCTGAACTCATTCCAACCGTTCTCCCCTTCTGTCTATAGTCATCTCAAACGACGTACATTATTGCGGTACCCAACCCTACCCTCTCCACCCCGCACACAATTCTTCCATTATATATACATGTAGTAAAGTTATTAATACGTGGGCTCTGCATAGTTCATTTATCATTAAAACTTGATTTTTAACAATAAAAATCAATTTTTTTAAAAAAATTTATTTCCCCCCCTCTATATCTCCTTAATTATGGATCCTAGTGAAAATGTGTATAGAACCTTTTCTGTAGAGAATTTTATGTAGATTAATCTAATACATAAACATTTTTTCGCTAGAGGCAGTAGTGTTCGAGTTATTAACAAAAAACTGAAAAAAGGGACCTTTAGAGGCCCCCCCCTCCCTTAGCTTCACTCCCACCCATCAGTACTTTTAGTATTTTGTTAAGGACACCTTCCCCTATAACTGTGCCAAAATTGGCTTCTACATGAATTATTTCCGCTATTTTTCCTTCGTTGCCTGGACTATAATAAAACAAAGCTGTTAAACACCCTTAACGTTGGTAATTATGGTTACACAAGTCGATAATACAGAGGCTTTACGTTAAAAGAATGACAATGTGAAGAAAAAATATATTTTATTGCAAGGTCGTAGAAAAAGTATAGTATGTAACACGTGTGTGAAGCCTATTTTACATTCGGAAAAATGTCAGCTTCACACACTTGCCACATAATATACTATTAGAGAATTGAATTCTGCGTCGAAAACATCAAGTATGATTAAATTAGCTCTTTGTATAAGCGAGATATGTAAATTTAAAAATTATGTACTTTTTGGTTCCTGTAATTAAGTTTGCTATGAGTTAGTACGAAAACAAAAAATAATAATTTAATGTCAATGTCAAAATATGTCAAATACGTGCAATTTTATGATTGGGTCTGTTATAATACATATTTTAGTTATTAACAAAATATATATAGTGTAACAGGCTTACAAGGAAGTCATGTGGTGTCCACATCAGATTTTTTTTTGTATTTTATGTTCAGTATAAATAATAATGGGCTACTTGCGTAGCTTTTTTTTATTTAATATTTTTGAAGAGAAGGTAAAAACTTGCTACCCATATTTTTTCTTTTTACAAAATTTTTATTAATTAGCCACAAAAAAAATAATGAAATTTGATTATTTGAATTGCCGCCATGCATGACGTAGAATTACGCCGCACCAATGAATGGCCGTAAAGCCATAGCGTGGTACCGCCCCACACCAACGGCATGTTTATACGGGTAATGTTGATCTCCTGTTTGACGTTTGGAGGTTAGTATTTTAGTTTGTCTTTTTGGTATCGATATTTTAAATTACATGTAACTACCTATGTATTTATTTGTGTATTTAATGTATTTGAGAGACCAGAGAGAAAAAAATGAACTAATGTCAAATTCAAATTAAAACTTTCTCGTACGCCATGCCATCTATACGTTACATTTTTACACATGGTTTCCTTCTTCGGTTCAATATAATGACGTCACAGAAAATTTTCTTTTTTAAATTACTAAAAAACAAATATTTTTTTTAAATAAAATTTATATTTTTATATATGTTTTCAACATAACATTACTTATATAGTGATAGAAATCGGATTTTCATTACCACGCAAGTAGCCTATTGTTCCGTAAATAAAGTGTTCAATATTATTTTATAAATGTTCAATATATTCCGGAACAAGTTGTTTTCCGATGAGTAGATTTGAGAATTAATGAAAACTGAAAAATGACGTCTGGTATCGCAACGTCGCTGGGCGTTGGCATCTTTCGATACCCGTCGAAATTGTTTCCCAATGAGTGGCTTTGAGATATAATGAAAACCTCAAAAACGACGTCTATAGGCGTAGGTATCTTCTGACAACCGTCGAAGTTGTTTTCCAATGAGTAGTTTTGAGAATTTATGAAAACTCAAAAACGACGCCTTGCATCAGGACGTTTATGGGCGACGGTATCTTCCGACACCCGTCGAAGTTGTTTTCAGATGAGTGGTTTTGAGAATTTATGAAAACTCAAAAACGACGCCTTGCGTCGCGACGTCTATGGGCGTCGGCATCTTCCAACACCCGTCGAAGTTGTTTTCCAATGAGTAGTTTTGAGAATTTATGAAAACTCAAAAACGACGCCTTGCATCGGGACGCCTATGGGCGTCGGTATCTTCCGACACCCCTCGAAGTTGTTTTCAGATGAGTAGTTTTGAGAATTTATGAAAACTCAAAAACGACGCCTTGCGTCGCGACGTCTATGGGCGTCGGCATCTTCCGACACCCGTCGTTGTTGTTTTCCTATGAGTAGTTTTGAGAATTTATGAAAACTCAAAAACGACGCCTTGCGTCGGGACGTCTATGGGCGTCGGTATCTTCCGATACCCGTTGAAGTTGTTTTCAGATGAGTGGTTTTGAGAATTTATGAAAACTCAAAAACGACGCCTTGCATCGGGACGCCTATGGGCGTTGGTATCTTCCGACACCCGTTGAAGTTGTTTTCCAATGAGTAGTTTTGAGAATTTATGAAAACTCAAAAATGACGCCTTGCGTCGGGACGTCTATGGGCGTCGGTATCTTCCGACACCCGTCGAAATTGTTTTTTGATGAGTGGTTTTGAGAATTATTGAGAAGTCAAAAACGACGCCCGGCGTATGCACGTCAATGGGCGTCGATGTCTGTCGTCACCCTTCAAAGTTGATTCTCGATGAGGAGTTTTGAAAATTGTATACTCAAAAACAACGCGTCACGTATAATAATAATTTGTTTTTTTCTTTTCTTATTGCTATAACAAATTGTATTTTATTTTTTCAAATAAAGTAACTACTTAGTTAAGAATGCATTCATTGTTTTCATGTTTATTTTTAATAGAAATACAAAGACATGTAGAATAATATTTCATTTTAAATTATGTAGCAAGGAAAAGATTGTTTGAATGCGGAGGTAGTGTCATCTGTCGATCTGCGACTTAACCGAAAATTCACTATTGCCATCTAGAAATGAGCGACTTTTCGGTGTTGCCTTATTTTCGGCAGTAAAAATTTATCTGTGTACGTAGTATATATAATCAATGGTAATACTAAGTAAAATGCATAAAAAAGCTGAATCAACGTAAGGCCGATCTCCAATAGTTTCCGAGGAATAAGGCAGCGAAAAATGAATTTTAACGGGATTTACCTCTTCTTCTTCTTTCTCTTTGCCTTTTCCCGTGTTACACAAGGTCGGCATAACCCTCTTCCAGCATCCTCTTCCATTCCTTCTGGTCCATGGCATCCACCGTGCTACGCCCTCTCTCTGCTGTCTCGAAAACTGTAAGCTGTAAGAGTTTCGATTAAATGAGACTTTATGTTTACCCTCGGAAGATCATCTTGGAAGTGGTTTTTTTTTTCTTGAGGAAAAAAAACAAATAATTGTTCTAACTAAAATGTTGTAGCGTTCATTTACTTTTCAAAGAACATCTTAGCTATTAAAAATTGAGAAAAATGTTTCATAATTATAAAATTTTATTATATTTTTATTGTGTACTTACTGGCATAGACACAATTTTGTTCGATGACTATCTTTGCCAGTTTTTCTTTGCTTCTAATACAAAATGAAACAGTTGAAGACCGGAGCCATGTTAATAATTTTTTTTTTCCTTATTTTAGTTGATATTATATGCTCTTAACATTTGTGCACGCGAAGTTGTGGAATCACTTGTATAATAGATTTCAACAAGACACTCTGTATATTTTCTCGTTGTAATATTGTCGTCTAAAAATTTACGCAAATTTGCTTCTTGCTCAATTTTTAAATTTATTATCCGACTTACTAAAACTAGTAACGAATTTTATCAATAAGGCACTTAAATTTGTAACAAGATTAATGTAGCATTTATTGATTTTCAACATAACATCCATAAATATTGTATGGATATATTTTTAATCCACTAGTGCAGGGATGGCGAACCAATGGCACGCGACACAATATATTGGGCACGTCACTTATCACAAAATTCATTATGATGCACTAGATGCATTAGAAACCAGACGAAGACCAAGTTACTGAAGAATTTATTTCTGTGAATGATTCTTCAATCAAGGAATTTTCAGCGAGATTTTCTCAATTCAAAGAATTATCGGAAATACTCAAGTTTAGAATGTACCCTGATGTGACGTCATTTGATAAACTGAATTTGTCCCAATTCGATTGGTTGGAAATTGAAGAATTTGAAATGCAGCTGATGGATTCAAAAATTTATTGAAACAAGAGTTAGAATTAATTGAAACAGAAAGATTGACAAGTAATATAAGTGAAAATGTTAATAACAAAATATTGGAAACATGGAATGCGTTATCAGACACATTTAATTGTTTGAAGAAGCTGGCTCATACTATTTTAACAATATTTTCATCAACCTATGCCTGCAAGTCATTATTTTCAGAGATGAATAACATTAAAGACTCGGTTAGAAACCGTTTGACAGATGACTCCAGTTCAGCATGCATTCTGCTAAAAGTAACATCTTACAACCCTAACATATGTTATTTGTCATCTAATCTGCAACAACAGAAGTCACACTAATTTTACTTTAATTTGAATTACGCGTATAATTGAAACATTGCAAAATGTTCCTATTTTTTTTTTTGTAGTAAATAAAGAGTTTTGAGTTGATAGTATTTATTTATTAGTATTATTTTCCCAATAATCACAAAGTCAAAATTATATGATGGTACGTCTATGACCTCAATAAACATTTCCTTAGAAAAATGGCACGTTGATACGTAAAGGTTCGCCATCCCTGCACTAGTGAATAATGTCCGCATTGATTAATGATGAAATGTTAAGTTAATACAACATTGTTTGCAGAATGCTGCTGTACTGTGTGATTTAAAATAGAAATAAAATGATAATTGCACTTCCAACCGGTCGACCACAATTTGATGTTGACTTTCTCTTTCGGAATTCGGCCGCCAAATAAACAAATGCCTGGCGTCTGATAGTGCTTACGCACAAACCTGCGCAGATTCAACATATGATTCACGCTGTCGTAGATGATTTTGATTCATGTTTCATGTATAATGTATACGTCTCGTTTTGAACGGGACTGTCCCGTTTTCACGCTATCTGCCCCGTTGTCCCAAATAAACACAAATCTGTCCCATTTTCGCAAAATGTACGATGCGCTCATGTATTACATAAATAGCTATATTACATCTTTTATAGAGTGATAGAGTAATATAAATATATAAAATATAATGTAATTAAATCTCATAGCCTGTGGAAAGAAGTGGAAAAATGAAAATGTTTGTAATTTACAGACAAATGTCAGTGTCAAAAAACCAGAGATATTACTGAACTGAAGACTTTTTCTGGAAAGTACATATCATATTTCTTATTTTATTATTAATTATATATATATATATATATATATATATATATATATATATATATATATATATATATATATATATATATATATATACATAGTGCTACTTCGTTTAGAAAAAGTTTTTCTCGCCGCTGGAAAATCTCAAGATATTAAGCCGCAGTTAGAAAGTAGAGAAAAGTATAACCTACAATATACGTTGTTTATAACATTTATGGAATACTCAAATATGACTTACCTGTTCGGAAAGGATCCATGAAGCATATTTGAGGCAAGTATTAGTTCCGCAAGTCAGCTAGTTTGCCGATATCTAGAACAATTATAACCTGCAAATTCATTGTTGACAAACACACGTTCGACTTATCTTTTGGAGGACGCAGAATCGGTTCTAGAGCCACCACAGTGTATATATATATATATATATATATATATATATATATATATATATATACAGTGTGTCCCATTTAGAAGTGCCACTATTGGGTTCTCGAGAACTATAAGAGATACGATGACGGTTAAATGGAACTTTTTGTGCGCGTTTGGGAGGCCATCTCAGATGTGCTTTTGTTTTTCCAAAAATATTCATAGGGCACTAGATAGTGACGAAAAACTGAATATTGTTGATTTTTTCTTTTTTCAAATAACTTCTAAACTATTAGTATTTGAGAAAAACGTTTCAAATATAAAAGATAGATATTTTTATTAACTAACCAGTGGCGTACGAAGTAAATTTTTATATCCGTAAATTTTCGAGATACAACACATACTTATATTTTTTTAAATGGAACCCATATCTTAATTTAGTCTCAAAAAAATAACTATTTTTTTCTTAAATATATATATAGGTAAAATATAAACACAGCGACAAAAATCCGTTATGTCCAGCACAATACATCTCGACATTTCCATTTTATGTTATATAAGTATTGTATTACACTTTGCTATCGAACCGTCGTTTTATAACAAAAACATTACAGAACTTTACCCAAATATTGTTTTTATTGTATTTAACATGTCTTCTGCGCACATACATTTCTAATTATATCTATTTTTCATTGTATGAGGAAGTCCCTAAAAGACAGAGATTCTTCCAATTCATTAGCAATATTGGCGGTATTTCTTATGGATATATGCATTTTACCTACAATTTTAAATATTTAATTAATAAAACAATAAGAAAGATTAAATGTATTTTCCAGAAAAAGCTTTCAGAATGTCACTAAAACTGTTGGTTTTTAACACTGACATCTATCATTTACAAACTATGTTATAAACATTTGAATTTGTCAGCTGGTTTCCTTAGTGCCTTGGCCTCTGCGATTAGATTATTCTATATATTACAGTTCTATTATCTCTATATCTATAAAAGATATAATAAAAATATTAAATGTATCAGATGTAGAATTTATATTCTTTAATAATAGTAATAAAAGAAATTTTCAAAAAATAATATTTAGAACATTTTTTTAAAGAAACTATTACTTCCGGTTGTCCAATTGCTACCAAAATCTAATCAGCTCTTCCCAGGATTGTCAGTTTGAGGAAACTGCAGTTAAATATTTTTTCTTATAGTATTGAGAAACCGTGGTTCCAACATCCACACTTCCACACATCCACACACAAACGCGCGCGCGCACATACACACACACACACACACACATACACACACACACACACACACACACACACACACACACACACACTGACATCATCGTAAAAATGTTATAATCAGATTATAGGGACCTTAAAACGTGCTTAGCCACTAAAATCTGGACATGCGAATTTTAGCATGATTCCAATACCTCTCTTAGCGAGAGGCAAAAATCGGTTGTGGCCATCACAAGATCTCTCGCCATTTTCATATTTTTAAATTCATTCTATGAACAAGTTTCATCTTTTTCTTCTAATGTTCGCGATTCTTCCAATTCTTTAATTAGATTGGCGGTATTTATGAAGGGTATATATTGTAACGCCCTCTGATGGGCTGGGGTGGGGGGTACATAACGTCCTCTTGTAGTCGGTGATTTCTTTGTTGCTTGGGCGCCATTTTGGACAGCCGCGTTTCTTCCAGAGACGAGAGTGTTGAAATAACTAACAGATTTATTGGTTAGAAATATTAAATGAAAACAAATAAAGAAAATATCCTTGTTTTCCCCTGAAATATGACAACGTAGACTAGCGGTGAACATTACGGTGAAACTACTACACCCAAAAAAGGTAAGTAAACAAACAGTATGATGGCAATCTTTAAAATAGATTTAATACAACATATTTTCAACGCGGCGGCTTGACTTACTCGCGGTGAACAGCGATTTTTCTCTTGCGGACTATCACGGCGGCTGTCTCTAAACACGCGAACTCGTACACGGAACGTTGGTGGTTTATGTCCTCTACTGAACCGATTTCTTCACGTAGAGGTCCACAACAGCGGTATCTGTTGGGCCGGAAAACACACCACACGCGACTTACATAGAATACGGCGGTTTCGTCACAGCGGATTCCATCTTCACTGACTTAGACGGAAATACTCTCGGTTTCACGGCGACTTCTCTCGGCACTCGACTGACTTGGACTCTAGCGTTCAGGCTTCCCAGTGCTGGGTTTGCTCTGCGCTCGGGTCCTGCCTCAATCTCCCCAGACTTGAGTTTGCTCCACGAGGCCTGACTCTCGCGAGTCTCCCTGACTCTGGCGTTTGCACTGAGTGCAACGCCTTTTATATTCAAAAATCCGCAAAATCCGGTAAAAACCAGTATTTTTCGTAGTGGGAAATTTAACTTTAATCTTTAGCACTTGGTGGCGCTTTAAACGATGACATGAATTTAATAAAAATATTACTACTAGCGGATTGTCATATTTCAGCTAGAAAATTACAATACATACAATTTACAATAATAAAATAACGTTACAAATAAATATTATTTATTTCGGCGTGAAGTTGGCTCGGAACGCTTGGAATAAACAGTAGGACTCACAGCGCAATTTACGTTGAACCTTGAACGGCTGTCAGTTGAATCGGACGCGGCAAGGTTGTTGTTGACGTAAAACAGAGTTTCAAACAACAAAATAAAATGTGCAACAGTGACTAAACAATGTTGAATGTTCTCTGGAATATCACTGACACTGTGGTGGCTCTAGAACCGGTTCTGCGTCCTCCAAAAGATAAGTCGAACGTGTGTTTGTCAACAATGAATTTGCAGGTTATAATTGTTCTAGATATCGGCAAACTAGCTGACTTGCGGAACTAATACTTGCCTCAAATATGCTTCATGGATCCTTTCCGAACAGGTAAGTCATATTTGAGTATTCCATAAATGTTATAAACAACGTATATTGTAGGTTATACTTTTCTCTACTTTCTAACTGCGGCTTAATATCTTGAGATTTTCCAGCGGCGAGAAAAACTTTTTCTAAACGAAGTAGCACTATATATATATATAATTAATAATAAAATAAGAAATGTGATATGCACTTTCCAGAAAAAGTCTTCAGTTCAGTAATATCTCTGGTTTTTTGACATTGACATTTGTCTGTAAATTACAAACATTTTCATTTTTCCACTTCTTTCCACAGGCTATGAGATTAATTACATTATATTTTATATATTTATATTACTCTATCACTCTATAAAAGATGTAATATAGCTATTTATGTAATACATGAGCGCATCGTACATTTTGCGAAAATGGGACAGATTTGTGTTTATTTGGGACAACGGGGCAGATAGCGTGAAAACGGGACAGTCCCGTTCAAAACGAGACGTATACATTATACATGAAACATGAATCAAAATCATCTACGACAGCGTGAATCATATGTTGAATCTGCGCAGGTTTGTGCGTAAGCACTATCAGACGCCAGGCATTTGTTTATTTGGCGGCCGAATTCCGAAAGAGAAAGTCAACATCAAATTGTGGTCGACCGGTTGGAAGTGCAATTATCATTTTATTTCTATTTTAAATCACACAGTACAGCAGCATTCTGCAAACAATGTTGTATTAACTTAACATTTCATCATTAATCAATGCGGACATTATTCACTAGTGCAGGGATGGCGAACCTTTACGTATCAACGTGCCATTTTTCTAAGGAAATGTTTATTGAGGTCATAGACGTACCATCATATAATTTTGACTTTGTGATTATTGGGAAAATAATACTAATAAATAAATACTATCAACTCAAAACTCTTTATTTACTACAAAAAAAAAATAGGAACATTTTGCAATGTTTCAATTATACGCGTAATTCAAATTAAAGTAAAATTAGTGTGACTTCTGTTGTTGCAGATTAGATGACAAATAACATATGTTAGGGTTGTAAGATGTTACTTTTAGCAGAATGCATGCTGAACTGGAGTCATCTGTCAAACGGTTTCTAACCGAGTCTTTAATGTTATTCATCTCTGAAAATAATGACTTGCAGGCATAGGTTGATGAAAATATTGTTAAAATAGTATGAGCCAGCTTCTTCAAACAATTAAATGATAGATGTGAGTGTTAAAAACCAACAGTTTTAGTGACATTCTGAAAGCTTTTTCTGGAAAATACATTTAATCTTTCTTATTGTTTTATTAATTAAATATTTAAAATTGTAGGTAAAATGCATATATCCATAAGAAATACCGCCAATATTGCTAATGAGTTGGAAGAATCTCTGTCTTTTAGGGACTTCCTCATACAATGAAAAATAGATATAATTAGAATTGTATGTGCGCAGAAGACATGTTAAATACAATAAAAACAATATTTGGGTAAAGTTCTGTTTCATGTTTTCGATTACTCTAATGAGCACTTCAGGTGTTATATCTTCTAAAAGTCTTAAAATATTCATTTCCAAATCCATTAAATTTTGAGGTTAAAATTTAAACACATTTTTTTTTTAAATATGAGAAGAGACAAATGTCGGGACTTGTGTTTGTGTGTGTCTTTAATACTTTATAATATGTATATAATGTAAAAACATGAAATTGTAAAAGGTAAAATAAAGTATTTGGGCTATAACGAATAGTTGAAAGCCGACAAAATATTATTAAATGTCGGGACTTGTCAAGTCTGGAGATCTTGGTGGCCATAAATTTTGAAGTTCTTCATTATCCAATTGTCCTGTAAAAGGAGTCAATATTTGTTCAATATAAAAATTTGCATTTACGTTTTCATGAAAAAAAAAATTGGTATTATGCGCCTTCTTGAAATTGCAACCCAAAGACCAAGTTTAACCGGATGAAGAGGCGTCTCAACAAACGAATGGGGGTTGTCTGAAGACCAAAGCAGCATATTTTAGGAATTTATATATCCATCAAGATGAAACCATGCTTCATCAATGAAAAAAGTAATATTTAAAATTTCGTCATTATTGATGTTGTCCAAAAATCAGTTACAGTAATTTATTGAAAATCTAGGGGTACAATTTGAAATAAATGAATTTTATAGGGGAACAGTTTCAAATTTTCTTTCAAAATCGTATGTTTGGTACCAACGGATAAATTTAGCTCGTGACTGATCCTTCGAAAGGATGTCGATGAGGTCCTCCACAATTTGTCTCACATTGACATTATCAAGTACTTCGGCTGTTCTCTTCCTTGGTCTTCCGCTACCGGTTTTTCTTTCAAAACCATTTTCCCGAAATAACGCTACAGTTGTCTTTACAAGCTTGTAAATAGCATTATAAATGTAATCTGCTGCTTCATTGGGAAAATTTTCCAGAAATTCATTATAACAGGCAGCAAAAGAATATTGCCATTCGCCGTCTTCTAATTTATTTCCATTTCTAAAGTACGATTCTACAAGAAAAGCTTTAATTTCTTTGGATAACATATTTGACAATATATCATGCAAATCTTGTGTCAAATTGACATTTAATTAAATTTAAGACATACGTTTCCCTGTTCATAGCCTATTCCGAATATATATATATATATATATATATATATATATATATATATATATATATATATATAAGTTATATTTCGAGGATCCGAAATAGTATTTTTAAAAAGGAGGCTTTATTGTGAGTTTATTATATGCTAACTATCATTTGTTACACATAAAATTTATTAATGTGTATTTAATGAAAATTATTACATTTATTCTATTCTAATGTTTTCTATTTGGATTCTAAACTCTGACTAACTTGAAACTACACAAAAGTCTGTAAACTGGAAACAGGATACTCAGGTGTCGGGTTCGGCGCCTGGGAATTGCAATTCGGCGGTTTGGACAACGGTAACTCCTCCCTCGCTAAAATTGGGCTTCATCGGGTAGCTTCAGCGCCGATTTAGGGGGTGAAGTTGGCGGTTGAAGTTCAATGCCTTCGGCCTTGGGTTGTTTTCTCTTTTTATATCTGATGAACGTTTTTTGGAGGTAAGCTGTAACGGTGATGATGGTACCGGTGATGATTATTACATACAGTGCCCACACTGGGTAGTTGATGTTATCGGTTACAATTTGGTCTTCGTAGTACTCTGTATCTTCGAATTTGTTTAATGGTTTAAGTTCAGAATAGAATCTAGTTCGATCGCCACCTTGGGAATTTTTGTATTGTTGTTGTTACGTACTCTTATATAAAATAAGTTACACAAAATTACATAAAGTACGAAAAATACCTTTATTCAGATTCTAGGAAAACATAACACACTGACTAACATATGTTGCCTTGGGTACCGCCATTGTCGCTGGCGTACATTGACAACTGAGCATCCGCAACGTGGCGGGAAATACAATATTAATATTTAAACTCTCAACATCTTCCCCCTTTATAAATAAACAAAATCTAAAGCTTATTACTATTAATACAACAAGTAGTCGTTAAAATGTGATGGCAATTTAACTTGTCTTCTTCTACGATTAAAGTTCATTACATTTTGGTTTAAATCAGTATTATTTGTTATATTTTGATTTACATCAGTATTATTACCACCAGGGTTCATTACATTTTGGTTTAAGTGATTATCATTTGTTATATTTTGATTTACATCAGTAATACTGTCATCATTTTTAAATGTACGACTAGTTTTAATCAATGGAGTATTACATGACTTTCTAAGAAAACTACTATTACGCCTGTAGTTTTTATTGTCTTCATCTTTAACAATGTACGAACGAGGAGAACTTTTCCTGGTACCCACTCTTTTCCTTTCCTAATTGTAATATTATCACCTAAATTAAATGAGTCGCGCTCTTTAGCTTTTCGATCGTAATACCGTTTGTAAAGTTCTTGCTTTTTATCTAGTTTTTCTTTAATATTGTCTGGATCATTTTTTACGGGCACAAGAAGATTTAAAGCTATAGGTAATTTAGAGTTTAGACGTCTATTCATTAAAATCTGCGCTGGAGATAGTCCTATTCCTTCAATTGGCGAATTTCTGTAATTCAATAATGCCAAATCTATATCTGCGTTTTTTCTAAGCATATTTTTAGCTATTTTTACAGCACTTTCTGCTTGACCGTTTGCCTGTGCATAAAGTGGGCTACTAGTTGTAACTTTAAATTTCCAATCTGACGCAAATTTTAAAAATTCATACGAATTAAATGGCATATTATCTGCAACTAACTGAGCCGGGATACCATGAGTGCTAAATAATTTCTTAAATTGTTTTATTAACTCGTGAGTAGTTTTATTTTTTATTAAAATTATATCTAACCATTTAGAAAAGTAATCTATAATGACTAAATACGAATGATTACCGTATTCAGCAATATCTGCTGCGATTTTACGAAATGGTATTTTATGTATTTCGTGACAAATTAATGGTTCTTTTACATTAGCTGCCTTGTATTTTTCACAAATTTTACACTTTCTTACAAAGTTTTCAATGTCTGTATTCATTCCTTGCCAATAATAAAGTTGTTTCGCGGCATTTTTCATTTTATTGAAGCCAAAATGTCCCTCATGTAACAAAGACAATATTTTTTCTTTAATTTTTGTTGGTATAATAATCCTATTACCATATAATACTAAATTATTAACTACAAAAATGTCATTTCTTATTTTATAATTTTTTTTTAAATTATCAGGAACATTGCTAAGTGACTTAGGCCAACCTTTGTAACAATAGTGTTTTATTTTATTTAGAATTTCGTCGTTTTCGAATTCTTTTATATATTGTTCTGAATTGAGCCCTCTTAAATCTTCAAATTTTGACACAGTATGAACTATCTCACACATTGACTTATCATCATGAACTTCATCTTTTAAATATAATCGTGACAGTGTGTCTGCTACATGTAAGTGCTTACCAGGCATAAATTTTACAGTTAATTCATATTTTGCAAGTTTTAATTTTAATCTCTGAAGCCGCGAAGAGCCAATATTATTGATGTTCTTTTTCATAATTGATACAATAGGCTTATGATCAGTATATACTACAACATTACGACCATACACTAAATTATGAAATTTTTTAACGGAGTACACTATTGCAAGGAACTCTTTTTCTACTTGCGCGTAATTTTTCTCAGTCTTAGTTAAAGCCCGTGATGCAAAACATACAGGTTTTTTGTCTTGCATCAAACAACATCCAAGACCATCTTTACTTGCGTCACACTGTATTACTATTTGTTTGTCTTCATCAAAATTAGACAATAGTGGCGTGCTTGTTAAAATATTTATTATTTTATTTAAATCACGGGTGTGATTTGATGTCCAGACAAATTCAACTTTTTCTTTTAGTAATTCTCTAATGTTGTTAGTAAGATTTGATAAATTAGGAATATAATTTCTGAAATAATTAACTAAACCTAAAAGTCTTTGCAAATCTTTTTTATTTTGTGGCAATTCCATATTTGTTAACGCCTTTATTCTATCTTTATCTGGTCTCATTCCTTCACTACTAAATATTTGCCCTAAATACTTAACTTCGCGAACTTTATACTGAACTTTCTTTTTATTAAATTTTATATTTAACTTTCGAGCCCGTTTTGTCACTTTATCTAAAATTTCATCATGTTCACTCTCTGATTCTCCTGCAATTAGTACATCATCAAAGTAAACAATAACTCCAGGGATGTCACCAAAATTCTTTTGATTTAACTTTTGGAAGTATTCAGGAGCAAGATTTAATCCGAAAGGTAATCTTACGAATTTATAATTACCATAAGGAGTACTAAATGTACAAAGATCTGATGATGGTTTATCAAGTTTAACATGGTAAAAACCATCTTTTAAATCTAGAACAGTATAAATTTTTTTATGTGCTAATTTAGCTTGTATATCATCTAAAGATGGAATTAAAAATTGCTCCCGTTTTATATATTTATTTAAATCATGAGGATCAAGGCATACCCTTAACGATTTGTCGGGTTTTTCTACAATGACCAAGTTGCTTACCCACTCAGATGGCCCCTCAACTTTTTCTATTATTTTTTGAGACTCTAGCTCTTTGAGCTTTGCCTTTAGTCTATCTCTGATACTTAGTGGAACTCGCCTGGGTGGCTTCACTACTGGCTTTGCGTCATTACTTAGTTTAATACTCAATTCATCTTTAAATGTACCTACTCCCTGAAACAAATCTAAATTTTTCCTAACAAACATTTAAGTACTTCCATCAATTTTCTGTACAGAGTCAACAATATTTCTACAAATTAAATTTAAGCTTTTACATGCTTTTAGTCCCAATATTGGCTTAGAGTGTACTTTAACAACAATAAAATCTTCCCTTGACTCATTATTTTTACCTCCCGCTACCCTAGGTAAGGGAGGTATAGGGATCGTGCTAAAAATAGCATATAGAGATTTTATATAATAAGCACGTTTTGATGTCCCCAGAATCCGATTTTAACATTTTTAAAATGATGTCTGTAGGTATGTATGTGTGTGTGTCTGTGTGTGTGTGTGTGTGTGTCTGTGTGTGTGTGTGTGTCTGTGTGTGTGTGTCTGTGTGTGTGGATCATGTGGACACGATTACTCAAATACTATCTATCAGAAAAAATTGAAATTTTGTATACCCATTCTATACTATCATGGGAAGAGCTCATTAGCTTTTAGTGTATATCGGATAACCGGAAGTATCATTTATACAAGCTTTTAACAGTTTTTCTTGTAAAAAATTCATTGAATATAATTTTTTAGCAACTTTTACTTATTAAATTTGTATATAATGGTACAATCTTTAATTCTACGATAATAACATTTAGTAAATAACTCTAAATAACTTTAAATATGAATATATAATATAATTTATTTCCATGTATCACCTATTCTATGCGTCAAACAAAATCATAATTTTAATGACAGGTTTGACATATTTAATCAAATGTCACTGACAGGCAGCAATTATGTTAAAATTAATAATGAAACTGTGTTAATGAGAATATAATAGTAAAATATTTTATTAGGGTTTGTAAAAATAATATATTTTCCATCATACATAAATGTTAGATGAACAGGATGATCTGATTTAAATTTGCTAATTGCTATTTTTGCAGCTCTATAAATTAATATTAATTTACAACTACACATTTACGAAATGGATCATGTACGGCGAAGAATTTACAAAGGTTGCGTTTTAGAGCACCTAGAAGATGATGCTGATTTTTATAAGAATGTACGTGTGTGACTATTTTTCCTTAAAGCCTATTAAAATATGATCCAAAACTTCTCAAATTTGGTATTTAAAACTCATATATAATTTGAAACAACATATTAGATTTTAACCATATATGATAAATCGGATGCAGTACTTAATTTGGAGCTCTAACAAATTTTTGAGGAAAAACAATAAAACAATCCAAAATTTCGTATTACAGACTTTTCTATTTATTGGACAACAAATTAGATTTTATTTACAAACGATTAACCGGTAATGATACTTTACTTAAAGCTCACTGCTATTTTAAACATGGAATTGGCGGGAGGTCATGTGTTGGCCACATCAGATTTTTTACTTTACAATTCAATCTTACAATACCTACTGGATTTACTTTAAATCCACCATAGGACTCTAACAAAATATTTGTTTTTTCAATTTTTATATGATTACCTAACTTTTTTACAATTTCTAGTGGCAGTATATTTACCTCTGCTCCTGTATCAAGCTTAAATTTAACAGACACTTCTTCTACCTTTACATTTTCATACCACGCCTTTTCTACAGCATGAACCTCTTTGGACTGCACTATCTGGACGGAGTCGATGCTGCTGTCACTGCTGGTGTCCTCCTCTAAAATTTCTTTGACGTGTTTGACTCTGCACGCTATTGCGAAGTGGTTAAACAGCCCGCACTTCTTACATCTTTTCCCATAAGCCGGACAGGATCTAGGTTTATGGGTCTTCTGACACCGACGACACTGAAATTCTTTATCATTTTCCAAATGCTTCTTTTGAACTTCTTCTTGTGCTTGTCTTCCCTGCTTATGATGCTTCTTGCCTTCCTTTCGATGCTCCTTTATAGCTTCTACAATTTTCTCTTTAGTCTGTACCTCTTTTAGCTGCTGCTTCATTATTTCACTATTTTTTGCCATTCTTATCGCTGCACTTAGAGTCAACTCACTCACATTTAGTAACTTCTCTTGTAATTGTATGTCAATAATTCCCAAAACAATTCTATCTCGAATCATATTATCACACTGTTCACCAAACTCACAGGTCTTTGACAACTCTTTCAAGTCTTTGACAAAATGGTCGATGGTTTCACTTTCATGCTGTTCTCGTTTGTAGAATAGAAATCTTTCATACACAACGTTGACTTTTGGCGTTATGTATTTATCGTATTCTTCAATAACTTTGTCATAATCTTTTCTCTCTTCGTCG
This sequence comes from Ophonus ardosiacus, assembly GCA_943142095.1. Taxonomy (NCBI): domain Eukaryota; kingdom Metazoa; phylum Arthropoda; class Insecta; order Coleoptera; family Carabidae; genus Ophonus; species Ophonus ardosiacus. Next base: position 20,444,097 of record OW964829.1, on the reverse strand, counting down.
TTCAAGACGAAATTATTATATATTTCTAAACCCTCTTCTCCTATTATGTTTAAGAGAATGGCTACTTTCACACTTGATGGTTTTGTATCTTTATCACTTGCAATTAAATATATTTCAAATTGTTGTTTGAACTTCTTCCAATTTCTATTAACGTCGCCTTCCAGACTCAAACTTGCTGGCACTTTGGACTCCATTTTTTCTGAAACTTTTCAATTTTATTCTATTTGTTTTTCTCTTGTAGATTGTTTACACCGACTGCGCCATGTTACGTACTCTTATATAAAATAAGTTACACAAAATTACATAAAGTACGAAAAATACCTTTATTCAGATTCTAGGAAAACATAACACACTGACTAACATATGTTGCCTTGGGTACCGCCATTGTCGCTGGCGTACATTGACAACTGAGCATCCGCAACGTGGCGGGAAATACAATATTAATATTTAAACTCTCAACAGTTGTAGTTAATTTCGAAGTTTTCAGTTACCAATTGTTTGCCAAATGTGTCGTGTTTAAAAATTAAATCATGATTTTGTAGTTGCAGTTTGCACTCATCTTCTTTAATTAAGAGTATGCCTTGTAGGTTGGTTATACTGTCGCCTTGGTTGCATTTGGCTTGTACGTTTTCGGGATTAGGGAGTATTGCTAGATATTGATTAATTTCTTCAATATATTCAATGTGGTTTCTCTTCATGTTTAATTTGACAAAATGGCAGTTTTCCACTTTGCTTTGTAGTATGAAGCTCCTTTCGCAGGAATTTTTGCGGATTTCTTTAATTTTGTTGGGACATTGGTAAATGTTTCTCTTATTGTGGACACACAGATCATGCAAAAATCGTAAGTCGTCATTTTTAGATATCAGAATGTACTCGGGGTTAGGGATAATGGTTACAAATTCTTTATTTTGTTTGGTGGGTGTTGGGATAAGGTGAATAAGTTCAAAAAAGGTTTCGTAATTTATAGGGATGTCAATAAAGTATATAATTTTGTTTTCCTGTAATTTACAGTTAATTGAGATTAATTTTTCGATTTCTGTCATGTTTACAGAATTGATTTCAAATGGTAGTTCATTGTTATAGAATTTTGAAATTTTACTTAATTCTTCGTAAAGGTCATGTGATTTGATAATACTAGGATGCATTGTGTGGAGTTTGCAAAATGTTAAAGAGTTTTCTATATCTTGAAGAGTATTAAATGTCATGGTGTATAAAGCGGAGCATGCCACGCAGTCGACAACCACGCCATCGAATAGCCGTAGCATCGAAAAACCGTGCCATCGAAAGTCGTCACGTCGACACGTACCCCCCACCACTGGCCGTAGCTACGATAGCCGTCACGTCGAAAGTCGTCACGTCGACATCACCCCCCACCACTGACCGTAGCAACGATAGCCGTCACATCGAAAGTCGCCACGTCGACATCACCCTTCCCACCTAATCGCCACTGAGTCTTTCAAAGCGTTAATTCAACTGACTCGCTATAACATAGTTTGTACTTCATATTATTTACGTTAGATGATACCGCCATGTACGAGTATGTCATGGCATTTACTGAAATGATTAAATGGAAGAAAATATCTATTTTTGTCAACAATTTAATGTTACAAAACATAAAACAGTTAAACATTATATGACTGACAGAACAAATATACATATGTGTGTATTACAAAATACCTTAATGTAGGTATATAATATTGTATATGAAATATGTTTCAAAATATGTGAAATAGTTACCATTTTTATTTATAAATTTGTTTTAAATGTTAAAGAAAAACAGAAACATGCTATTAGAATTGTTTTCATATTTAAACACTCTTAATACTAAAAACTAGATTGAAAATTTAAATACTGATAGAGATTAATTGTTTATACAAAATATTTTATTAGCTGTTACGTAAGTATATCTAAAATATGCACCGGTGTTGTATGTCGTTTTCGTACATTGGTAAATAGAAAATACAAATATGTATGGAGGTATAATTTGGAGGTTGATAGTCAGAATTTGAAGAACGGTGCTGTATTATAAGGACAATACTAAAAACTATATTGAAATAAGGAAAAAATTACACACTCGGCAGGTTTTACAAAATTAAAAAAGATTCTCTATTGCAGTTTCGGCGTTTCTGCCATGATCAGAAGTATTTCAAAATTCAGAATTCTTACATAGGGAGGTTAAACATAGTACAAAGATTAGAGAATTCTAGGGAATACCCAGATAAAATAATCCAGAATCGGAGATGACCAAAGGTCTAACGGCTCGTTCATACACTCATTGAGAATAGCTTTCTTGATTTCGAAGGATTCCAGGAATGTTAATCGTGACTTTTCCCTTTCACAATTCAGAATACTTAAATTGTCTTTATTATGCTATGTTGATTTTTTCTCTAATACATGTTAGGCTACATTTTAATTGGTTCTATTGTTTTTAAAACTTCTCATGTGTTCATCGAATCTAATTCTCATGTTGAAATTACGAGCTATTCACTCAATATAAATAGTCACAATCATTACAGTTTATTTGATAGATACCGGACTTATTATAATTATTTTGGAATAAAATTTTATTATTGACTAGTATTGTTTTCAAATTATTTTTATTTTAGAAACTGTACTCTATATTATATTTTCTTAGCTCAAAGGATAATTTTTCACTAAACTGATTTATATATTATATTATGTGTAAGTATTTTGTATATAATTTCTTAGTTTGATGTAGATGGGGTATAGAATTGTTTTGAAATGCAATTAAATTTTTTCTTGGAAATAAGATTATGAATTAAATTAGGGGAGTAACCGTTATTAAAAGCAATTGTTATAATGATATTAAGTTCTGATTTATAATCAATATAATTTAAGAGTATTTTCAAGAGTGTGTCTATCATACTGTGGAAAGCGGACATTTTAATATTATGCGGATGATTGAAGTGAGCTAGAATGATTGTGTCTGTACATGTATTTTCCGGCGATTTTGAAATTAAATTTATTATTATATTGAGTTATATTTAAATATAGAAAATTTAGGGATTTTTCATGTTCTATTTCTATTGTGAATTTGGTGTTATTTTCAAAAGTATTAATATAGTTTAAAAAAGAATGTAGTTGTCTTTCAATACCTACATACAAACAAATAATGTCATCGACGTAACGAAACCAATACAAAAAATCTGATGTGGCCAGCCCATAACCTCCCGCTGAATATTTAACCACGCAGCAAGCAGCAAACGAGCATTATGTACAAATATTTTTATAGTGACACATAACAATCTTTATTTTACATTTAACAAATATATCATACACAAAATTAATTTCACAAATATTGACAAAATTAATAGAAAAACTTAAAAAAATTAAAATAGTACTTGCATCTTTACACAAAGTCTTTTCAGAGGCATTCCCTGGAAGACAATGAAACAAATCAATAGTACTTCTAATATTTATATATGATTGAAAATATTTTTTTTTGCAAACCTTAATTTTATTAGATTCAAATACATATATTATTACTACATTCTCTTTAATACGGTTTCATTATGAATTTTAATGTAATTGTTTCCTGACAGTGACATTTGTTTATATGTCAAAATTGTTATTAAAATATTATGTTTTTGTTTGACGCATAGGCAAGGTGATGTATGAAAATAAATTATATTATAAATTTATTTTTAAAATTATTTAGAGTTATTTGCTAAATGCTATTATCGCAGAATTACAGATTGTACCATTATATTTAATTTTTATTAGTAAAAGTTGTAGAAAAATTAAATTCAATGTATTTTTTTTCAAGAAAAACTGTTAAAAGCTTGTCTAAATGATTCTTCCGGTTATCCGATATATACTAAAAACTAATGAGCTCTTCCCGCATTAGTACCTATAGAATGGGTTTACAAAATTTCAAAATTTTCTGATTGATAGTATTTGAGTAATTGTGTCCACAGGATACACACACACACACATACACACACACATACACATACACACGCGCGCACACACACACATAGGTACTCACATACAGACATCATCGTAAAAATGTTAAAATTGTATTCTAGGGACCTTAAAACGTTGTCATTTACTAAAATCTCGATATGTGATTTTTAGTACCAAGGGTAGCGGGAGGTAATATTATTACTTCAGAAATTTTTACTTGTTACAGTTTTAGTTTCCAAATAATCCATGTATATTTCCGCCAAAGTTGGTGATAAAGGAGAGACCATAAATAAACCTTCATTTTCATTATGGGGTCTCGTGGCCGTGTGCCTGAGTGTCTGGTCGCGAACCTGGGGAACCGGGTTCGATCCCGACGGACGCCAAATATTTCGAATTTTAAATGGCACAAAAGTGACCCCTGTGATGCACTCTCCACGCTAGCAAAGAGTGCCCGTGAGGTGACGCCTGGTAAGCACCCGCACGGTACAAATATGCCATCATCATTACCGATATCTGCGATAAAGCAGATTGTGGCACACTGAGAAATGGGTAATATGCCGTGATGATATATTTATTTATTTTATTTTATTCTGATTATAAAATTTGTCATTGAAATTGAAATAATTTTGAAAAAGGTATAATCCCACCAATTTTAACAATTATTTTTATCAGTATTATTGTATATTAATTTTTGATTAATTATTTCTAATAATTTATACTTTGAACATCAAACGATACTAATTTAGACTTGATAGGGACATTATTTTTAATTTTATTAACTAAATCTAACAACTGGCCTTATGGGTATATTGTCGTTATCTAATTTAGGTAAGCGATATAATAAAAAATCTTTTAAATTTTGTGAAACCTACCGAGGGTGTACTTTTGTTTTTTCCTTATTCATCATTTTTCACCAAAAACCCACAGCATTTTTAATTGATTTTATTAGATTCAAATACTTATACAGCCCGATTCACAAAAAAGTTTAAGCTAATCCTCATTTTTGGATTAGTGAATTCTATTCTATTCCAGTATTTAAAATTTAATTTTCATGATATTATCAATAAAGGTAGATACTAGGAATATATTAGACCATATATTTTAAGATATAAACTGTCAAAATTAGATTATAATTCGCTAATCCAAAAATGAGGATTGCTTAAACTTTTTTGTGAATCGGGCTGATAATGATTAATTATTTCTATAAAATATTTTATTAGCTGTTATGTAAGGATATCTAGAAAATATACGGGTATAGTGTGTCGTTTTCTTTCATTGCTAAATAGAAGATAAAAATATGTATGGGGTATAATTTGGTAGTTGATAGACAGAATTTGGAGAGGTGTTACAGCACATAAATATAATGACAACGTAGATTTTATACAAAAAAATCTGTTGTGGCCAGCACAAGACCTCTCGCCATTTCCATATTAGGCTATATAAGTATTGTATTGCACTTCGCTTTCGAACCGTCGTTTTATAACAAAATCTTACAGAACAGTACCCAAATATTGTTTCTTACTATATTTAGCATGTCTTCTGCACACATATAATTCAAATTATATCTATTTTTCATTGTATGAGGAAGTTTCTAAATGTCAAATATTGTTCCAATTCATTAACCAGATTGGCGGTATTTCTGATGAATATATGCATTTTACCACAATTTTACCTATAATTTCAAATATTTAATTAATAAAACAATAAGAAAAGTTAAATATACTTCCCAGAAAAAGCTATCAGAATGTCACTAAAACTGTTGATATTTGACAATGACATGTGTCATGTTATAAACATTGGAATTTGTCAACTGGTTTCCTTAGTGCCTTGGCCTCTGCGATTAGTTTACTCTATATAAATTATAGAGTCTTTATCTCTAAATCTATACAAGATATAATAAAATTTTTAAGTGTATTAGATGGAGAATTTTATGTTCTTCAATATTTAATAAAAAAAACTCCCAAAAAATTATATTTAGAAGATTTTTTCTAAGAAACTACTACTTCCGGTTGTTCAATTGTTACCAAAATCTTTTCAGCTCTTCCCAGGAATGTCAGATTGAGGAAACTGCAGTTAAATATTTTTTAAGTCTTACAGTTTTTGAGGAATCGTGACTACAACATCCAGACATACATACATACACACACACACACACACACACACACATACATCCACACACACACACACACACACAGACATCATTTTAAAAATGTTATAATCGGATTGTAGGGACCTTAAATCGTGCTTATTCAATAAAATCTGGATATGCGAATTTTAGCATGAATCCAATACCTCTCTTAGCGAGAGGTAAAAATATGATGTGGCCAATACAAAACCTCCCGCTATTGAATTTTTATTAATTTAAATACATACTTACGTATTTACTAACGCTGCAAACTGTTCCATTGGAGAAAACTATTGATTTATTTACTATTTTCTTTTTAAAATGTCACTATTATTAATTTGAAGTGATTAGTTTTCTGACAGTGACATTTACAGTCAGTTACATTCATTTGAAATATGAACTGCGTAACAACGGAATTATTGTGATTATCTTAGGCTTCGCGACTAATAAAAAAAATTATTTTTAAATTTATCTGTAAAATATATAGAAAAAGTATTAATGTATTCCTGTACAAAATTCAATAGTCTTTAATTTTCATAAGACATAAAATGCGAAAAAATGGCATTTAATGGTATTTTTTGAAGAAAAACCATTATGAGCTTCAGGTAAAGTGTCATTCCCGGTTATCTGATCTATACCAAAATCTAATGGCTTCTTTGCACATTAGATTAGAGCAAGAGTACATAGTTTAAAAATTTTCTGAATGATAGTATTTGAGTTAGAGTACAAACAAAATTCATACACTTACACACGTACACATACACACACACACACACACACACACACACACACACACACACACACACACACACACACTTACAGACATCATCGTGAAAATGTTAAAATTGGATTTTAGGGACCTTAAAACGTGGTCATTTACTAAAATCTCAATATGCGTTTTTTAGCACGATCCCTATACCTCCCTTACCAAGTGTAGCGGGAGGTAAAAAGGATTTTATAAATAACATAACTTATAAATCGTCAGTAAAAAAATTATTTACCATCAAATTTTTATGACACAATAACCCAGTGGTATGTAAATTATTTATATTCTGTATTTAATTGTAATATTACTGCTTTTATATTGTATATTCATACAATTTTTCGGAGCACGCATGTTGCGACGTGGTCAACAAAGAAAGTACTGCAGATTTTAGCAGCGTTTATTAATTTGTTTGATAATCGTTGGCGAACGTAGGAACAGGAACATGGGAACGTTTAAAATTACCTAAAGAAAGTAAATTTTATAGTTTGACGATAAATGACTTTTATTTTGTTTACTTACTGTATTTACTTCTACTTTATAAATCACTCACTTTCATTAAGTAATTTTTTACAATATATTTACAATTTTAATTTTAATGATATTTTTATTTAGCAGGAACGTATTTTTCACTTTTTTCGCAGGTCACTACTCTTAATAAATTTTTATTATTTCGTAGCTACCTAAATCCTTTTCTTTACAACGCATGTAACCAAATTGTACATTTTACTATTTGTAAAACTTAAAAATTATTTTGAGTTTTGAAAAAAAAATCTACGTTGTCCTTATAATAAACCACAGTTCTCCCAATTCTGACTATCAACCTCCAAATTATACCTCCATACATATTTTTATCTTCTATTTAGCAATGTAAGAAAACGACATTTTATACCGGTGTATTTTCTGTATATACTTGCCTAACAGCTAATAAAATATTTTGTATAAACAATTAATCTCTATCAGTATTTAAATTTTCAATCTAGTTTTTAGTATTAAGAGTGTTTAAATATGAAAAAAATTCTAATAGCATGTTTCTGTTTCTCTTTAACATTTAAACAAATTTATAAATCTGCATTATAAAATAAAATGGTAACTATTTCACATATTTTGAAACATATTTCATATACAATATTATATTAAAAATTGAGAAAAATGTTTCATAATTATAAAATTTTATTATATTTTTATTGTGTACTTACTGGCATAGACACAATTTTGTTCGATGACTATCTTTGCCAGTTTTTCTTTGCTTCTAATACAAAATGAAACAGTTGAAGACCGGAGCCATGTTAATAATTTTTTTTTTCCTTATTTTAGTTGATATTATATGCTCTTAACATTTGTGCACGCGAAGTTGTGGAATCACTTGTATAATAGATTTCAACAAGACACTCTGTATATTTTCTCGTTGTAATATTGTCGTCTAAAAATTTACGCAAATTTGCTTCTTGCTCAATTTTTAAATTTATTATCCGACTTACTAAAACTAGTAACGAATTTTATCAATAAGGCACTTAAATTTGTAACAAGATTAATGTAGCATTTATTGATTTTCAACATAACATCCATAAATATTGTATGGATATATTTTTAATCCACTAGTGCAGGGATGGCGAACCAATGGCACGCGACACAATATATTGGGCACGTCACTTATCACAAAATTCATTATGATGCACTAGATGCATTAGAAACCAGACGAAGACCAAGTTACTGAAGAATTTATTTCTGTGAATGATTCTTCAATCAAGGAATTTTCAGCGAGATTTTCTCAATTCAAAGAATTATCGGAAATACTCAAGTTTAGAATGTACCCTGATGTGACGTCATTTGATAAACTGAATTTGTCCCAATTCGATTGGTTGGAAATTGAAGAATTTGAAATGCAGCTGATGGATTCAAAAATTTATTGAAACAAGAGTTAGAATTAATTGAAACAGAAAGATTGACAAGTAATATAAGTGAAAATGTTAATAACAAAATATTGGAAACATGGAATGCGTTATCAGACACATTTAATTGTTTGAAGAAGCTGGCTCATACTATTTTAACAATATTTTCATCAACCTATGCCTGCAAGTCATTATTTTCAGAGATGAATAACATTAAAGACTCGGTTAGAAACCGTTTGACAGATGACTCCAGTTCAGCATGCATTCTGCTAAAAGTAACATCTTACAACCCTAACATATGTTATTTGTCATCTAATCTGCAACAACAGAAGTCACACTAATTTTACTTTAATTTGAATTACGCGTATAATTGAAACATTGCAAAATGTTCCTATTTTTTTTTTTTGTAGTAAATAAAGAGTTTTGAGTTGATAGTATTTATTTATTAGTATTATTTTCCCAATAATCACAAAGTCAAAATTATATGATGGTACGTCTATGACCTCAATAAACATTTCCTTAGAAAAATGGCACGTTGATACGTAAAGGTTCGCCATCCCTGCACTAGTGAATAATGTCCGCATTGATTAATGATGAAATGTTAAGTTAATACAACATTGTTTGCAGAATGCTGCTGTACTGTGTGATTTAAAATAGAAATAAAATGATAATTGCACTTCCAACCGGTCGACCACAATTTGATGTTGACTTTCTCTTTCGGAATTCGGCCGCCAAATAAACAAATGCCTGGCGTCTGATAGTGCTTACGCACAAACCTGCGCAGATTCAACATATGATTCACGCTGTCGTAGATGATTTTGATTCATGTTTCATGTATAATGTATACGTCTCGTTTTGAACGGGACTGTCCCGTTTTCACGCTATCTGCCCCGTTGTCCCAAATAAACACAAATCTGTCCCATTTTCGCAAAATGTACGATGCGCTCATGTATTACATAAATAGCTATATTACATCTTTTATAGAGTGATAGAGTAATATAAATATATAAAATATAATGTAATTAAATCTCATAGCCTGTGGAAAGAAGTGGAAAAATGAAAATGTTTGTAATTTACAGACAAATGTCAGTGTCAAAAAACCAGAGATATTACTGAACTGAAGACTTTTTCTGGAAAGTACATATCATATTTCTTATTTTATTATTAATTATATATATATATATATATATATATATATATATATATATATATATATATATATATATATATATATATATATATATATACATAGTGCTACTTCGTTTAGAAAAAGTTTTTCTCGCCGCTGGAAAATCTCAAGATATTAAGCCGCAGTTAGAAAGTAGAGAAAAGTATAACCTACAATATACGTTGTTTATAACATTTATGGAATACTCAAATATGACTTACCTGTTCGGAAAGGATCCATGAAGCATATTTGAGGCAAGTATTAGTTCCGCAAGTCAGCTAGTTTGCCGATATCTAGAACAATTATAACCTGCAAATTCATTGTTGACAAACACACGTTCGACTTATCTTTTGGAGGACGCAGAATCGGTTCTAGAGCCACCACAGTGTATATATATATATATATATATATATATATATATATATATATATATATATATATATATATATATATACAGTGTGTCCCATTTAGAAGTGCCACTATTGGGTTCTCGAGAACTATAAGAGATACGATGACGGTTAAATGGAACTTTTTGTGCGCGTTTGGGAGGCCATCTCAGATGTGCTTTTGTTTTTCCAAAAATATTCATAGGGCACTAGATAGTGACGAAAAACTGAATATTGTTGATTTTTTCTTTTTTCAAATAACTTCTAAACTATTAGTATTTGAGAAAAACGTTTCAAATATAAAAGATAGATATTTTTATTAACTAACCAGTGGCGTACGAAGTAAATTTTTATATCCGTAAATTTTCGAGATACAACACATACTTATATTTTTTTAAATGGAACCCATATCTTAATTTAGTCTCAAAAAAATAACTATTTTTTTCTTAAATATATATATAGGTAAAATATAAACACAGCGACAAAAATCCGTTATGTCCAGCACAATACATCTCGACATTTCCATTTTATGTTATATAAGTATTGTATTACACTTTGCTATCGAACCGTCGTTTTATAACAAAAACATTACAGAACTTTACCCAAATATTGTTTTTATTGTATTTAACATGTCTTCTGCGCACATACATTTCTAATTATATCTATTTTTCATTGTATGAGGAAGTCCCTAAAAGACAGAGATTCTTCCAATTCATTAGCAATATTGGCGGTATTTCTTATGGATATATGCATTTTACCTACAATTTTAAATATTTAATTAATAAAACAATAAGAAAGATTAAATGTATTTTCCAGAAAAAGCTTTCAGAATGTCACTAAAACTGTTGGTTTTTAACACTGACATCTATCATTTACAAACTATGTTATAAACATTTGAATTTGTCAGCTGGTTTCCTTAGTGCCTTGGCCTCTGCGATTAGATTATTCTATATATTACAGTTCTATTATCTCTATATCTATAAAAGATATAATAAAAATATTAAATGTATCAGATGTAGAATTTATATTCTTTAATAATAGTAATAAAAGAAATTTTCAAAAAATAATATTTAGAACATTTTTTTAAAGAAACTATTACTTCCGGTTGTCCAATTGCTACCAAAATCTAATCAGCTCTTCCCAGGATTGTCAGTTTGAGGAAACTGCAGTTAAATATTTTTTCTTATAGTATTGAGAAACCGTGGTTCCAACATCCACACTTCCACACATCCACACACAAACGCGCGCGCGCACATACACACACACACACACACACATACACACACACACACACACACACACACACACACACACACACTGACATCATCGTAAAAATGTTATAATCAGATTATAGGGACCTTAAAACGTGCTTAGCCACTAAAATCTGGACATGCGAATTTTAGCATGATTCCAATACCTCTCTTAGCGAGAGGCAAAAATCGGTTGTGGCCATCACAAGATCTCTCGCCATTTTCATATTTTTAAATTCATTCTATGAACAAGTTTCATCTTTTTCTTCTAATGTTCGCGATTCTTCCAATTCTTTAATTAGATTGGCGGTATTTATGAAGGGTATATATTGTAACGCCCTCTGATGGGCTGGGGTGGGGGGTACATAACGTCCTCTTGTAGTCGGTGATTTCTTTGTTGCTTGGGCGCCATTTTGGACAGCCGCGTTTCTTCCAGAGACGAGAGTGTTGAAATAACTAACAGATTTATTGGTTAGAAATATTAAATGAAAACAAATAAAGAAAATATCCTTGTTTTCCCCTGAAATATGACAACGTAGACTAGCGGTGAACATTACGGTGAAACTACTACACCCAAAAAAGGTAAGTAAACAAACAGTATGATGGCAATCTTTAAAATAGATTTAATACAACATATTTTCAACGCGGCGGCTTGACTTACTCGCGGTGAACAGCGATTTTTCTCTTGCGGACTATCACGGCGGCTGTCTCTAAACACGCGAACTCGTACACGGAACGTTGGTGGTTTATGTCCTCTACTGAACCGATTTCTTCACGTAGAGGTCCACAACAGCGGTATCTGTTGGGCCGGAAAACACACCACACGCGACTTACATAGAATACGGCGGTTTCGTCACAGCGGATTCCATCTTCACTGACTTAGACGGAAATACTCTCGGTTTCACGGCGACTTCTCTCGGCACTCGACTGACTTGGACTCTAGCGTTCAGGCTTCCCAGTGCTGGGTTTGCTCTGCGCTCGGGTCCTGCCTCAATCTCCCCAGACTTGAGTTTGCTCCACGAGGCCTGACTCTCGCGAGTCTCCCTGACTCTGGCGTTTGCACTGAGTGCAACGCCTTTTATATTCAAAAATCCGCAAAATCCGGTAAAAACCAGTATTTTTCGTAGTGGGAAATTTAACTTTAATCTTTAGCACTTGGTGGCGCTTTAAACGATGACATGAATTTAATAAAAATATTACTACTAGCGGATTGTCATATTTCAGCTAGAAAATTACAATACATACAATTTACAATAATAAAATAACGTTACAAATAAATATTATTTATTTCGGCGTGAAGTTGGCTCGGAACGCTTGGAATAAACAGTAGGACTCACAGCGCAATTTACGTTGAACCTTGAACGGCTGTCAGTTGAATCGGACGCGGCAAGGTTGTTGTTGACGTAAAACAGAGTTTCAAACAACAAAATAAAATGTGCAACAGTGACTAAACAATGTTGAATGTTCTCTGGAATATCACTGACACTGTGGTGGCTCTAGAACCGGTTCTGCGTCCTCCAAAAGATAAGTCGAACGTGTGTTTGTCAACAATGAATTTGCAGGTTATAATTGTTCTAGATATCGGCAAACTAGCTGACTTGCGGAACTAATACTTGCCTCAAATATGCTTCATGGATCCTTTCCGAACAGGTAAGTCATATTTGAGTATTCCATAAATGTTATAAACAACGTATATTGTAGGTTATACTTTTCTCTACTTTCTAACTGCGGCTTAATATCTTGAGATTTTCCAGCGGCGAGAAAAACTTTTTCTAAACGAAGTAGCACTATATATATATAATTAATAATAAAATAAGAAATGTGATATGCACTTTCCAGAAAAAGTCTTCAGTTCAGTAATATCTCTGGTTTTTTGACATTGACATTTGTCTGTAAATTACAAACATTTTCATTTTTCCACTTCTTTCCACAGGCTATGAGATTAATTACATTATATTTTATATATTTATATTACTCTATCACTCTATAAAAGATGTAATATAGCTATTTATGTAATACATGAGCGCATCGTACATTTTGCGAAAATGGGACAGATTTGTGTTTATTTGGGACAACGGGGCAGATAGCGTGAAAACGGGACAGTCCCGTTCAAAACGAGACGTATACATTATACATGAAACATGAATCAAAATCATCTACGACAGCGTGAATCATATGTTGAATCTGCGCAGGTTTGTGCGTAAGCACTATCAGACGCCAGGCATTTGTTTATTTGGCGGCCGAATTCCGAAAGAGAAAGTCAACATCAAATTGTGGTCGACCGGTTGGAAGTGCAATTATCATTTTATTTCTATTTTAAATCACACAGTACAGCAGCATTCTGCAAACAATGTTGTATTAACTTAACATTTCATCATTAATCAATGCGGACATTATTCACTAGTGCAGGGATGGCGAACCTTTACGTATCAACGTGCCATTTTTCTAAGGAAATGTTTATTGAGGTCATAGACGTACCATCATATAATTTTGACTTTGTGATTATTGGGAAAATAATACTAATAAATAAATACTATCAACTCAAAACTCTTTATTTACTACAAAAAAAAAATAGGAACATTTTGCAATGTTTCAATTATACGCGTAATTCAAATTAAAGTAAAATTAGTGTGACTTCTGTTGTTGCAGATTAGATGACAAATAACATATGTTAGGGTTGTAAGATGTTACTTTTAGCAGAATGCATGCTGAACTGGAGTCATCTGTCAAACGGTTTCTAACCGAGTCTTTAATGTTATTCATCTCTGAAAATAATGACTTGCAGGCATAGGTTGATGAAAATATTGTTAAAATAGTATGAGCCAGCTTCTTCAAACAATTAAATGATAGATGTGAGTGTTAAAAACCAACAGTTTTAGTGACATTCTGAAAGCTTTTTCTGGAAAATACATTTAATCTTTCTTATTGTTTTATTAATTAAATATTTAAAATTGTAGGTAAAATGCATATATCCATAAGAAATACCGCCAATATTGCTAATGAGTTGGAAGAATCTCTGTCTTTTAGGGACTTCCTCATACAATGAAAAATAGATATAATTAGAATTGTATGTGCGCAGAAGACATGTTAAATACAATAAAAACAATATTTGGGTAAAGTTCTGTTTCATGTTTTCGATTACTCTAATGAGCACTTCAGGTGTTATATCTTCTAAAAGTCTTAAAATATTCATTTCCAAATCCATTAAATTTTGAGGTTAAAATTTAAACACATTTTTTTTTTAAATATGAGAAGAGACAAATGTCGGGACTTGTGTTTGTGTGTGTCTTTAATACTTTATAATATGTATATAATGTAAAAACATGAAATTGTAAAAGGTAAAATAAAGTATTTGGGCTATAACGAATAGTTGAAAGCCGACAAAATATTATTAAATGTCGGGACTTGTCAAGTCTGGAGATCTTGGTGGCCATAAATTTTGAAGTTCTTCATTATCCAATTGTCCTGTAAAAGGAGTCAATATTTGTTCAATATAAAAATTTGCATTTACGTTTTCATGAAAAAAAAAATTGGTATTATGCGCCTTCTTGAAATTGCAACCCAAAGACCAAGTTTAACCGGATGAAGAGGCGTCTCAACAAACGAATGGGGGTTGTCTGAAGACCAAAGCAGCATATTTTAGGAATTTATATATCCATCAAGATGAAACCATGCTTCATCAATGAAAAAAGTAATATTTAAAATTTCGTCATTATTGATGTTGTCCAAAAATCAGTTACAGTAATTTATTGAAAATCTAGGGGTACAATTTGAAATAAATGAATTTTATAGGGGAACAGTTTCAAATTTTCTTTCAAAATCGTATGTTTGGTACCAACGGATAAATTTAGCTCGTGACTGATCCTTCGAAAGGATGTCGATGAGGTCCTCCACAATTTGTCTCACATTGACATTATCAAGTACTTCGGCTGTTCTCTTCCTTGGTCTTCCGCTACCGGTTTTTCTTTCAAAACCATTTTCCCGAAATAACGCTACAGTTGTCTTTACAAGCTTGTAAATAGCATTATAAATGTAATCTGCTGCTTCATTGGGAAAATTTTCCAGAAATTCATTATAACAGGCAGCAAAAGAATATTGCCATTCGCCGTCTTCTAATTTATTTCCATTTCTAAAGTACGATTCTACAAGAAAAGCTTTAATTTCTTTGGATAACATATTTGACAATATATCATGCAAATCTTGTGTCAAATTGACATTTAATTAAATTTAAGACATACGTTTCCCTGTTCATAGCCTATTCCGAATATATATATATATATATATATATATATATATATATATATATATATATATATAAGTTATATTTCGAGGATCCGAAATAGTATTTTTAAAAAGGAGGCTTTATTGTGAGTTTATTATATGCTAACTATCATTTGTTACACATAAAATTTATTAATGTGTATTTAATGAAAATTATTACATTTATTCTATTCTAATGTTTTCTATTTGGATTCTAAACTCTGACTAACTTGAAACTACACAAAAGTCTGTAAACTGGAAACAGGATACTCAGGTGTCGGGTTCGGCGCCTGGGAATTGCAATTCGGCGGTTTGGACAACGGTAACTCCTCCCTCGCTAAAATTGGGCTTCATCGGGTAGCTTCAGCGCCGATTTAGGGGGTGAAGTTGGCGGTTGAAGTTCAATGCCTTCGGCCTTGGGTTGTTTTCTCTTTTTATATCTGATGAACGTTTTTTGGAGGTAAGCTGTAACGGTGATGATGGTACCGGTGATGATTATTACATACAGTGCCCACACTGGGTAGTTGATGTTATCGGTTACAATTTGGTCTTCGTAGTACTCTGTATCTTCGAATTTGTTTAATGGTTTAAGTTCAGAATAGAATCTAGTTCGATCGCCACCTTGGGAATTTTTGTATTGTTGTTGTTACGTACTCTTATATAAAATAAGTTACACAAAATTACATAAAGTACGAAAAATACCTTTATTCAGATTCTAGGAAAACATAACACACTGACTAACATATGTTGCCTTGGGTACCGCCATTGTCGCTGGCGTACATTGACAACTGAGCATCCGCAACGTGGCGGGAAATACAATATTAATATTTAAACTCTCAACATCTTCCCCCTTTATAAATAAACAAAATCTAAAGCTTATTACTATTAATACAACAAGTAGTCGTTAAAATGTGATGGCAATTTAACTTGTCTTCTTCTACGATTAAAGTTCATTACATTTTGGTTTAAATCAGTATTATTTGTTATATTTTGATTTACATCAGTATTATTACCACCAGGGTTCATTACATTTTGGTTTAAGTGATTATCATTTGTTATATTTTGATTTACATCAGTAATACTGTCATCATTTTTAAATGTACGACTAGTTTTAATCAATGGAGTATTACATGACTTTCTAAGAAAACTACTATTACGCCTGTAGTTTTTATTGTCTTCATCTTTAACAATGTACGAACGAGGAGAACTTTTCCTGGTACCCACTCTTTTCCTTTCCTAATTGTAATATTATCACCTAAATTAAATGAGTCGCGCTCTTTAGCTTTTCGATCGTAATACCGTTTGTAAAGTTCTTGCTTTTTATCTAGTTTTTCTTTAATATTGTCTGGATCATTTTTTACGGGCACAAGAAGATTTAAAGCTATAGGTAATTTAGAGTTTAGACGTCTATTCATTAAAATCTGCGCTGGAGATAGTCCTATTCCTTCAATTGGCGAATTTCTGTAATTCAATAATGCCAAATCTATATCTGCGTTTTTTCTAAGCATATTTTTAGCTATTTTTACAGCACTTTCTGCTTGACCGTTTGCCTGTGCATAAAGTGGGCTACTAGTTGTAACTTTAAATTTCCAATCTGACGCAAATTTTAAAAATTCATACGAATTAAATGGCATATTATCTGCAACTAACTGAGCCGGGATACCATGAGTGCTAAATAATTTCTTAAATTGTTTTATTAACTCGTGAGTAGTTTTATTTTTTATTAAAATTATATCTAACCATTTAGAAAAGTAATCTATAATGACTAAATACGAATGATTACCGTATTCAGCAATATCTGCTGCGATTTTACGAAATGGTATTTTATGTATTTCGTGACAAATTAATGGTTCTTTTACATTAGCTGCCTTGTATTTTTCACAAATTTTACACTTTCTTACAAAGTTTTCAATGTCTGTATTCATTCCTTGCCAATAATAAAGTTGTTTCGCGGCATTTTTCATTTTATTGAAGCCAAAATGTCCCTCATGTAACAAAGACAATATTTTTTCTTTAATTTTTGTTGGTATAATAATCCTATTACCATATAATACTAAATTATTAACTACAAAAATGTCATTTCTTATTTTATAATTTTTTTTTAAATTATCAGGAACATTGCTAAGTGACTTAGGCCAACCTTTGTAACAATAGTGTTTTATTTTATTTAGAATTTCGTCGTTTTCGAATTCTTTTATATATTGTTCTGAATTGAGCCCTCTTAAATCTTCAAATTTTGACACAGTATGAACTATCTCACACATTGACTTATCATCATGAACTTCATCTTTTAAATATAATCGTGACAGTGTGTCTGCTACATGTAAGTGCTTACCAGGCATAAATTTTACAGTTAATTCATATTTTGCAAGTTTTAATTTTAATCTCTGAAGCCGCGAAGAGCCAATATTATTGATGTTCTTTTTCATAATTGATACAATAGGCTTATGATCAGTATATACTACAACATTACGACCATACACTAAATTATGAAATTTTTTAACGGAGTACACTATTGCAAGGAACTCTTTTTCTACTTGCGCGTAATTTTTCTCAGTCTTAGTTAAAGCCCGTGATGCAAAACATACAGGTTTTTTGTCTTGCATCAAACAACATCCAAGACCATCTTTACTTGCGTCACACTGTATTACTATTTGTTTGTCTTCATCAAAATTAGACAATAGTGGCGTGCTTGTTAAAATATTTATTATTTTATTTAAATCACGGGTGTGATTTGATGTCCAGACAAATTCAACTTTTTCTTTTAGTAATTCTCTAATGTTGTTAGTAAGATTTGATAAATTAGGAATATAATTTCTGAAATAATTAACTAAACCTAAAAGTCTTTGCAAATCTTTTTTATTTTGTGGCAATTCCATATTTGTTAACGCCTTTATTCTATCTTTATCTGGTCTCATTCCTTCACTACTAAATATTTGCCCTAAATACTTAACTTCGCGAACTTTATACTGAACTTTCTTTTTATTAAATTTTATATTTAACTTTCGAGCCCGTTTTGTCACTTTATCTAAAATTTCATCATGTTCACTCTCTGATTCTCCTGCAATTAGTACATCATCAAAGTAAACAATAACTCCAGGGATGTCACCAAAATTCTTTTGATTTAACTTTTGGAAGTATTCAGGAGCAAGATTTAATCCGAAAGGTAATCTTACGAATTTATAATTACCATAAGGAGTACTAAATGTACAAAGATCTGATGATGGTTTATCAAGTTTAACATGGTAAAAACCATCTTTTAAATCTAGAACAGTATAAATTTTTTTATGTGCTAATTTAGCTTGTATATCATCTAAAGATGGAATTAAAAATTGCTCCCGTTTTATATATTTATTTAAATCATGAGGATCAAGGCATACCCTTAACGATTTGTCGGGTTTTTCTACAATGACCAAGTTGCTTACCCACTCAGATGGCCCCTCAACTTTTTCTATTATTTTTTGAGACTCTAGCTCTTTGAGCTTTGCCTTTAGTCTATCTCTGATACTTAGTGGAACTCGCCTGGGTGGCTTCACTACTGGCTTTGCGTCATTACTTAGTTTAATACTCAATTCATCTTTAAATGTACCTACTCCCTGAAACAAATCTAAATTTTTCCTAACAAACATTTAAGTACTTCCATCAATTTTCTGTACAGAGTCAACAATATTTCTACAAATTAAATTTAAGCTTTTACATGCTTTTAGTCCCAATATTGGCTTAGAGTGTACTTTAACAACAATAAAATCTTCCCTTGACTCATTATTTTTACCTCCCGCTACCCTAGGTAAGGGAGGTATAGGGATCGTGCTAAAAATAGCATATAGAGATTTTATATAATAAGCACGTTTTGATGTCCCCAGAATCCGATTTTAACATTTTTAAAATGATGTCTGTAGGTATGTATGTGTGTGTGTCTGTGTGTGTGTGTGTGTGTGTGTCTGTGTGTGTGTGTGTGTCTGTGTGTGTGTGTCTGTGTGTGTGGATCATGTGGACACGATTACTCAAATACTATCTATCAGAAAAAATTGAAATTTTGTATACCCATTCTATACTATCATGGGAAGAGCTCATTAGCTTTTAGTGTATATCGGATAACCGGAAGTATCATTTATACAAGCTTTTAACAGTTTTTCTTGTAAAAAATTCATTGAATATAATTTTTTAGCAACTTTTACTTATTAAATTTGTATATAATGGTACAATCTTTAATTCTACGATAATAACATTTAGTAAATAACTCTAAATAACTTTAAATATGAATATATAATATAATTTATTTCCATGTATCACCTATTCTATGCGTCAAACAAAATCATAATTTTAATGACAGGTTTGACATATTTAATCAAATGTCACTGACAGGCAGCAATTATGTTAAAATTAATAATGAAACTGTGTTAATGAGAATATAATAGTAAAATATTTTATTAGG